>WOXC01004492.1:0-66965 GCA_011680675.1 Gymnobelideus leadbeateri
CAGGAAGGGTCTATCAGACCAGGCTGGAAGCAGACAGAGTAGGCCTCAGGAGACTAAATCATTAGCAGCTGTGTTGGTTTCTAGACTTACCTGGACCACAAACACCAAAGACAGCATAAGTTAGGGGAAAAAAATCTGTCAGACGTGGGTGAGAGAGGAGTGTGCTCTGGCCCTAGTCCCAGGGCAGCAACAGCAGCAGTATCACTGACTGCTTTCAGAGCTCTAAGTGCACTGAGCGTGTGGGGATCAAGCAACTGATGGTGGATTACATGGATCTCTTTGCTAAAACTGAAACAGGATTCTTTTGCTTTGCCCACACTTGGATCTGGGTCATAGTTCTGGGTGGTAGTCCTAGAGAAAGAAGGAGTTCTGGTGTGACAGAGCTTATGACTGCAATGAAGAGGGAATCCTCCTCATAGTTCCAAGCAGAAAAGAGGACTTGTGGTCATTTACAGACTACAGCACAGACAAGGGAAGGAGTAAACACCTCTCCTTCGATCATACCACCTAGGTGGAACTGAAAATTCCTAGAAGTATCTCTGAAAACAGCTGCACAAAACCACTGAAGTTTTGGATAGGACAGCCTATAAACTGGAAGCAGAATCCTACCTTAACAAAGAGTTAGAAAGTCAAGTATTTGGTTGGAAAACAAGCAAACTATAGAAAACCTCAGACTATAGAATCTTACTTTGGTGACAAAGAAGAATAAAATATACAGCCAGAAGAAGACAACAAAGTCAAAGCTCCTACATCAAAAGCCTCCAAGAAAATTATGAATTTGTAACAGGCCATGGAAGAGCTCAAAAATGTTACTGGAAATCAAGTAAGAGAAGTAGAGGAAAATTGGCAAGAGAAGTCAGACTGATGCAAGAAAATAATGAAAAACAAGTCAACAGCTTGCTAAAGGAGATGCCAAAAAGGACTGAAGAAAATAACACATTGGGGGTGGCTAGGTGGTGAAGTGAATACAGCACTGGCCCTGGAGTCAGGAGGACCTTAGTTCATATCTGGCCTCAGACACTTAACACAAAAACTAGCTGTGTGACTTTGGGAAAGTAACAACCCCCATTGCCCTCAAAAAAGCAAAAATAAAATAAAATAACACCTTAAAAATACATTAACCCAAATGACAAAAGAGGTCCAAAAAGTCAATGAGGAGAAGAATGCCATAAAAAGCAGACAAATGTAAAGGTTCAGTAACTCCCTGAAGGAAATAATTCCTTAAAAATTAGGATGAAGCAGATGAAAGCTCATGGCTTTATGGGAAATCAAGAAATTATAAAACAAAAACAAAAGAATAAAGAAAAATAGGAGACAAAGTAAAATATCTCATTGGAAAAACCACTGACCTGGAAAATAGATCCAGGAGAGATAATGTAAAAATTACTAGACTACCTGAAAGCCATGATCAAGAAAAGAGCCTAGACATCATCTTTCAAGAAATTGTCAAGGGAAACTGCCCTGATATTCTAGAACCAGTGGGTAAAACAGAAATTGAAAGAATCCAAAAATCACTTATTGAAAGGATTCCTAAAGAAAAATTCTTAGGAATATTGTAGCCATATTTCAGAGTTCCCAGGTCAAGGAGAAAATATTACAACCAGTTAGGAAGAAACAATTTGAGTACTGTGAAAACACAAAAAGGATAACATAAGACATTATAAACACTACATTAAGGTATCAAAGGGCTTGGAATGTGATTTTCTGGAGGTCAGAGGAGCACTTAATTAAGTAAATAATTAAAAGCAAGAATCATCTATCAAGCAAAGCTAAGTACATTTCAAGGGAAAAATGGATACTCAGTAAAAAAGAGGATTTTTAAGTGTTTGTGATGGAAAGATCAGATGTGAATAGAAAATTTGACTTTCAAATACAAGACTTAAGAGAAGCATGGAAAGGTAAACAGTAAAGAGAAATCATAAGTGATTTATTAAAATTGATATTTGTAATTCATGAGACCTTTCTCAGTATTAGGGTAGTTGGAGGGAATAGATATACACTTAGATAGACAGATAGATAGATAGATAGATAGATAGATAGATAGATAGATAGATCTAGATAGATATCTATATATCTATGTATAGAGATAGATGCATGCATACATACATACGTACATACATACATATATAGTTAAAGATATCTGTGTATGTGTGTGTGTGGGTGGGTGTGTGAGAACAGGTTAGGGGTGGGGTTAATGAGAAGCAAACACTTTTTAAAAGGGAATGTGCCAAAGGAGAAAATAGAATAAATATGGGGCAGAATAGAATTAAGGGAATATAGTTAGTCTTTCAAAACATTTCTATTATTGAAAAATTTTGCATGACTACACATATATAACCTAAATTGGATTGCTTTTCTTCTTAATGAGGGTGGGTGAGAATGTAAGAAGGGAGAGAATTTGATTCTTAAAGTTTTTTTTAATAGATTCTCTTCGAATTTATATATTTTAGTTTTCAATATTCATTTCCACAAGATTTTGAGTTAAAAATCTTCTCCCCATCTCTTCCCTACCCTCACCCCAAGATGTCAAGCATACTAAAACCCCTTCCCCCAATCTCCCCTCTCTTATATCTCCCCATACCCCCTGCCTTACTATCTTGTAGGGCAAAATTGATTTCTATACCCCATTGCATGTATATCCTATTTCCCAGTTGCATGTACAAAAAATTTTTAACATTTGTTCTTAAAACTTTTATTTACAAATCCTTTCCCTTCTTCCCTCCTCACCCACCCCCACTGGGAAGACAAGCAATTCAATATAGATTGTACATGTGTAGTTACACAACACGTTTCCATTATAGTCATATTGTGAAAGACTGTTTCCCTCCATCCTATACCACCCTCATCTGATCTAATTTCTCCTCTGACCCTGACACTTTTCAAAATTGTTTGTTTCTAACTACCCACTCCCCCAATCTGCACTCCCTTTTATCATCCCTGCCCTCATCCCCTTCCCCCTACTCTCCTGTAGTATAAGATGCCCAATTAAGTGTGTATGTTATTCCCTCTTTAAACTAAATTCAATGACAGCAAGTTCTCTTCATTCCTTTTCACCTTCCTGCTTTTCCCCTTCATTGTAACAGCTTCCTCTTGCCTCTTTTATGTGAGATAATTTACCCTACTCTATCTCTCCCTTTCTCCTTCTCCTAATATATCCCTCTCACCTATTAATTTTTTTCAAAGCATCTCAATTTAATATTCATTTAACCCCATAGCAATTGTGCAATAAGCAAAATATCAGAAAAGGAAAACAATGTAGTTAACTTCTCACAGGAAAAAGAAGACATTAAGATATGTACAGAAATCAGCCTTTACATACAGGAGTCTTTTCTGAGTGGCCATTGAAGATCCAGATTCCAGAAAAAAAAACAAGCATTACCCACATCAGGAATTTTCATTGGTGCTCAACAGTTTCCATTAGGGCTGTCCTCTCTAAAAGAAGGAGCAAGGTGATGCCAGCAGAAGTTGGTTAGTGCGAGTCCCAGTGATCAATTGGGATGGGGGAGGGGAGTCTGCTGTTCCCTATCATATACAGTTAGCCATCCAGAGAAAGTCTTTAGTCCCCAACAAGTCCTTGTTCAGAGGGTTAAGCCTCACTGAAAGTGGGGTGGCCTATGGCATTTAGGACACTTCTTTTTTTTTTTTTCTAGGTCTCCAGAGTCACAAGTCCCATGCAGATCATAATGCACAGACCTGTGCACTCAGCATCCTGCAAACATACACCTGCCATGTTTCAGGCTCTCCCCTTCCAAAGATGGCATTAATCTGCTCAAAGCCAGCAGAATCGTACATACCCTATCATCATGATAAAAAAACACAGCAATGTCGCAAGTTTGCACATCTTGACAATATTTCTTGGACAAACTGGACAAATTGCTGGCTTTGGAATCCAATGCTGAGAGGACTTCCCCCTCGCTGTAAGACTTCTTCAATATTAGCTACCGTGATTCTCTGCACTTCCTGTAACTCAGTGTTGATGGAGCCCAGGTTCCTCCTGGTACAGCTGTCAATGTATAGTTTTTTGGTTTTCTGAATGTAGGTATCAAATTCAATGAAGGAGTAGGGTCTGGAGACAGTGGGCACCTTCTTTCCATGTTGTTCATCAAATTCGGTGTGCAAATCCTCAAGGTAGGGAAATGCCACCTTTTTTGGGAAAGCAGCTTCACACAAAAACAGGTAACACACTCCCTGCTCGATAATGTAACGAAAAGTCATGGTTCCTGCTTCCAAGATACATCTTGTAGGGAACTGTTCATTTAATTTGCGAAACAGCTGCTTGGCCTGACTCTGGTACTGTTGAAGGTCCCGGCCAGACTGCTCATCCTACTAAATGGAGGCCGCCAGTGGGAGCCCATCCACCACTTGGGAGATCATCGTCAGCAACACCATCTTCCGGTTACAGGAGAGCCCACACTGCCCCCGACAATGGCAACCCTGGTCGTCTCCCTTCGTTCTCCACCAAGTGATGGCTCAATGCTTTACTCCAGTAGCTTCCTCTGCCTGCCTCTCCTCTTCCCCGCTGAGGTGGCTGGACTCACCTATTAATTTTTAATTACATTTTATGTTTATTTTTAGTTTACATCATTCATTCCCACAAGATTTTGAGTTACAAATTTTCTCCCCATTTCCCCTACCCACAACCCCAAAACAACAATCCCACTGTATATCCTCTCCCCCAATCTGCTCTCTCCTGTATTCTCCCCCATCCCCCTCTAAATTTCCAGTAAGGCAAGATGGATTTCTATAGCCCAGTGCCTATATATCTTATTTCCCAGTTGAATGTATTAAATGTAAATACATATATGTGTGTATATAAATATATAGTGTGTGTGTGCTTGTATGTGTATGTGTATATATATATAACATTTGATATTAAAACTTTGAATTCCAAATTCTTTCCCATCCGCCCTCATCACCCACCATTACTCAGAAGATAGGGAATTCAACATGGGTTGTACAAGTGTAGCGCAATACATTTCCATAGTGGATATATTGTGAAACACTGACTGTATTTCCCTCCATCCTATCCCACACACCACTCATTCTATTCTCTACTTTGACCCTGTACCTTTTCAAATGTGTATGCTTCTAACTTCCCTCCTCGCTCAACCTGCCATCCCTTCCATCATCCCCCCTCGCATACCCTTTCCCCCTAATCTCCTGTAAGGCAAGATGCCATATTTAGTGTGTATGTCCTTCCCTCACTAAGCCAAATTCAATGAGAGTAAGGTTGACCCATTCCCTTTTGCCTTCCTGTCCTTCCCTTCCTTCCCCTCCATTATAACCATTTTCCCTTGCCTCTTCTTTATGAGATGGTTTACCCCATTCTCTATGTCCCCATCTCCTCTCATTATATTCCTTTCTCACCTCTCAATTTCACATTTTAAGTATTATCCCTTCCTATTCAATTGGTCCTGTGCCCTCTGTCCATGTATACCTGTACACATATATACACACACTCACATATGTATTCATAAGCCTATACACCCTCCTATATAGACATATATATGTATGTACACATACATATACATAAACATATACATATATATATATATATTCCCTTCAACTATTCTCATACTGAGAAAAGTTTCATAATTTACAATTATTGTTTTTCTGTATAGAAATTATAATAGCTCAACTTTGATAAGTTCCTTATGATTTCTTTTCCCTGTTTACCTACTCATGCTTCTCTTGCTTCTTGTATCTGAATGTAAAATTTTCTATTTAACTCTGCTTTTTTCATCAAGAATTCTTGAACATCCTCTATTTCATTGAATGACCATATTTTACCCTGAAACTTGATACTCAATTTTGCTGGGTAAGTGATTTTTGGTTTTAATACCAGCTCCTTTGACCTCCAGAATATCATATTCCAAGCCCTTTGATCCCTCAATGTAGAAGCAACCAGATCCCCTAGGGACTTTCAAGCAGGAAAACTCTGTGTGCTTCCCCCATAACCTCCTCAAATACCTATAAATAATGACTCAGAACAAAGGGCTACAAAACAAAGGGCTACAGAACCCAGGGAGAGAGAGAGAAATCTCTAGCTGAAAACAGCCTGGCAGGCATACAGGAAGTGTTCATCACAGCACATGGGAGCAGAGCCTAGCCCTGCAAAAGTCTGCAATTTTGGCCTCAGGGCAGCCCAACCAGCCATGGCTAGAGATATTTCAGGAGAGTACATCAGCAGCAGCTGTGGCAATTGCCAGAATTATCAACCCATAAATGACAAAGAAAAAGTGAGAGGTCAGTGTAGGCTTTGGGAACAGGGAGTCCCAGAGTGTGGTCCAGCCTCTGCCCCCGAAGTTGAAAGTGGCTGACATGTGGTGGCCACAGCCATGTGGCTACTTTAGAGCTCCTGGCCTGCAGATTGTAGGAGGACCAAGTAACCATTCTGAACGGTAACCACTATTGCTTCCACCTGGTTGGATCTGGATTGTTGTCTAGAGTGGAGGTCCTGGGTTGTATGAAAAGTGAGCCAGAAAATGTGGAGGCTTCAGAGAGGGCAGCTAACTAATAGTTCCAGCAACTGAGAAAACCCCAGTAATTTGGGACAAAGCTCTCCTCTCTGGAAGCACAGTTCTACTGTGGCAAAAAGCTGAAAAGTCAAATAATTGAGTGGCAATATAAGCAAGCAAAGGAAACAAAGCAAGCACAGCAATCCAACTTTAGATTACTTTTTAAGGGATAAAAAGGATCAAAGCTTGGAACAAGAGGAAGACAAGTCAGAACTCCTGTATCAAAAGCTTCCAAGAAAAACATGAATTGGTTATTTGTCATTTATGGGTTGATAATTCTGGCAATTGCCATAGCTGCTGCTGATGTACTCTCCTGAAATATCTCTAGCCATGGCTGGTTGGGCTGCCCTGAGGCCAAAACTGCAGACTTTTGCAGGGCTAGGCTCTGCTCCCATGTGCTGTGATGAGTTGTTATTTATAGGTATTTGAGGAGGTTATGGGGGAAGCACACAGAGTTTTCCTGCTTCTACACTGCCATCTTGGTTCTGCCCCCTCACCTCTTTATTTCTGAGATCTTCCCTTCATATTCAACTCACCCTGTTTCCTCTCCTATGTATACATGTACACATATATAAAGACACACATATACATATATATGCATATATAACCACATAATACATACATATATACACATATGCACACAGATACATACATACATACATACATTCATGTATAATCTCTTCAACTATCCTTATACTGAGAAAAGTCTCATGAGTTACAAATATCATCTTTCTACATAGCAATGTAAACAGTTCAACTTTAATTATTCCTCATGATTTCTTTTTCCTGTTTACCTTTTCATACTTCTCTTGATTCTTGAATTTGAAAATCAAATTATTTGTTCAGCTTTGGTCTTTTCCTCAAGAATGCTTGAAAGTCCCCTATTTCATTGAATGTCCATATTTTCCCCTGAAGTATTATACTCAGTTTTCCTGGGTAGGTGATTCTTTGTTTTAATCCTAGCTGCTTTGACATCTGTAACATCATATTTCAAGTCCTACATTCCTTTAAGGTAGAAGCTGCTAGATCTTGTGTTATTCTGATTATGTTTTCACAATACTCGAATTATTTCTTCCTGACTGCTTCTAATACTTTCTCCTTTACATGGGAGCTCTGGAATTCGGGTATAATATTCCTATGAATTTCTTTTTTGGATCTTTTTCAAGAGGTGATGGGTGACTTATTTCAATTCCTATTTTACCCTCTTGGTCTAGAATATCAGGGCAATTTTCCTTCATAATTTATTGAAATATGATGTATAGGCTCTTTTTTTGATTGTGGCTTTCAGATGGTCTAATTCTTTATAAATTATCTCTCCTGGATCTATTTTCCAGGTCAGTGGTTTTCCTAATAAAATATTTCATATTGCCCTCTATTTTTAAAAAATTCTTTTAGATATGTTTTAGGAAGATTAAATTAATAAATTAATAAAAAGACTGTATCTGTATCTATATATCTATATACATCTCTGTATATCTTTTTCTATGTATATTTATATAATATAGATATATAGATATATTTCTGAATATCATTATAAGTTAAGAAAAAACAATCTTGAACTCTTCAGTGTCTATGAACTTACCTCATTCTACTTTAGTAACCCAACAGAGATGTTCACAACCTGGGTCACATCACTTAAAACTATTGCATTTCTAAAATTCAAAATTATGAACTATATCGTAAAATCTCCTTTTTCTTTCATCTCTCACAATCTCTTAATTTCCTCCTGTATTTTCTTCAATTCCATGGTAACTTTCATCCCTTGACTCCTCCTTACATTTTTGGTTAATAGAGCCTGTTCTGGACTGTCTTAATTAATTAAAAAAAAAAAAAGAAACCCTCATTTGATGGGTATCTTCACATTTCCCATGTCTTTGCTACCATGAAGAGAGCTGCCATAAATGTTGTAGAACATACAGGTTCTTTTTATTTTCCCCTAATCATTTTTTAAATTCATCAAGCAGTAGTATTGCTGGGTCAAAGGGTATAGGCAGTTTAGTAACCCTTTGGGCATAATTCCAGATTGCTCTCCAAAATGGTTTAATTATTTCACAATTTCACCAACAATGAAATAGTGTCCCAATAATTCCACATCCTCTCCAATATTTGTCACCTTCTCCTTCTATCATTGTAGTCATTCTGGTAGGTACAAAATGGTACCGCAATGCTGTTTTAATCTGTATTTCTCTAATCAAGAATGACTTAGAGCAGTTTATACACTTATAAATAATTTTGATTTCTTCATTGGAAAACTTCCTGTTCATATTCTTTGGACATTTATCAATCAGGGAATGACTCCCAGAGACACACACATGTGTATGCACACACACTTGTATGTATGTATGTATATATATGCATATATGTATGTATGTATTATAATATGTGTGTATCTAAGTTTATAATTACTACCCCTTCTTTTTATGTCATTTGAAGTATAATAAATTCTACCCAACTCTCCATATTACCTCTGTGTTTATATGTCATTTCTAAATATTTTTTCTTGTAAACATCATATAAGTGGATTCTCATTTGTAATTTATTTTTTATCCATTTCTATTTTATGGGGTGCCAAGCTCTCCATGCTTTTTTTTTATGTCACAGAAACCAGATTAAAATGTAATTGGTGGGGGGGCGGCTAGGTGGCGCAGTGAATAGAGCGCTGGCCCTGGAGTCAGAAGGACCTGAGTTCGGAGCCAGCCTCAGACACTTAATCCACACAAACAAAAACCTAGCCGTGTAACCTTGGGCAAGTTACTTAACCCCAATTGCCCTAAAGGGGCGGCTAGGTGGCCCAGTGAGTAAGAGCGCTGGCTCGGAGTTGGGATGACCCGAGATCAAATCCAGAAAATGAGCACCCACACATAAATAATGACTAGCTGTGTAACCTTGAGCAAGTTACTTAACCCCAATTGCTTTTAAAAAAAATGTAATTGGGGAATGTTTAACAAAATAAATTTAAAAATACAATGCAAAAACAACAATCACTCTAATGACTTCTTCCCTGTCAATGAATCCTTTTTTTTCTATTTTAAATTCTACCATGAGCCTAGGTAACTCCTACCATTTACCTCCTTCCTTGACTCCTAATCCCGGGCTACAGAAGGAAAACATGAAATTACAGAATTACAGACTGGTTATTATTATCATTATTTGGTGATGTCCAGCTCTTTATGACCCCATTTTTGTTTGTTTGTTTTGCAAAGATACTGGAGTAGCATGTTATTTCTTTCTCCAGCTTATTTTACAGAGGAGAAAACTGAGGAAAGCAAGGCTAAATGACTTGCCAGGTCCACATAGCTTGTGAATGGCTGATTTGTACATATATTTTTCTGACTCAAGGCTCAGAGCTCTAATCACTTAGCTATCTAGCTGCCCATCACTGACTGATGCCCCTATATATTCATGAGATCTAAAGTCAAACATACTTTAATTCCTTCATTGGAAATCTTATGTCTATCTAATACTAATATTCTATTGCATACTTTATAAAAATTTTTGAACTTGAAGCCCCCAACTTCTTCCTCCATCCCTTTACTCTCAGCATTTGAAGTAACCTCCTCTGTTCCTAAGAAAATTAAATCAGTGGGACTTGTATTTCTTTGAATATTCCTATTATTCTTATCAAATTATCTCATTACCTTGATTCAGTCTCTTTCCCTCTTCTACAAGTCTCATTGGAAGAAGTTGTATTCTTCTGTGATAAACTTTCTCCTCCACCTGTACCCTCGAACCAACAAGCCATTTTCTGATCAGTGACCTTGCCCTGTCAATTATTTCAAATCTCTTTCCCTTCCCTGACCTCCTTTCCTCATCATTTCTCCTTCCTTTTCAGGTTCTCTTTCTTCTTTCCTTCCTTTTCATCCTTAAAAAATTATCTTTTAGGACTTCTCCCATTAGTCTACAAATTTTTTCAGATCTCTTATACCCTAGATATTTTTGATGATGAATTGTGTGAGGTAGGTGTGATATTTTCCTTTGATGCAGCCTTCACTCTGTACAGTCAAGTTGGTTTGATTATTTCATGTTAAAAGTGTGGGAGAGTTGCCTATTCCTGTATAAGCCAGGGATTTTAAACATTTCTTCCATCAGGTACCCTTTTGAACTTTGGTGAATCCTATGATGAAGTCCCTTCTCAGATTTTTATTTTTAACAAATAATATAAAATATATAGGATTAAAAAGGAAACCAGTTATATTGGTTATATAACATAGTATATTAAAAATTCAGATACCAAAATATATTTTTAAAATGTCCACAGACTCTATGTTTAGTAACCTCTGCTATAGGCACAGTAGATTTTTTTTTAAGCCATCAGATTGGAACAGCAGATTGAAGGTACTGAATAGTAAACATTCACTACAAATTCATCTCCCTCTAACTTCTGGAATTTGGTAAAAGAATATAGTTGAGGCTGAACTGAGTGACATTTCTCTATTATCTGTACCCCAGGGCAAAACTGCAGGCTGTCATCCAGTACTTCTTGACAAAAGGGAGTCTGATTAAAGGATACCAGCACTCTGGGGGCAGACAGAAGCAGGGGACTCTGGGGGATTTGTTTATACAACAAAAGGTTTGCCTTTCCTCTCAGAACCCTGAATCAAGCAATCAAGTTTAAATATCAACACCAGAAAATAGTCACCTCTCACTTGCTCAATATTACAAGTCATTCAGCCATTTCAAGATCCCTCCAAGTAAAAATTAAATCATGAGAGCTTCATTGTTAGTGAAAAGAAATCAACAACAATAGTATGCACCTGTGCTTGAGACAAGCCTATATTTCCCTCATCCATTTATTAACTGGATAGGATCAGACATTGCCATGATCATAGAGTCACAGAAGACAGAGCCGAAATATTAAGACAATCTATCCCCCTCCCCTCATTCAACATGTATTTCTATAGAACCTACTATGTGCCAGGAATTGTGAACTTTTTACAAATATTACCTTGTTTAAGCTTCACAATAACCCTGAAAGGAAGGTTCTATGATTATCCAGATTTTGCCATTGAAAAAACTGAAGCTAAATGATTGCTCAGGATCATACAGATTTGAACTCTGGTCCATCCTAACTTTAGGCTCAGGACTTTATTCACTGTGCTACCTACTATATGCAAGATCTGTCACCAATTGCTGTCATAGTGAAAAAATAAAATGAATAAAGGAGGTATTTTCTCATAGAGAGAGATGATGTGACACTGCAGATAAAGAGATGGCGTCAAAGTCAGGAATCACTGTGGTCAAAACCATTTTTCTGTATATATTGTGTTTGTGACCCTAAGTAAGTCACTTAACTTTTTGGAAGTACCTTATTCTGCTCTCCAAGAATATAAGGTGCAGAACAGATGTCAGTTTATGTTGATAGAAATTCCCTTAATTGGAAATCCCTATATCAATGAAATAATATCTGATTCAAATGATTGAATGGTAGTAAAATGGATACTGTTATATTAAATGGAAGAGTCATCTATAGAATGATATTTCTAAAACAGCATTCCAAATTGAAGATCTATTATTTGAAATTAATTTTAGATAATATTAATATCAATTAATACTACTACTACTATCACCACCACTTCTGCTTTTCCTCCTACTCTTCTTCCTCCTCCTTCTACAACACAATGCTACTGATCTTCTTCGAGAATTAAAGACAAAAAAGATGAAAAATGTCATAAGAACCACTGTTGCTACTACTACTACTACTACTACTACAATTTTTGAATACTTCAGTGTATACTTTGTATAAACAGCTTTCCTCATAACAACATAGTGAATTAAGTAGCATATATCTTATGATTTCTATGTCTGTGCTTTCACTCTATCACTCTGCTTTTCTCCCTACCAAACGTATATAATATTTTAGATTTAAAAAAAATATCTGTCATCATTGATGAGAAATTGGCATGTGGGTAACAGTGTCTTGAATGAGTTTGCTTAGACCATCTCCTATTAAATAAAGGCATTTATTGGGGCGATACACCTAGTGGACTTTGTTACTTATAAGAGGCCAGAGCACCCATAGGGGTTTGGTGTCTCCTCTATATAGAGTTTAACAGGATGGGGGAAGGAGAGCAGGAGAAGGTGGATAATCACTCTGGCTCATGGCTCTAGAATGTCTGGAATATCAGGTAATCCTGAGTGTGTTTGGATGTATACAGATAAGGGAGACAGGAAAGGGGAAGGAAAGAGAGTACTTTGTGAATGCATACCTATGACCAAGTGGAACAGGAAAGGGCTACAGGTAAGTCCAAAGTGGCACATCAATGCATAGTCTTCTTGGACACTTTTCTGACTGGTCACATCCTAAATTTTATCTCATATCTCGCATCCTGAATCCTGTTTTCTCCATCTACCTCAATTACTCCTACCTGCTTCATCAACCACTAGAGACTTCCTTGTCATTCATAGAAGATGATAGTAATATAGTCAGGACAAGGAAAATGAGGGTATTTTCTAAATGAAAAAAGGTATTCCTAAATATTCCTAAAGTCCTAAAAAGGAATGGATACAAGTGACTTTACTCCATGCCATCCAACAAAGGCTAGGAGTTGGAGATAATACCCAATCTCTGGATTTTTAAATTTTAGCATATATTCATCCTGGGCAGGATCAGGTCATATCTATAAAACCTGTTTTCTATAGTTCACAATAATTTTTATTCTTCTACACCTTGGAGTCCCTATAATTATATAAATTGTCTTTGAAAATTCTCCAAAGGTAAAAATGCAAATACCCTCTGGGTAACATGGTAATAAATTAAATAATGCCCAGTGATTCCATATAATAAAATAAAACTTTTAATGATTCTTTCAATATTTTGCAACTGCCCATGCAATACCCAGGTTCTCCATGATTTAAAACCATACTGTATAAATAAAAGATTATTGGTGTATAAATGCACCTATGCATAATATATAACCATAAATATATAAAAACACATTAGTGTATTAGGTTTCTCAAACATCAATGAATTGATTATGAGGATTATACATAGGTTATAATATATTGCCAACAAAGATATGTGCAAAGAGCATAATACAATAAATGATACCTTCAGTAATATGTATCAAATGAAAAAAGGATTTAGAGTAGTAAAACAGTGAGAATCAGAGCCAATAGAATGAAAATCTGAGTGTAGTACTGGAACCCCTGAGAATATTAGAATCTTGGTGGTAGCAAAAACTTTAGAGGACATTAATCTTTATAATTAAGGATCCTCGCAACAGTTCTTGAGCATATGGTCTTCAAAGCTCTCCTTAAACACTTAATGTGTTAGAATCATAATAGTAAGAATAACAGCAGGCTTGGACTAGTGTTTGAGGGAAAAGATATAAATGTCCCAATTTATAGTAATTCTAACTTTAGAAGTATAGCTGACATATGAATATCTCTTACTGATTTCCTCAGGTACAGAAGAAGACCCTTTAACCATGACTTGGAGGGTTGAGATCCCAGGTCTGTGCAAGAAAAGTTTGCTTTCTTTTTGTAGATTTCAGGGCCATCTTGTCATTTCATACCCCAAAGGAAACACAAGAAAATACAAAGGAAAGTTGGACAACAGGTGTTTATGGGAAATAAGATGAGATCGATTAGATGAAGTCTTCAACAGAATAATACAACATACTTAGAAACAGGTGCCGGTTGTATCTATCTGAAATAAAGCAGAGAAGGAAGAACCTAGACTAGCTTTTATTAAGGGGACTTTGTTCTGTGAAATTTGGATTATGTCAAAGGGTAGTACTTGAGGACTTGGAGGGGTCACATGTGGCCTCAAGGCTTCAGGTTCCCCACCCTGATAGGTCTTATGGGTCTTTCCCCCCTCACTGATAAAGCCAACAGAGAAAATGCACACAATTCAAAGCAAAAAAAATACAGCAAAAAAAAATGCTATTTACACTACTTGGCTGGAATTTCACCAATCTCCCCAGAGCTGTGGTTTTTAGAAGGGTGAAGAAGAATGTAATGATCACTGATGCTACCTTTCCCCTTCTGATTTCCCTTGTGGCTGTGGGGAAGCTCCACCCCTCCTCCTCTCTGTGTATTCCCTAGTGTGAGATTTATTTTTATTTTTAACAGACTGTTGCTGCAGTAGAAAAAAAAAAACAAAAACAAAAACAAAATATCTTCCCTCCATTCTGGATTCTAGGATTTCTTCTCTTCCCAAGCTAGGAAAGAATATTCATTCCAGGAATTTTAGCAATTCTGTCACCTTTGTAAAACAGGTCATTCAAGACATACCCACAGCACATATATGCTGAAGATCTTCCAGCTTTTCTTTTTTAATGCCTATTTTTGCTTTTTTCCAATGTGTATTACCTTTAAACTCATGACTCTGGATAGAATGTCTGGCTCTCAGTCAACTTACATAGCATTAGGCTTCTCCTTCTACCACAATTACTGGCTTATATAACTACCAACAGGACCCTCCACCTCCCCAATCACCTTTGCTCCAACTCCATCTGCTGGTGGCCAAACAAAGGTGCCAGCCAAATTCTTATCCTTCTCATAAATAGTTTTATACATTGACTTAGTGGAAAAAGAAAGGAAAGAAACGTCATCAGGCCATGCACATTTTCATTTCTTTCCAGTTTCCCTTTTGAAACCCCAGACTTTTTGCCATACCGCTGTTTGCATACTTTTTTTCCTACCCCACCCCCTTTTAGGTTTCTTTTTTTATATGTCTTTCCAGGGAGAATGTAAGTTCCTTAAGAGCAGTTTGTATTCCTGGAATTTAGCCTAATTCCCAAGTTAGCACTTACCTACTTGCCTTGATTGGTGGCTGCTCTTGCTCTTTGTAAAAGCCCTGAGACCACCTTAGCTCCAGGCATCTTAGAAGACTGTGGAGGCAGCAGCCACCCCATCTTTAGTGATGCAGTGCCTAGTTCTTTGACTCAATTTCCCTGTAAAGTCCTCTGGAGAACTAGTTTCACCTTGAGCAACAGGCAGCAAAGTGATACAGTGAATAGAGCAATAGGCTTGGACTCAGAAAAACCTGAGTCCAAATTTAACCTGAAGTACTTAAAAGCTGTGTGACTCAGGGCAAGTCACTTAACCTTTGTCTGCTTTCTCAACTGTAAAATGGAGATAATAATCATACTTACCTCCCAGAATCCTCATTAGGACCAAATGATGTAATAATTGCAAAGCACTTAGTAGGGTCTCAAGCATAATAAGCACTTAGTAAATCATGCCTTCCTTCCTTCCTTCCTTCCTTCCTTCCACTCTTGTTGACATTAGGTGCTACTTACTAGAGATGGGACACTCATCTCCAATGTCCCTGCTGATATGCCACCAGATTTTGTTCCTCTTTTTGTGAATTCCTACACTAGAAAGATTTGTTGACTTATGCTTCATTGGCTTTTAATGTTCATTTGCTGTCTTTTTAAAATATTTGGCTAGATAACCTGAAAGGAGAAAGGTTCTATATAACATTTTGTTGTGTTACCTTAAGAGATTTCTACTCTTACCTTGTAAAGGCATTGTCTGACAACAGATAGTAGACTGGATTAGGAGTCAAGAAATGTAAACCAAAATCCCTTTTCAGACATTTTCTAGCTATACAATCTTACAAGGGCCATTTAATGTCTTTAGTTTCCTCAATAATAAAAGAATTAGTAATATTTTATTTTTCACACCTTGTGAGAGGCAGTTTTTAGCTTGAAACTACTTTAGAACTGTAAGCTATTATTAGCATACTGGTTACCCTCCAGAAACTCTAAAAAAGAATTAAATAAAATTTAAGAGGTATTCATGGCCAATGGTAGAATAATAGACCTGAATCTATAGTCTTCAAATTTTGGAAACATACTTTGCTCCTGTGGCCTTTTTCTATGATTGAATAGTTCTTCCCAAACCTTCATTCCAAAAAGACTGCCAAATCTAGCTATCTCTTCATTCCTGTCCAGGCTCCAATCTAAACTCTCCAGGCTTTCTTTACCATGACCCCACTCGGAGACATTCTGCTCTTTGTTTTGGAGTTGATATCCCAAACTAGAATCTAGGAATAACTTTCTGCTTATATTAGTATTTCTAGCACTTAGCACCTTACCTGGCACGTGTCCATCCCTTGTTTTTGAAGAGGACCACTGATATCATGACAGGAGTGGTCTTTTTTTTTTTTCTCCTGTTCAGTTCTTTTCTCATTATTGCAAGAGCTCAAGAGTTGTTTCTTCTGGGCGACCTTGGCCCGGCTCCTACGCGCCGCGTCCGGGCCTCTTCCTGTCCTAGTCCGCGCCCTGACACCGCCATGTCCCCGCCATGTCCCCGCTGGCCCCGCTCCTGCTGAGCGGCCTGACGAGCCCCGCCCGCGGTCTCCTGCGCGTGCTCCGCGCGCCCCTGCACGCGCGGCCGGCCTGGGAGGAGCTGAGTCTGCTGGACAAGGCCATCCGCATGACGGCCAGCTTCCTGTGCCTACTGCTGCCCGCTGGCTGGATCCTGTACTACCTGGGCAGCTACAAGAAGAAGGAGTGAAGGCGCGACCCCCGCGCCGCCTCGGGACCATGCGCGCTCCCTGCTCCGCACCTGCCCCGCATCCGCCCCGCACCTGCGCCCCGCGATCATGGCCGCTTGGCCCGGCCCGGGCCCTCCAGCACGCTCCAATAAAGTCCATTGAAACCTAAAAAAAAAAAAAGAGTTCAAGGCCTCCACATTCTAGAGGCACAAGAAACTTAAAAAAATAAATTAGCCTTTATTATTTTATTTCCCCCAATTATGTTTAAAAGCTATTTTATCATTCATTTTAAAAACTTTGAATTACAAATTCTCTCCCATCTTCCCTGCCCACCAACCTTATGTATAAAGGTAAGAAATTTGATATAGATTATACATGTGTAATCATGCAAAACATACCCATAATAGTCATGTTGTGAAAGAGATCATAGTCAAAACAAAAAAACCTCAAGAAAAATAAAGTTTTAAAAAAGTATGTTCCAATCTGTATTCAGGTCTTTCTCAAGCAATGGAGAGCATTTTTCCTAAGTCCTTCAGAGGTTTCTTAGATTATTATATAGGTGAGAATAGCTAAATCATTTACAGCTGATCATCTTACAATAATGCTGTTACTTTGTACACAGTACATTTCACTCTGCATCAGTCCATGCAAGGCTTCCCAGGTTTTCCTGAGAGCATCCTGATCATCATTTCATATAGTATGATAGCATTGTAACATAATCACATACTACAACTTTTTTAACCATTCCGCAATTAATGGGCTTCTCCTCAGTTTTTAATTCTTTATCCCCAGAAAAGAGCTGCCAAAATATTTTTGTATAGGTTTTTAATTTAATCTCTTTTGGAATGCAGGCCTAGTAGTGGTCTAGGTTGCTTAGGTTTGCTAGGGCAAAGGGTGTCTATGGTTTTATAACTATTTGGGCATAGTTCTAAATTGCTCTACAAAATGTTTGATTCATTTCACAACTCCACCAACAGTGCATTGATGCCTCATTTTTTTTGACAATCCTCTCCAACATTTGTCATTTATCTTTTCTGTTCCGTTGGACAATCTAATAGAAATAAGGTAGTATGACAGAATTGTTTAATTTAGGTTTCTTCAATCAGTAGTGAGTTGGATTACTTTTTCATATGGATATAGATTGCTTTCATTACTTTCATCTTGAAAAGTCACATCTTTTGATGATTTACCAACTGGGGAATGGTTCTTATTTTTTATAAATTTGGCTCAGTTCTCCATATGTTTAAAAAATGAGGCATTCATCAGACAAACTTGTTCTTCATTTTTTCATAGTTACTTTTGCTCACTGTATTACCATCTGTCCTATACCCCCTATATTATTTTCTTCACTCTCTGTTTTCACACTGTCACTCCTCAAAAGTGTTTTGTTCTCACTACCACATCTCCCATAGACTCCCCCTTCTATTACTCCCCCCTTTGCTTATACCCTTCCCCTCCTGCTTTCCTGTAGGGCAAGATAGATTTTAAGTTTTTTTTTTTTTTTGCTTTTTGGAGGGCAATTGGAGTTAAGTAACTTGCCCATGCGCACATGGCTAGGTTTTTGTTTGTGTGTGTTAAGGGTCTGAGGCCTCAGTAATTGATTGCTGAATAAGTGACTGAGTTAACTTAAAACTTTGCCCCAAGAGTGGAAGACTTTGACTATTGTACTTTGAGACTATATTGTGATTTTTAAATATTAATTGATTGTTGAATAAGTGACTGACTGAGTTAACTTAAGACTTTGCCCCATGAGTGGAAGACTTTGACTATTATACTTTGAGATCATTGTTCTTTGTTCTAAATATTATGATCACTTTGGTGAAAGCTATGTGGCCTTTTTAATGATAAGCTGTTGTGCTGTGATAAGTTGTAATATTGTGAATGCTGTACATTGATTTTCTGTGAATGTTTGGCTTTGATTTGTTATGGAATAGAGTGTTCACTATATCGTGTAATCAGAAACTTAAAAGCTGTTCACAGTAGCATTCTTCTGTAAAGCTGCTTGTGCATGGCATTACAGATGGGCACATATTATGTTTGATTGACAACAAGTTCTTATGCAAAGTAGAATAGAAGAACTTGAAGTCAGAAAATATGGAAACCAGTTCTGTAACAGGGAATTCATGTAATTTCTCTGATTTTCAGTTTTCTCACCTATAATTGAGAATGATGATCTTGTAATGCTTACATCATATGGTTATTATAAAGATCATGTTGTGTAAACTGTGATGTGCTATATAAATGTGAGCTCAGATGAGAATAGGGGAGGACAAGGCAGGGGATGGGGAAGATGAATGTGGTAATGTACCACCAAATTCAAACTTGTTCCCTGGATTTATATTGGTGAGATAAATTTGGTGATCACCAAGGTCTTAAGAAATCAGAAATGAGGGGCAGCTAGGTGGCACAGTGAATAGAGCATCAGCCCTGGAGTCAGAAGGACCTGAGTTCGGAGCCGGCCTCAGACACTTAATGCACACACAAACAAAAACCTAGCCGTGTGACCTTGGGCAAGCTACTTAAACCCAATTGCCCTCCAAAAAGCAAAAAAAAAAAAAAAGAAATCAGAAATGATCATGACAGTAATAATTGTCTTGTCATGCTAAATCAGATAACCTTGGATAATTATGTTTAACGTTATGAGGTAAGCAAAGAAGGGTAAGAGTACCAGCTCTTGGGTTGAGTTCACACTAGATATAGTAGTGCATGATTTGATGATAGCAGCAGCAATAAGAATTATTTACTTTGAAGGATTTGACAGGTCTTGGAATTGGGGAGAGGTCATGCATGATAAAATTAATTAATCCATAGTACAGACAATATGATAAATTAAAACATGTCTATTCCAACATCATCATCTGGTTTTCAACTAGTACTGAACCTTATATTCCCTAATTCTGAACCCAACCTCTTTCAAGATACTAAAATCTCACTTACAAGATGGAGAAACTGGTATTCAGTAGCAGCATTTCAAGGGAGAGGGAGATTTGGGTGATTTAATGGTTTTCAAGTAATATGAATCAACAAGGCCAAAATGGTAGCCAAAAATGCTAAGAGAATATTGGACTTCATAAAGAGAATAGATTAAAAATAGTCTATACTTTGTCTGATTAGACTCTCTCCTAGTTAGATCACATTTATAATATGTAATCAATTCTGGGTACTTTATTTTTTTTAATTTATGGGATAAAACAAGCATTTCCATAACATAGTACATTATTGCACATGAAACTACAAATATACTGTGCACAACTCAATATTTCTTTCAAATATTCAACTAAATCATGTAAGTTTTTTCTTACTTCTCCTTTACCCCCTGCCCTAGAGTTGGGTACCATTAGACTATATCTATATCTGATATAGATATGGATATACAGACATATATACACATGCACACATATATGTGTTCGTGTGTATATATGTATATATTATGTGCACTTATAGGCACATACACATTTAGATATACATATGTACATCTGTGCTTCTGTAAAATTACTTCAGTCATATTTCTATTTATCATTTTCTTCTCCAGATGCAGATAGTATCATCATATGTTCTTTATAGTTAATTTAGATATTTCTAATAGTCAAAATAACTTATTTGCTAAAAGTTGTTCCTAAAATAATGCTGTTACTATATACAATGTTTTAGTTCTCTTCATTATTTTGTGTATTTTCATATTTTTTTCCAAAATCATTGAGCTCATTTCTTATAGTACAGTAGTATTCCATCACAATCATATACCACAACTTGTTCATCCAATTCTAAGAGCCACACTTTAAAAAATAAATAAATAAATAAAATAAATAAATAAATAAATAAATAAATAACCTGAAGAAAGAAGAGAGGATGGCAACAGAAATGGAAGAGAATATTGAGTCCATGACAATGATATTCATGTTAATAATAATAATAATAATGATATCTATATAACACTGATTTGTATAGTAAACTATATAGGTTATTTAATTTTGTTCCCTAATAATTTTGCAAAGCAGGTTCTCTTATAATCCCTCTTTTACCATTTGGCTTGTCCTAGAGAGCTGCTTAGGTTCTCTCTGCCTGTATTTCTTTCTATCTCTACTGTGTCTGTCTCTGTATCTGTCTCTGTGTCTGTCTCTGTCTCTGTATCTCTCTGTCTCCACACACATACATTTATATATGTACGTTTGTGTGTGTGTGTGTGTGTGTGTGTGTGTGTGTGTGTGTGTGTGTGTGTGTGTAGGCTTAGAGAAAGTAAGTGAATTGCTGAGGATTAATCACCTAGTAATTATCAAAGGCAAGATTGGAAATCATGTCCTCCAGCCTCCGAATAAAGTTCTCTAACTCTTTTGCCACTGAGGCCTTATGATGTTTAACCTGGAAAAAAGGAAGCTCTAGGGTGAGATGATGGCT
The DNA here is from genome assembly GCA_011680675.1 of Gymnobelideus leadbeateri. Classification (NCBI taxonomy): domain Eukaryota; kingdom Metazoa; phylum Chordata; class Mammalia; order Diprotodontia; family Petauridae; genus Gymnobelideus; species Gymnobelideus leadbeateri. Next base: position 21,361 of record WOXC01004492.1, read on the forward strand.
ATTTTGAAGTACTTGAAGAGGTGCAATTTAGAAGACCAGTCAGCCAATAAATTTTTAAAAATACCTTTGAAGTTCCAGGAAATGTTTTAAGAACTAGTGATTAAAAAAAAGAAGAAAGAGCTAGTTCGTACTCTCTATGAACTCACCATCTAGTAGAGGAGACAGTTTGTAAATAACAATGTAGAAATGAGACACATATAGGATAAATGGGGAATAATCAATAGTTGGAAGGCCCTAGAATTAAGAGAAATTGGGGAAAGTTTTCTGTAGAAGGTGGTATTTACATGGAAATATGAGGAAGGTACAAGGACAGAGACAATTCCAGACATAGGAGGCAGAACTGGGAGATAGAGTGCCTTTTGGGAGGAACAGTCAATAAGTCAGTGTAACTGGATATGTTTGTGTGCATGTTTGTGGTGTGTGTGTGTGTGTGTGTGTGAGTTATATTTTCACTGGAAAGATAGGGCATGATGTAAGATATTATGGACTTTGAAAGGCAAGCAGATATTTGATATTAGAAGTAAAACTGGGCTACTGGAATTTAATTAGTAGGAAGGTGATATGTTTGGACCTTTGCTTTAGAAAAAGTATAATTTGATGGCTGCATAGATTATGGACTAGAATGCAGAGAAATTTTTGGCAGGTAGACCTTCTAGTAGGCTTCTTCAATAGTCTAGGGATGAAAAGATGAGGGCCTCCATCAATATTCTAACTGCACCAGAGGAGAGAAGAATGTGTATTTGAGAGATATTACAAAGTTGAAATCTACATGCCCTTGGCATAGATTGGATAAAGAGGAGAAATAGGAGCTAATGAGTAGTTGAGGATGACACCTAGATTGAAAGCCTTGGGGAAAGAGATGGTGGTGGTACCCCTAAGAGTACCAGGGAAGATTAGAATAGGGCAGGTTGTATGAGAAAAGATGAGTTCAGTTTTGGATATATTGAATTTAAATTTACCTATATATTCCAAAATAGTTATAGCAGCTGTCTTTGTAGTGACAAAGAACTGGAAACTGCAAGATGACTATCAATTGGGGGATGGCTGCAAAGGTTGTGGTATATAATATGGTTGTTATGGAATGCTATTGTGCTAGAAGAAATGATGAGCTCAATCATAGAAAAATATGGATAAACTTGCATGATATAATAAGGAGCACAGTGAACAGAAGCAAGAGAATGTTGTATACTGTAAGAACAATACTATTTAAAGAACAACTTTAAGGGACTAAGTCATTTTGACTATTATAAATACACAGATTAAGTACAAAGGACATATGGAGAAAGACACTACTATCTGCATGCAGAGAAAGAACTAACAGAAGTACGTGTAGAATTATACACAAACATGTAGTGTATGTTCATATATAGTATGTATATACATACATATCCATACACATACATATGTGTGTCAAATGATAGCCATCTCTAAGGCAGGAGGAGTGCAAAAAATGAAAGTCATATAATAACTTTATTATATATTTAAAAGGAATAGCAAGTTGTACATAATTCCACAGTTCTATCTTTTTTAATTCTACTATGTTATGGGATTGTTTATTACAATGATTAAAAATTTTTAAAAAGTTTACTATAGGACATCCAATTTTAGGTGTCTTATGGGCAGTTAGAGATGTGAGACTGGAAGATAGCAGAAATGTTCTCACTGGGTAAGAAGATTTGAGAATGATTCGAATAGAGATGGCCATTGAATCCAAAAGAACTAATAAGATCACCCAGTGAAATATTATAGAAGGAGAAAAGAGGATCTTATACAGACCCCTGTGGGAACTCCATTGTTAGCAAGAATGAACTTGATGAAGATATAGCAAAGGATAGGGGGTAGGGTTCATATTGGTAAGAACAGGACCAGGAGAGAGTGTTATTCTGTAAACCTACAGAGGATAGAGTATCAAAGAGAAGAGAGTAATCAAGTGTCCAAGACTGCAAAGAATTCAAGATAAGGATTAAGAAAACCATTAGATTTGTCCATTTAAAGATAATTTAAGGTAAACTTGTTTGTTGTAATCACCCCTGAGTCAGAACTAAGTAAAATAACTGTAAGTTGCAAAGAGATAAATTTAGGCCTAAAATAGAAAATACATTACATATAAATACACACACAATCCATGCACACAAATGATCATTGCATAATACACATACACATGCACAACTTATGCACATATGAGTATTTCATGCACACATATACACACAAACACACACATATAATCTTACTAGCTATCCTGAAGTGGAATGAAATGCCTCTGGTGACACTGGAGTTTACCCCCTGTAAAGGTCTCCAAAGAGAGACTTCTTTGCCTAGAGACCATGGATGATTACTTGCTATGTATGTTGTAGTGGGGTTATTTTTATAGCCTGACATGTCCTTGAGACCTGCTGTGGTTCTCTGTTCCTTTAACATCCTGTTGTTGTTGTTGTTGTTGTTGCTATTTTAATACTACTGAGTTTCTCTGGAATTTAGTCAATTCTATCACAATATTTCTACTTCTGTTCTTATTTTATCCTATCTGGCCCCTACTTAAGACCTCCCTGTTTCCTAATCATTAGAGCTCTAAATTATGTATCCCTAATGACTCAAACCTCTATCCATTCATGAACAGTAGATCATAGAATCTTGTAACTTAGAAGGTTAAGAGGTCAACTAGTTAGTGTCAGAAAGAACTTCCACTACATCAGTAACATTAAGTGATTAAATATATTATAGATATGGATAGGTAGGTAGATAGATAGATAGATAGATAGATAGATAGATAGATAGATAGATAGATAGATATGGATAGAAATGGATATATCCAACTAGAAACTACTCTTGGAGGTGAACTCACTACTTCTAATAGTAACCCATTTACAGATGCAATCTGGAAATAGATGAAATTATAAGTAAGTTCTTCCTTATGCTGTGCTGATATTGGCCTCCTGGTTATTTATGGGAATCATAGAATCATAGTTGTATTGAACCTTAGAGTCTAATACCCTCATTTTAAAGGTTAACAAACAGAGGAGCAGAGAAGCTAATTAACTCACCCTAGGTCACATAAGGGTGTTAAAGGTTGTTTCTGAGCCTTATCCTCCAACCCCAAAGTCATTTATCTTCTCACCATCCTATGTTACCTGCTACTACTCTTGTTTATGATCCCCAGAGACAAAACAGGCTTAGCCTATTTCTTCTTTCACCTGACATAATTAGTATTTCATGGATCTATAATTCAAGCAGTGTGGGTACTTCCATATTAACATAGATTAGAATGCCTTTATAACATAGTGGATGGTCAAAAAGTGTTGTTATGGCTAAACAATTCATCCCCTGAAGCCAACTTGGCAATGATCATGAGCCTTTCTAAAATTAACTAGGCTAGTCCTCAGATAACAGACATGCTATCTATCATTAGATCTATATTTTCCCCTGACAGCCCTTCAAATATGCGAAGGTCATTGATCCATTAAATGAATAAGCAGACCTGGGTGAGTTCCAAAATTCTTTGTTTCCATAAGTCATATTATCCTATATTACACTGGTACTCACTCACCTTCCACCTGAAGTCCTCAAGGGGGAGAACTCACAAAGTTCTGAAGCAGTTTTTTTCTACTCTTGGAAATCTCTGTTCAAACATTATCATACTTGGAAGGCCTTTCCTAGGCCCCCAAGGTTCTAGTACCTTCCCTTCTAATTTCCCTCCCACTATAATCTGTATGCATATAGTATGTATATATATATATGTATATATGTATATGTGTGTATATATATATATATATATATAATATGTATATTGAAGCAAGTAAACAGGTTTTTATTAAGTGCTGACTGTATGCCGGGCACCTCACTAAGCAAGGGTTGCAAGCACAAAGAAATGCAAAAAAAATTAGTCTTTGTAGATCCCAGTCTGATGGAGGAGACAACATGCGGACAAATGTTTACAAACAGAATATAAGAAGAAAAAAATGGAAATAATTTCATTGGAAATGTATTTGAATTAAGGGAGATCAAGAAAGCCATCTTGCATAAAATGGAATTTTTGCTACGACTTAAAGAAAAACATGGAATCCAGAACACGGTATTGAGGAGGGAGAGAATCTGAGGTCTTGGTCCATCCAGTGAAAATATATGAAGGTAAGAAATGGAGCATCTTATACAAGGAGCTGAAAAGATATCAGTGTCACTAGATTTCAGAGTAAGGGTAGTAAATAATTTACCTAAGTATGCATGTTGTCTTCCCAACCAAATTTAAGTTCTTTGATGATAGGGACTATGTTTTGGCCTCTCTTTGTATCCTCAGTCATTAGTACAATATCTGGTGTATAGTCAACATTCAATAAATGGTTGAGGATTTACTGATCATTCGGGAATTTTCGATTTTTTTAATTTTAATGTGTCAAAATGACAATGTCCAAGTGAACTCTAAAGCATACAGAATGTCATCCCACAACCACACAAGATGTGGAAAGATCATCTGCTCTTCACTGAAACTACATGATCATATCATAGTTTTAGAAGTGCAAAGTATCTCAGAGATCATTTAATCCAACCCTGTCATTTTACAGATGAGAACAAGAAGGTACAAAGAGGCCAGTGGTGTGCCTAAGGCTAATATGTGTTAGAACTGGGTTCATGCTGAGTTCGCCTTCATCAAAGAATATGTTTTAGAGAGAAGGTTTCAAATATGAAATGAAATCAACTTCTCCCAAATTCACCCACAGCCTGTGAAGGAACATTCCAATTTAAAACTTTGCCCCTCATCTCCCAATGTGGGAAGTATTTCAGGTATACAAAAAAGACTTCTATAGTCATACTTATGGCTACATTCAGAGGCAGAGAATACACAGACGAGCCCCCAGATATCAACTATACTTGTCAAGTGCTTCCTATCTCCTTCTCCCAGAAATGAGAATAAAAGACAGAAGAGTCTGAATTCTGGGCATGGTTTTATATATATATATATATATACATATATATATATAAAAGTATATAATATACTTTATATTTTATATAAAGTATATTATATACTTTTGACTTCAATCTACTTTTCTTACATCTTCCTTATTTCACCTGATTTCATCAACTTTACATATAGTTTATCTAAGGAAGTACATATGTTATTTCCTCCCAAAATGGATTAGCATTTATTTACTTTATGATTTGAGTCACTGATTGGTACTCCCAGGTCAAACCATTTCTGTCTTCATTGTAATCAGAGGTCTTAGATTTGATCTGCTATCAATTATTCTTCCTATTACAGATTCCCAACTGCCTTATTTCAGATGAAATAACTGATCTATGCCTTTGCATCAGTTATGTTTTACTTTAAAGAATAGTTATCTCTCTCTAGTGACTGAGCTTCAAAAATATGGCATCCATATGCTAAATTTTAAAATAATTTTTTACCAAATAGCTCTTAAGATTTTAAGCTGAAATGGGCTTTGGGACTCATTTAGTTCAAGTCATTCCATTTGACAGAGGGAGAAACTGAGAAATAAAGAAGCTAAGTGGTCTTCTTAAGGTTAACCAAATAAATTAAAATGAGGCAAGATTTAAAATCTTATCTTCAGACCCCAGAAGTCAGTCCTCTTTTCACTACATCATGATGCCTTACCAGATAGCATGAGGAACTTAAGCACTGATTTGAAAGCTATTTAAGTCTTTCAAATAACATCCAGACATTGCTGATAGTTAATGCTTTTCCAAATTTATTGACCCCAGATAAACAGTGAGAAGAAGCCCTTTGACACTCTGTTATTTGAGAAGAAGAAGAAGAAGAAGAAGAAGAAGAAGAAGAAGAAGAAGAAGAAGAAGAAGAAGAAGAAGAAGAAGAAGAAGAAGAAACTCTTTAAGACAAAGAATTTATATGACCTTCAATATGATCCACAGAATTTAGACCTCAGGCTGTAGATGGGGATACAGAGGCCCAGAGAGGTTAAATAACTTCCCCAAAGTCTGACTCATAGTATTCACTAGAATAGGGATTTGCATTTCTTTCCACAAACTTTAGATAAATCATTCTTCCCCCTGAAGCCCAAACTGCCTCTGACTTGCTAATGTGAGCTACACTAAATGTACTTGCACCATGATAGAGCACTCATATTAGAATACTAAGTCCTGGGTTTGAATCACAACCCTGCTTCTTAATTACCTTGGGCTAAAGTTCCTTCCTCTTTCTGGGCCTCATCTTTACAGCAGTTGAATAAATTTGATGTACTTGTTCTCTAAGGTCTTTCTAGTTACGGTCCCACAACACATATTGGTCCCACAACACATATACACAAAGGTGGCCCAAATGGACTCAAGACCTCAGAGGTTCTATGATCTTTCAAATCTAAGAGTTCTAAGACCCCTTCTAATACCCCATCAAAGCCTAAAAATTGAGCTTCCTGTAAGAGAATTTAAATCATCCATACAGACACAAATTGGTTAATAGAGTTATAGAGGGTGCATGATTTTCTGTTTGCAGATGATTGTGCTCTCAATGCAGCCTCTGAAGCTGAGATGCAACAAAGTATGGATTAGTTCTCTCCTGCTTGTGCTAATTTTGGCCTAACAATTAACACCAAGAAAACACAGGTGTTCTATCAGCTACCAACACAACATCCATATGCGGAGCTCCTGGTTACAGCAAATGGAGAAGTTTTGAATGATGTGGATAAGTTTACTTACTTTGGTCATGTACATTCCAGGGCTGTACACATTAATAATGAAGTTGACACACATTGCCAGAACTAGTTCAGTGTTTGGGAGGCTCTGAAGGAAAGTATGGGAGAGAAGAGGTATTACACTGACTACCAAACTGCAGGTCTACAGAACTGTTGTACTGACCTCATTGATGTACATCTGTGAAACTTGGACAGTGTACCAGCACCATGCTTGTATAAATAAAGCATTCAGTATAAACTGAATCACTTCAATTTGAATCGTCTTAGGAAGAGTCTGAAGATCCCCTGAAAGGATAAGGTACTAGATACTAAGGTCCTTACTCAAAAAAAAAAACTGCCAAGCATTCAAACCCTGCTTCAGAGAGTACAATTCCAATGCGTTGGTCACTTTGTTTGAATTCAAAAAGTACACTTGGCAAAAAGACTATTTTATGGAGTACTCACTCAGGGTAAGCATTCACATGGTGGCCAGAAGAAGTGATATAAGGATACTCTCAAGGTCTCTCTTAAGAACTTTGGAATTGATTTTGTGACATGGGAGACACTGGCACAGGACCGCCCAGCAAGATGTCCCCTCATCAGAGAAGGTGCCATGCTCTATGAGCAAAGCAGAATTGAAACAGCTCAAAGGAAGCACATGATGCAGAAATTTAGAGAATCTACATGAAACGTTCACAAGGACTATTTGTATATGACCTGTGATGGAGCATTTTGAGCCTGTATCGGTGTGATCAGTCACAGTTGGACACACTGAAACTTGACTCTGGCATAGAGATGTCAGTTTGGTCCTCTTAGAGAATGAAGGACCATAACCAACCATCATCAATAGTCTGTTCTATAAATGTAAATGATTGCATGACTAATTTAAATTTGCCTGACTATTGGTATTCATCATGTAGTCTTGTGTGACTGACACAGAATACACAGGAATTTCACTGCTTTCCAGGAGGAAGGAGTAATCTGTCACTTATGTGGTCAATTTGATAAGCTGAGATGGTGAGAAGGCTTATCTAGATAAGTCAGGCCCCCCAAGTGCAATTTTCCTGCTCACACTGATCACATTAAACAAATTTTTCAACCTCGATTTCAAATAGAGGTAAAATATGTCACTTGAAACAGAAAGCAAACTCCATTGAAAGCATCCTCCTGATAGGGTTTCGATCTAAAAAGGACGTATTCCCAGGTCTCTGACAAATATCCAGTTGTATGTTCTTGCAACCCTCATTCAAGGAGATAATTTTGGCAGTAATGACATTGAGAGGTTGTGCTATTGCAGGATTATAATGGATTAAAAGTCAAGAGAACAGGAACTCAGTTTCTCCCATGAAAAAGAAGCATGATTTTGGGCAAACCATGCCATCTGACTTAACTTTAGGTTACTCTTAAAACAACTCTTGAAATTAGAAGATGGGACCATATGATCACTAAAGTTTTCTTGCAGTTTCTTGCAGTCCTACTGTGTTCTAGAGTTTCTTTTATAGCTCTAAGACCTGTTTTCTAAAATTCTCTACTCAAAAGGTCATTTCCTTTCTGATATACTCTAATTATATGATGTTCTACATGAAGGGGAACTATACTCACTGCAAATCATTTTTGCCTCTATGGATATGCTTCCTCCTAAGTCAGACAAGCAGATATAGGCAGAAGAAAAAACTTCTGCCTTAGTAGAGACTTTGTGTTGTGTGTTTACTCCTTTGTTTTTGAAGAATACGGTGACATAAGGGAAAGTGATGATATGACTTGCACTTGACTTGGATTTGAGTGAGATAGGTCTGTGCAAGGTCACCAATCTCACCTTCTCCTCCAGAGCCATCTGGGTCCAGCAGCCAGATATTCATCAGGATGACTAGAGATGGCCCAGGATGCAATCAGTGGGAGACCCTCACCCTTTTAGGCAAAGACCTTTCCATGTTCTTACTTGGAGTGAGATAAAGCCCATTCAGGGTGACTTGTAATTCCAGAATATCTTCAGTGCTGTCCTCCTATCTCAAGCCATATCATTCTCCTTCTGACAGACAACTGAAATACTACTTTTACCATAGCCCAGTCAAAGCATCATGCCATTTCATTGTCTCATGCTTTATCGATTTGACCTCATTTTTGTCTGTTTTACTTGCCACTTGGCAATGGTCCCTCTTTACCACTTTCTCTACATTGTCTCATTTGTTATTGGATAATGAGGTCCCAGCTGATATAAGATAACATATATTTGTAACTAACCCAGATGGCAGAATGAGTGACTTTTTCTCACAGAGTTCAGCAGCACATGTGTAAGGGCAGATGGTCAGCACAAACTAGATTTGGGGTTTGGCCAGTTACGCCTGCCTAAAGGAGAAAAAGTCAATTGGGTAAATGATGTACAAGGAAGGATACAAACCTGGAAACCACAGTAAGGATGAAAACTTCAAGAAGAAATGAATCAAAAGAAAAAATTGAAGAGGAAGTTGTTGATCCAAGAGATAAATTTCATAGTTCATAATCATGCAAGTGGCACAATTGGTGATTGTGAGATTAAGGATATAATCATCTCTCTGGTTGGATGGTATGTAGTATATATAGAAGAAATGAAATTTTGAATGAGTGATTAATTAGAAGGGCAGAATATCAAAGGGATTAGTGATAAGTAGATCAAAGTCCCTAAGTACATCAGTAGAACTTGGGGCATAGATAACCACTAAAAGTCAGTGAATTATTTGATAAAAGGGGGAGAATATCCTGGAATTTTGTAGATGGTAGTCATTTTGAGAGTGAGATGGTAGTTGATTAAATGAGACTGAATGATAAGATTGGATGAACTCAGCTCAAAAGAAGAGGTTTTTGAGAGATGTTAGCAAAAGGATAGCCTATAATTAACAGAAGTAAGGAGCCAAGAATAAGTCTGATCTACATGGACCATTTCCTTACTACTTTTGCTGCTACAGGGCTAACTGTATTACTTAGAGTAATGAGTAGATCACTGAACCTGGAGTCAGGAAAATATATTCAAATATAACCTTAGACACTTATTAGCTGTATGACCTTGGGCCAATCACTTAACTTAATCTCAGTTTGTCTCAGATTTTAACACCCTAAATGCAGGGTAAAAATAGCACCTACCTCTCAGGGCAGTTGGCAGTATCAAATAAGATAGTATTTGTGAAGAGCTTACAAGAGTGGGGAACCTGTGGCTTTGAGGTCACATGTGGCCCTCTAGGTCCTCAAGTATGACTCTTTGCCTGAATCTGAACTTCACAGAAAAAAGCCTTAGCACAATGCTTGTCACAAAGTAGTACAGGCTAAATAAAAATTTGGTTCCTCTTTCCTTCAATGTCTCCTTTTCTTTCCTCCCCGTTTTCTCCCTCCTGCCTTCCTGTTCTCCCTTTGTTCCTTCCTTCTCTCTTTTTTTCTCCCCTTTTTCCTCCTTTTGTACTTTCCTTCCCCCTTTTCCTCCTTCCATTCTTCTTTCCTCCCTTCTTTCTCCCTCCTTTTGTCCCTTTATTCCCTCTTTCTCTCCTTTCCTCCTCTTCTTCTGTCTTTTTTCCTTCCTCCTTCTCTCTCCCTTCCCTCTTCTTTATCTCCCTTAATTTTTGAGCTCTCCAAGAAGACAATATGCCACTATCTGACTATTCTAATCACCTAAAATATAGACAACATAAGGGGCTTAGCATTTGGAATCTGAGGCATTCAAATTCTTAGGCCAATATAATATGTAAACATGGGTGAGTAAAAAGACAGTGCTCTTTATTGCAAAAAAAAATAATAATAAAATGAATTCTACTGCCCCCAAATTTACACACACTCTCAGTCGACGAAGGATTATTTTAGCTCAAATTTTTGTCTTTCCTCTCCCAATATGGAAAGGTTTTCAGGTAGCTGAAAAAGGTTTCTATAGTTATAGGTATAGCAACATTAGAGAGGTAGAAAACACAGAAAATCTCCCAAATATCCCTCAACTCATCTCACTTATCTATGATAGTGAAGAAAAAGGCCTTCCTCTGAATCTAGAGGACCTACCTTCAAATTTTGACTTTAAAACTACCCTCTGTGACTGTGGGCAAAAGACTTAATTTTCCTGGGTCTCAGATTCCTCCTATATAAAATTAGGGGCTTGGATTAGATGTCCTCTGAATTTCCTTCTTATTCTTCATCTGTAGTCTGATTTAACCTCTTTCAATATCAGTTATTTTTATCTATAAAAGCATGAAAAAATATGAGCACTTGCTCTCATACAGTATTTTTGCCAGAAAAAAAAAAAGTTGGTTACCTTTAAGTGCTACTTAAATATGACTGGTGATGATGTTGATTGATATCATTATGGCTTATCATTTTATAATACTTGCTGATTTTACCTCTTCTGTTCTCCACCGACTGGGGAAAATTATTGGAATAAATCTGGGTTAATGCTAGTCAAGTCCAACTTCAATATACAGGGAAAAACAGATTTAACCACTAATTGAACAAGTTGAGCCAGGGAAATACATTATCTTAAGAATAAAATATGGCCGAGAGAAGACATTCAAAAAAGAGAGAAAGAAAGAATAAAGGTCACAATGATTTACATGTACATTCATCTTTGTGGTAGTATCTGTTTTGAGCTCATACTTTTTTTTTTTGGCCATGATTAGTCAATGGGCAAATCTCAAGATTTTGCACTTAGCATGATTAGTTAAATATTCAGTCTAATAAAATATACTCTTGGATTAAATGTCTAAAATAGAAGGTGAAATATTTGGGTTTTTTTGTGCATGTTTGTCCTTGCATGTGTGTTATATCTTGTACAAATACTAGAATGTTGTATTAACATATAGCAGATATCAAAAATCTTTGCTATTACGAATAGGTTGTTGAATATCTCAGTGGACAGAATTTACCTGAGGCAGAAACAGAGCAACATATTTTACCCTAAGTACTGCTTCATACTTCATCTTCAAACTTCCTTTCTATATTTTTAAGAAAGAAAGAACAAAAGATGAACTATTCAGAGCAGAGATTGTATTCTGCCTTTGATCTTCAATTCTTCCTTCACTATGATAGTGCAATGCTTATTTGCTCTTGGTCTCTCAGTTTTCCTTCCTTCCTCCCTGCCTTCCTTCCAAGCCTCCTAATGGATTTCCCTGCCTCATTCTTCATCACTCCAAAGAATCTTATGCACTGCTGCTTAAGCAATTTTCATTAAATGTAGACTTGATCATACTACTCTCCTACTCAATACTATTGCCTCTAGCATCCAATATCAACTCCCCTTTATGACCTGCACAACCCAATCCCAAACTATCTTTTAGGCCATACTAGATTTGAATACTCTTGCTCAAACTGCCCTTATCTAAAATTTCCCATTACCCTGCCTTTGTATTGACCATCTCTATAATGCATCCCCTCCTTAGTATTACCTCATAGAATTCCTTTCACTCTTCAAGATTCAGATCAAGTATTACCTTTTACACAAAACCTTTCCACATCTACATTTCTTCCCATGAGTTCCTTCCAATTACCAATACCAATTACCCTGTATTGAATTAGGCTGTATATATGTATATATTTAGCCTTTGTTTTTCACCAATCCTCTTTGTATAAACAAATAGACATAAACAAATCTTTGTATAAAAATATTTGCTTGTCTTCTCCATCAGAATGTAAGCTACTTATGGCTAGGCATTGTTTTATTCATTTTATTTACATTCCTAATGGCTATCATCTTGCCTAGCCCAGAGCAGACACTTAAATACTTTAGGCTTCTTTCCTTCCTTCCTTCCTTTTGTGTGCACCCCAAAAACTGCGTGCAACAGAAATCCTTACCCAAATAATACTCAGAGTTTTCTCAAGATAGGGAGCAGAAAAGGATTGTTTACTACAATCTTGAGGAAGGGTCACCCTCCTAACAAATGATCAGGGAGGAGAAGAAATTTACAAAAGGAAATGACAAAGTTATAAAACCCTAAAGTGGAATTCTCCCCCACCCCCCTCCTCACCCTTTCCTTCCATTGGCTGGAAACGAGGTGTACAATTTAAGCACAGCAATACACCTCAAGTACTGGAACAAGGAAACAGCAGACCACCCAATGTACATTTGAGAAAGCACTTCTGTCCTTATTTGGCATATCTTCTGCTGAGGTGTCACTGAGGAGAGGGGTGACTCCCTACCACTCTGAGTTTTGAGTCCTGGTAAATCATGTGATTTCCAGTGAAGTGGAACTTGGATCTGTTTCCCATGAAAAGCTTTACTAGATTTTAGAGTATAGTCTGAGAAGTTTTCACTTCTTTCATTCAAATCCCTCCTCACACCATTGTTGATAAGCCCTTCTACATTCTCATCTAATTCAGTTTCTAGACCCTCAGGACTAGGCATGTCCTCTTGGTCATTTGGGGTCCACACTTCTCCTTTTAACACTATCAATTCAGCAATCTCCTCAGCTGCCCCTTCTAGCATTTTGGACAAAGTGTTACAGACTATTCCAGTAATTGAAACAGTTTTCTGTATTTTCTTTGAGTACTCAGGGAATGGGGGCTAGCTGGACAAATGATATATTGACCTGGAGCCAAGTTAAAGCAAATCCCATGGTATTACACTCTTGTTGTAAGTAAGGAAATTATGCAAAAGGGGTAGAGACACAACAAGGACTCCAGCCACGAGTATAGTTATAAGCATAAAAGGAGTTACTATAGGTAAGGGTTCAGAGCTCATGTACTCAGCCTGTAGGTGGTGGCTTTTGCGAAGATGAAATCAGCAGGATTCATGAGTCCCTTTACCAGAGTGTGGTACGTCCACTCACATTCTTTAGTCCGTATTACCTTATCTGAAGTCAACAGGATCTGGAAAGGTCTTTCCCAAAATGGGGTAAGCTTTGCCTCTTTCCACACCTGGATCAATCCCAGTCTCCAGGCTGGTATTGATGTCCTGGGAACCCCAGTGCTGGAGTTAGAGCACTCAAGCCTTTGCTCCGTAAAGCATGGAGATGTTTTAGCAAAGCATGTACATAATTTCTAAGAAATTTATCTTTGCATTCCAATATAAGATCCCAGTTTTTTTTTCCATTCCCCTCAGGATATGGATTTTCATACAGAAGTTCATAAGGAGAGAGTCCAATGTCTTTCTTAGGGTTAGTTCTAATCCTGACAAGGGCTAGTAGGAGGCACTTAGTCCATGGTAGTTGGGTTTCAATTGTCAAGTTAGTGAGGTGTCTCTTTATTTCCTGATTCATCCTTTCCACCTTGCCAGAAGAGGAAGAGGAGTGTGTAGCTCCCAGGTAATTTCTAATGTCTGGGCTAGAGATTTAAGGACCCTGGCAGTAAAATGTGACCCTTGGTCTGAGTCTATCCTCTCCACCATCTCAACCATCTCCACCACTATCTAGGAATCATTTATTCAAGCAGGATGTGGCTAACTGCCTGCACAGGTGCCTATGGCACAGTAAATGACTCCACCCAAGAGGTTATGTGATCTACTGTGACTAGCAAGTATTTTAGGCAGCCTACTGGAGACAGTTCTGTAAAATCTGCCGGTATACTCTTGAATGCTCTAATTCCTGGGGCTCTTCCCCCAGCCAGAGCCTGGAGCTGGGCGAACTTATCTTTTCCTTCAACAAACAAGGCAGCCATCCACCAACTGCCGTGCTAAGGTATATGGGCCTAGAGACAAGAACCTGGTCAAAACTGCAACACGTATTCTGGACATCCCAGTGACTACCAGTACCTGCTTCATACTTGCTTTGGTCAAGACCTCTCGATCATCAGGGAGGAACCAGTGTCCATGTTTATCCTCTTGCGCCCCAAGAATTTGGGCCTTCTGTTTCTCTTCCTGAGAAAAGGAGGGGGAGGAAAGACTGGGAGGCAATGCAGGGATTAAGACCAACATAGGATCTTCCTGCCTGATCCTCCCTCTCCAGCCCTCTTAGCTTCCTCATCTTCAAGGAGGTTTCCTCTGGCCTCAAAGGATTGTCCCTGACTGATGGCCATTAACATGTATAATAGCAATGGCTTTGGACAATAACAGGTTTTCCAAGACTTTGCTTATTAAGGTAATATGGGCCAGTTCCTTTCCTCTGATCATTCCCTTTTCTTCCCATATCTTCCCAAATACATGTGCCACTCTCCAAGCATATTTTGAATTTATATAAATGTTCCCTTCCCTTCTTTCCAGTAATTCTGGGGCCTGATTTAGTGTGTGAAGTTCAGCTATTTGGTCAGACCAGGGTTTGGGTAGTCCTCCTGCCTCAATCAGAGACCCTCTATCTCCATCTATTGTAGCATACCCATTTATCTGTTTCCCTTCAACCACTCTAGAGGAACCATCAATGAACAGATTTACCCCTCTCCCCCAAATGGGACAGGGGATTCTTAGAGATCTTCCCATACCTTGGTTTGGAGATAAATTATGTCTAGGCAGTAACGTTCAGACACTGAACTTGATTCCATGCTAACAGTGAGGAAAGGGGCAGGTTCAGGTCATTATCTTAGGCTAATACCAAATCATCTTTTTCTATTAAAATAGCCTCAAATTTCAAGATCTGGCAGTCAGTGAGCCACCTGCCTGCTTTCTCTCTAAGAATTACTCTCACAATGGGACACTCACTATAAAGGATCTCCCCAAAGGTCAACTTCTGACTCTCCTCAACAAGGGTGGCCGTGGTAGCCACAGCCTGAATAAAAGTGGGCCATCCCAAGCCAACAGAGTCCAGAATGTTGGAGAGGAATGCTACTGTTCTTCTCTTCCCTCCTTTTCTTTGTGCCAGAACCCTAAGGGCTACTCTGTTTTCTACATTTACAAAAAGATGGAAGGGCTTCTCTAGGGAAGGGAGAGCCAGCACTGGAGGGGAAGTCAGGGCCTCTTTTAACTGAGCAAAGCTCTTTCTACTGTTCTCATTCCACCCTGTATGGTTGGGTTCCTCATCCAATAGCTGTTGATACAGAAGTTTTGCCAGGACAGCATAGGAGTCAATCCATTTCCTACAGTATCTCACCAATCCCAAAAATTTCTGAAGCTCCCTTTTTGTTTTGGGGAGTGGAATCTGGAGGACTCCTATCACTCTTCAATTTTCTGTAACTTTTTGTTAATGTCTGGCCAAGCATTAGTAACACAATATAGCTTTAACCATGCTTGGACTATAGGATCATCTAAATTTAGACCAGAGAATTTTCTGATATTTTCTTTCAATCTATCAAGAAAGGCAGATGGGGCCTTGTCTTTCTCCTGCTGTATATCCTGTACTTTGTTTAAATTCTGGTCCTTAGGCACTGCACTCTGAATTTCCTGGATCACCATATTTCTAAGATCTTCTATGTACCCTTTATGTATGGGGTTATTGTGATCCCAGTTGGGATCTCACAGATGAAATTTTCTCCTCCCCTCTTGGACCCCTTGAGCCATAGGCTGGAATTCATCCCAAGTCTGCATAGCAGCCAGCCTAATTTGTCCCCTCTCTTCCCTAGTAAATAATATATCCAAGATTGATAATAATTCCCTCCAAGTATGCAGATTAGGTCCTAATAAGTGATTAACCTGATCAGTGACACCCAAAGGGGTCCTCAATTAACTTCTTCATTTCTTTCTTTAAAAAATTCTAATTTCAGTGCTGCTTAAGGGGGCATTCATATAACCTTATACCCTGGGCAAGCAGGACTTCCCAAAAAGGGAAAGCTTTAGCAGGGAGAGGAAAACTTTCTTGATCTTTTATTTACTGTTTCAATTCCATCCAGAGGGGCAAGTATGGGTATTCCTGGCCAGGCCAAGTCAATTAAGTTCTCATCCCTAGATTCCCTTTTAGAGGGTGTGGAGTGTAGGGAAGGAGGAGTTGAGGCTGGTCCAGGAACTCCCTATGGTGGAGAAATGTAGGGTTGGGGTGGAGAAAGAAGGGGGTGTCAGGGATGGGGCCTCTCTGTTCTTGTTCTTCTGATTTCCCTCTGGGCTCCTCCCCCTTCTGTTTTAGAGCAAATTGTCCTACCACCAGTAGCCACAAGGTATATTCTCTTTCCTCCAGGTTAAAAGGTTCCTTAGAATTTACATACAAATTTAGATGCTGGCACACCCAGTCTTCAGAGGAGCTGTATTTTGGCCAAGATACACCTCCCCTAAGTGTGAAGCCACCCCAAATAAGACGTTTTTTTGGGTTTGTTTTTTTTTTTTGTCATCTTTTTGTCTTCTTCCTTGTATTTTGGTAAATTATCCCAATTACTAAGGCTATCTCAAAGAGGACTATCCTCTGGAATGTGAGGAAGGTATTTTGGACTGGTTGTTTCAGATTGCTCTTTACCCATAGTTTTAATCTTATCAGGATTTATTAGGCTAACTCTTTCCCAGGCAGGAGAAATATTACAGACTAGAACTACATAGACTATCTCCCATCCCTGGATCACCCAGGGAGTTGCTTTACTGGGTTTGTGTACACAAATTTACATAATCCCCTGCTGGCTATCTTTGCTAGCAAAACCAGAATTTCTGCTTCCTCTGAGTTTCTCTCTTTGGGTCATTACCCTATCAGAGTCAGATCTCACAGACCAGTTCCAAGATCTCACAGACCCCCATGAAACCTCATTTGGCACCTGGTCCTGTTCAAGAGTTTGTGAGACCCTCTCATAAAAGGGTGAATCCTGGATGAATCCCCAAAACTGTGTGTACCCCAAAACTGTGTGCAACAGAGATCCTTACCAAATAATACACAGAGGCTTCTGAAAGTAGAAAGCAGAGAAGAATGGTTTATTTTGATCATCGAGAAAGGGCAACCCCCCATACCCTCTGACCAATAGTGAGGGAGAAGAAGCAATTTACAAAAGGAAATGGAGGAGTTATAAAGACCTAACATGAAATTCTCCCCTACCCCCCTGCTGACCCTTTTCTTCCATTGGCTGGAAGTCAGATGCACTATCTAAGCACAGCAATCTACTTCGAGTATTGGAACAAGGAAATAGTAGACCACCCAATGTATATTTGAGTAAGCACTACTGTCCTTATTTGGCATATCTTATGCTCAGGTGTCACTGAGGAGAGGGGTGACTCCCTACTGCTCTGAGTTTTGAGTCCTTATAAATCATGTGATTTCTGGTGAAGGGGAACATGGGCCTGTTTCCTATGAAAAGCCTTACTAGACATTAGAGTATAATCTGAGAAGTTTTCACCTCTCTCACTCAATATTAATTTTCTAGGCTCTGAATGCCAGAGGCACATGCCCAGAGAAAGCTAGGAAATGTTAATTATTTAACTTCAGATCCATGGACCTCTCTATTCTTTTTGCATTGTTCATTTGTGCATGGTTGATGGTGAAGTGACATAGTATACTCATGTGTTATGAGAATGATGGATAGCTATAAATGTTTGCCCTTGGAACAGGATAAGTGAAGTATAAATTGACATGGAAAATACATTTCCATCGACCTTAATTCTTTTAGCATTTGGTTGAAATAGTTTGTACATATTAAATGGGTATCAATTAACATATGGGAGAAGAGTTTCTTGAGCTTAAGGCAAACAATAGATATACCCTGTGAAACAAGAGGTAGCCACAACCAAGTTAAGGGAGTTTCCTAGACCTAGGACTGCAGAAGCTGCTAAAGCTTTCCCTCTTCCAGAAGTCCAGCTGGGTCAGGGAATAGGTTTTGTGAATGCCCTCTTAAGTAGCACTGAAATTATAACTTTTAAGAAAGAAATGAAGCAGTTAATTGAGGATCCCTTGGGGGTGACTGATCAGGTTAATCAGGTTTTAGGACCCAATTTTTATACTTGGGGGGATTATTATCAATCTTGGATGTATTATTTACTGGGGAAGAAAGGGGCCAATTTAGGCAGGGCCACTATGCAGGCTTGGGATGAATCCCAGCCTATGGCTCAAGGGTGTCCAAGAGGGGAGGAAAAATTTCCTCTCAGAGTCCCTAACTGGGATCACAATAACTCCATACATAGAGGGCACCTACAAGATCTTAGAAACATCGTCATTCAGAGAATTCAAAATGTATTGTCTAAGAACCAGGATTTTTAAAAAGTACAGGTGAAATGGACACTCAGACAGAATCAACAGGCCAAGACCATCAGTTATCGAATTCAGGAAGCGTTTATTAGCTGGCCAGCGGCAGTCCTAGGGATAAAGTCCCAGGAGCTGCCCCGAACCCCAGTAGACACACAGTTTAAATAGTCCAAAAGCCACCATCATGTCAGGGGCAGACTGGTCAGGCAGGATATGGGGCAGGGGCACTCTTAGATAAAGCAGGTTGTTCAATGACCGAAGAGAGGATTCTTGGGTTTACAAAGCTTACTACTTTAGCCGGATGAGATAAGAGTGGGCTGGGGCACACTGGGTTAAAGTTGTTCAATAACCTAGCGGAATGGAGGATTCTTGGGTTTACAAGAATTCAGGATACAAAGATGGGTCCCTCATAAGCCAGTGAAATGTCAAGGCATATTACTTCACAGGATAGGCGCAGCTAGGTGGCACAGTGAATAGAGCACTGGCCCTGGAGTCAGAAGGATCTGAGTTCAAATCGAGACTCAGACACTTAACATAAATATTAGCCAGGTGACTTTGGGCAAGTCACTTAACCCCAATTGCCCTCCAAAAAAAGGCAAAAAAAAAAAGTACAGGATATACAGCAGGAGAAAGGCAAGGCCCCATATGCCTTTCTTGAGAGATTGAAAGAAAATATCAAAAAATTCTCTGGTTTGAATGTAGATGATCCCCTGTGGCCCAAGCATGGTTAAAGGTATATTTTGTTACTAATGCTTGGCCAGACATTATGTCTCCCACCCCTGGATTACCCAGGGATTTACTTACCTGAGTTTGTGTACACAAATTTGCATCATCCCCTGCCTGAGGTGTTCGCTAGCAAAACCAGAATTTCTTCTTCAATACCCAGTCCCTGGGTCCCTCGATTCAGGTCCTTACCCTGTTGGAGTCAGATCTCATTGACCAGTTCCAAGGACCCCCTAGAGACCTCGGTTGGTGCCTGGTCCTTATTAAGGGTCTGTGGGACCCTCTCACAAAAGGATAAATCACAGGCAAGCCTCCCAAAACTGTGTGCACCCCAAAAACTGTTTGCAACAGAAATCCTTACCCAAATAATACTCAGAGGTTTCTCAAGGTAGGAAGCAGAAAAAATGGTTTATTTCAATCTTGAGAAAGGGCCACCCTCCTTACAAATGGTCAGGGAGGAGAAGAAATTTACAAAAGGAAATGGTGAAGTTAAAAAGCCCCTAATGCAAAATCCACCCCCCCTCCTCTCCCCGCACCGCACTCCTGAACTTCTTTAATTGGCTGGAAGTTAGGTATACAATCTAAGTGCAGCAATAAACCTCAAGTACTGGAACAAGGAAACAACAGACCACCCAATGAACATTTGAGAAAGCACTTCTGTATTTATTTGGCATATCTTCTGCTGAGGTGTCACTGAGGAGAGGGGTGACTCCCTACCACTCTGAGTTTTGAATCTTTGTAAATTATGTGATTCTCAGTGAAGGGGCACTTGGTTCTGTTTCCCATGAAAAGCTTTACTAGATTTTAGAGTATAGTATGAGAAGTTTGCACTTCTTTCACTCATTCCCTTCCTTCCTTCCTTCCTTTTTCTCTCCAAAAATGTATTGATTTTTTTTGAGGGGGGAAGACAAGGCAATAGGGGTCAAGTGACTTGTCCAAGGTCACACAGCTAGTAAGTATATCAAGTGTCTGAGACTGGATTTGAACTTGGGTCCTCCTGACTACAAGGCCAGTGATCTATTCACTTTACCACCTATCTGCCCCTAGAAAGGTACTGTTAAATCTAGGAAAACTATTAGTACTTGTTCCTCAGAAAAGACAGTTTGTCAGTTTTATATCACTTATTTGGACTTCTTGGACAGTCTTTAACATGTCCTTGTCATCTTTTAAATCCACTGACAGTTGTCACGGTAATTAATTCAGATATTCAATTTGGCAACCAGTTATTTAAGGTACTACTATGTGCAAGCAATTAATCTAGGCACTAGGAATCCAAAGAACAAAACTGGGAAAATCTTTTTTTTTTTCTCTTAGAGCAGTAGCTGGGAATCCTCACACTTGGCAAGAATAAGCTTCATCTGGATAGAACAGCTCAGAGTGTAGTACTGCCTCATGTTGAAGAGACAGAGGCCCTAAAATATCCAGTGATGAAGACTGTTGTTGGGCAGGAAGAGATGGTGGAGTAGAGCATGGTAAGGCTGACAAGGGGTACTCCTCTTTAACCTTCATGGTTTTCTATTCACAGTTATTTGTTCCACAAAACCCTATTCTGATGCTACATTTTTATGTAGATATATCCCTTTGTTTGTGAAGGCCTTGGCAGTGGTCTGCAAACCTTGACAAGTTCTGTCTGGTGTTTTGAGGAAAATATAGAGAAAAGTACCCTGTCTTCTTTCTGAGCTCAAGGCAAAATAAGTATTTTTCTGTTATTCAGTCATTTCAGTTGTGCTTGACCCTTTCTTACCCCATTTGTGTTTTGTTTTGTGCAAAGATACTGGGGTGGTTTGCCATTATCTACTCTAGCTTTTATAGAGGAGAAAACTGAGGCCAACAGGATTAAGGGTCACACATCTAATAAGTGTCTGAGGCCAGATTTGAACTCAGGAATATGAGTGTTCCTGATTCCAGGCCCAACACTCTACCGCACCACCCATGGATTAACTCTAGAGATAGTCATTACCAAGGGGTTTTCCACTTGGCAAAGCATTCTTTAGCTATGAAAACACATGAACAAAGAAAAATGGCAAATTGCCCATAATCCTGTGTGTATCCTTGTGTTTTTGCAGTGATAATGGCAGAATAACAAGAAATGGGGCAGGAGGCTAAACATCATAATATTCCATTTTTTTCTTACTCTAGCCAACCTTTTGTTAAAATTTGTCAAGATTTTTTGGAATCCTGACTCTGTTATCCAGTGTGTTATTTATTCTTTCTGATTGTCATCTAACCATATGAAAAGTATACCTTTAGCCAAGTCATATAAAAAATGGTTAACTGCATATAACTAAGAACAAAAACCTGGGAGTCTACTGGAGATTTCCACCAACATTATATCCAATCATTGATGATCCTTCTTTGAATCTTACAGTTTAAAAAGTTAGCTATGAACATCCAAATATACTGGTATGTGATTAATATCATTCCTTTTTTTAGATTCAAAGAAATCTGATCTAAATATCCATGAAGATAGTGGAGAGGTGATAAGAAGTAGACATAAGAAGCCGATTTTATAGATTATAATATGCATTTGGAAGGATACTATAGTGGACCTGTCCATCTGTATATAAGTTTTGGTAAAATGTTGTGAGTGGACCATCATCTGGGTCTCAAATTGTACTGGAGAAGTAAAGGGAATTGGATTTCCGTTGTTAGAATGACAAAAAATATTTTTATGCTTTTTGAATCAAACTCAAATGCATACAACTTGGAAGCTAGATTTGGAAGGGTTTTAAATGCCATACTTAAAATGACAGTATGACTTTTTGGGAGAATAGAAACATACAATTTAATGGAAAGAGTTACTGAAGCATTTGCATTATAAAACCCACATAGAACTTTAAAATGGCCTTATACAAGGGTACTTGGCTTCTGTAACTGTCCTTCTATAACTGTTATTTTATGTATACTTGGGAAACTGGAAGAGATCTAAAGGCCTTATCACTTTCTCCCTCCATGAAATGAGGAATATTTGGAAAGGCATTGGATTTCTAAATAGAAGACCTCAGTTTTCTCATCTATCAAATGAGGAGTTGATCTCTATGTTCCTAACATTCTATAAATTAGGATAATTCTAGTTAGATAATGGTTCCACCTTTCATTTAATCAGTCTTTTAAAAGGAAGTGATTAAATCACAATTCTACAAAGAAGAACCATTGTTGTTACATTACACAAATGCTACAGTTCACAGAATATCAGTATCTTCCCCTAAGTTCCACAATCAAAACGTGCCAGATCCAGTAGTAAAATGAAAATCATTTGATTCTGAAGTCATTGGATATTTTATTTTACTGCCTTTACTTGCTCATGTGAGCAATGCATGGACTAATTTTGTCACAATAAAAATCTGCAATAAGGAGAAACTGAGAAACAGAGTTCTGAGCATAGCTAGGTTATTAGCAAGACTAGAAATTGCCAATCTATGGTATCTAAGGCTCCACAGAAGCCAAGGCTGTTCGTGGCATAATATGGAATTTTTTCAAAATCTAAAAAGAGGAATTAATCAAAATACATATTCATGAAATTAATATATATTCACAATGTTTGATGTATATTCATAGGATTTAAAGGAATAGAGAAATATAACAGGAATAGAGAAGCAGGTTACTGTAATATTGAGCTGCTGGATATGTCAGAGGTGTGTCAATCAGAAAACTGTAACACTTTCATCTGATTGGTTATAGCATTACAAAAGATAGGACAAGTGTGATAGTTGACATCATGGAATTCTGTGCCATACAAGGGGACTGTATAGGAATAGTTGAAAAAAGAAATTGGAAAATTGGTTCAATTCTTCTTTTTTTTTAAACAAATACTTTATTAACTTCTGTTTTACATCATTCATTTCCGCCAGATTTTGAGTTACAATCATTTTTCCCCCATTATTCCCCTACCCAACCTCCCAGAATAGCAGTCCCACAAGATATCGCTTCCTCCAATCTGCTCTCTCCCATACCTTCTCCCATGCCCCCATCGACTTTTCCATTAGAGGAAGATGAATCTTTGTGTCCCAATGCCTGCACATCTTATCTCCTAATTATAGGCAAAAGAGTATTAATAATAGTATTTATATATATATTTGAAACATTTAATGTTACGACCTCGAATTTCAGATCCATTTCCTTCCTCCCTTGTCACCCATTCTTTCTTGGGATATAAGTAATTCAGTATATGTTGTACATGTCTAGCTATGCAAAACATTATCATAGTAGATATATTGTACAAGGCTGCTTATAATTCCTCCCACTCATCCCACCCCCCACCTGGTCCATTCCCTACATAATCCTGTCCCTCTTCTATAGTGGGTACTTCCAACCTCCCCTCACCCCAAGGATGCCCTCCCATCCATCATCCCTCCTCTCATCCCCCTTCCACCTATCCTGCTGCAGGTTGAGATATCCCATTTAGTATGTATGTCATTTTCTCCCTGAACCAAATTCAATGTGAATGTGGTTTTGCCTTTTTAGCCTTCCTTATTCTCCCCCTCCTTTGCACCCACTTCCCCTACATGAGATAGTTTACCCGACCATGTCTCTCCCCATCTCCTCTTGCCACTTTCCTCTCTCACCTCATAGTTTCATCCCTTGAGTATTCTCCCTTCCCAACAAATTCAACCTATGCCCTCTATACATATATAACTGTAACCATATACACACACATTCACATATGTATTCATATGACCACACACCCTTCTTCCATTATTTTCATAGTGAGAAAGATATCATCAGTCACAGTTATTGTTTTTCCATATAGGAATGTAAATAGTTCAACTTTGATAAGTTCCTTTTGATTTCTTTTCTCTGATTACCTTCTCAGGCATCTCTTGCTTCTTGTGTCTGGATGTCAAATTTTCTATTCAATTCTGGTTTTTTCTCAAGAATGCTTGAAAGTCCTCTATTCCACTGAATGACCATATTTTCCCCTGAAACAAAATACTCAGTTTTGCTGGGTAGGTGACCCTTGGGTTCATTCCCAGTTCTTTTGCCCTCTGGAATATCATATTCCATGCCCTTCTATCCCGCAGTGTAGAAGCTGCCAGGTCCTGGGCTATTCTAATTGTGTTTCCACAATATTGAAATTGTTTCTTCCTGGCCGCTTGTAGTATTTTCTCCTTGATCTGGGGATTTGGGAACCTGGCTATAATATTTCTGGGAGTTTTCTTTTTGGGATCTTTTTCAGGAGGTGATCGGTGGATTCTTTCAACCTCTATTTTGCCCTCTGGATCTAAAACATCAGGGCAGTTTTCCTTGAGAATTTCTTGAAGGGTGATTTCTAGGTTCTTTCCTGATCATGGCTTTCAGGTAGTCCAATAATTTTTAAATTGTCTCTCCTGGATCTATTCTCCAGGTCAGTGGTTTTTCCCATGAGATATTTCACATTGCCTTCTAATCTTTCGTTTCTTTGGATCTGCTTAACAGCATCTTGATTTCTCATAAAGTCACTAGCTTGCATTTGCTCCAGTCTAACTCTGAAGGAATGAATCTCCTCAGTGAACTTTTGAGATTCTTTTTCCATCTGGCAGATTCGACTTTTTAAGGCATTCTTCTCCTCATTGCCCTTTTGGGCCTCCTTTGCCATTTGAGTTAGTCTATTTTTTAAGGTGTTGTTTTCCTCAGTCAGGCTGTTGACCCTCATTTCATAGTTTTCCTGCATCCTTCTCATTTCTCTTTCCAATTTTTCCTCCACTTCTCTTATTTGATTTTTAAAGTCCTTTTTAAGGTCTTCTATGGCCTGCAACCTGCTCATGTTTTCCCCTGGGGCTTTTGGAGCAGGACTTCTGACCTCACAGTCCTTTTCCCGCTCTATGCCCCCGAAATAGGAGTCTAGGGTTGCATTTTTCTGTTTCCTTTGCCTTGGCATGTTGCCACTTAATTTCTTGACTTTTGGGCTTGTTGCCACACTATGGCTTTAAGGCCAGCTAGAGGAATTTTCATCCCAAATGTGTGGGGGGCAACTTCCGTTTCTGGCAAGCTGTAAACCCACCCACAACTTCCACCCTAGATCACAATCCAGATCCAGGGAGGTTAAAGCAAGAGCGATTACCCCCAAGACTGATCGCTGGATCTCCCCACGATTTGTAGGCTGGGAGCCGGAAATGCCTGTGAAAACTACAAAATGGCGTGTCTCCTCAGCGGCTTCTAGCCCCCAGGGGAGGGAGCTGACGCATTCCCCAAATACAGGTCCCAAAGTCCATAGGACACTAACCTCTTACTTTGTCCTAGGCAAGTCTATGTTGATAATTCTGGAGTCTCCTGGTGTTCTGGGGTTCTTCCAGCCGGCTGCTGGCCCTGCCGCCCTGGGGCTAAAACCTCGGCTCATGTGGACCTAGGCTCGGCTAGGCTAGGCTGGGCTCGGCTCCTGCGCTCTGCGCGCTGCCAGCTCCCAGACCGCTGTGCTGGTCCTTCCTGCAGGGCTGCTGGGCTGTCCTCAGCGGGAGGTTATCTTTTCTGTGTTGTTCTGTGGGTGCTGGGGCTCCAGAAGTTGTTCAGAGTCCTTTTTTACATAGTTTGTGGAGAATCTGGGGGCAGAGAGGCTTGGATGAGCTGTTTCTACTCCGCCATCTTGGCTCCGTCCCCCCCCCCCCGTTCAATTCTTAAGGGGTAAACAGATGTTCTTGCTGATTTGCTGAGGTATAGGTATTGATTAGTAGAAGATTTTACATCAACAGATAACTTACAGCATCAGATATAAGTAGGGAGTTTCCAAAAGTTATTGTTATTGCTCAGTAGTATCTGGCTCTTTGAGAATTCATATGGGATATTCTTGGCAAAGATACTGGGGTGATTTTTCATTTACTTCTTTCATCTACTTCTCCAGCTTATTTTATGGATAAGGAAACTGAGACCAACAGGGTTATATGACTTGCCCAGTGTCACAAAGCTAGTAAGTGTTGAATGCCAGATTTGAACTCACAAAGATGAATTTTCTTGACTTTAGACTCAGCACTTTATCCACTGTGACACTTAGTTGCCCCTAAAAGGCTTCTGACAAACAAAAACAAGGGAACTCCAACTGGGTAGCTTTTTTGTCTCCTAATTGCCTTCAGCAAGCACTTCTCTTATATCATGTGGTTTTTCTAGAATAGCAAAGCCCAGAACACAAAGGAAGGATTAATCCTGATATAAAATGAAGTTGACTGATTAATTAATCTCACAATGCTATGAGAACATGGAGTTCTGCTTATCTGGTTTAACTATGTCCCTCACCATCCTATGGTAGAGTTTTTCACCATCTTATCACAATTATAACAGGCATGGACATTACTGAATAAGAAATATGCTTTGTACTATTTTTCCTTGTAGGAGAAGTCAGGTTAATTCCATCTAATTAAAATTTACTTTGTGTTTTACTCTTTGGTTATCTCTGGTTTGATTTACTGATCTTATGAAAGGGGAACTTTTGATTATTAGATCATAAATGCTGAACTTCCTAGACTTCCTACAAATTTATGGAGAGGTTGTTCAGTTGAAACTTGCCTCACCTAAACTAATGAAACCATGTACCATTTGAAATCTTGAAATTTAAATGACATATTTTTGGGCCTTCATGCCTCAGGGGGAAAATAATTTTAGTAACTAAATGCTATTCAACAAGCATTATGTATCTGTCTATTGTAGTCAGACCTCTGTCCTAGGACATAAAGTTTATGTAAAACCCACTGGAGTGCCTTAATGGGTAGATTACAGGCACTGTTTTTTTTTTTTTTTAAAGCAATTGGGGTTAAGTAACTTGCTCAAGGTTACACGGCTAGTCATTATTTATGCGTGGGTGCTCATTTTCTGAGGCCGGATCTGATCTCGGGTCATCCCAACTCCGAGGCCAGCGGCTCTTACTCACTGTGCCACCTAGCCGCCCCTTTAGGGCAATTGGGGTTAAGTAACTTGCCCAAGGTTACACGGCTAGGTTTTTGTTTGTGTGGATTAAGTGTTGGAGGCCGGCTCCAAACTCAGGTCCTTCTGACTCCGGGGCTGGAGCTCTATTCACTGCGCCACCTAGCCACCCCATACAGGCACTGTTTTTATTTGAGGGTTTGTATGACCAGCATCTGGGATAGTGCCTGGAATATAGTAAAATCTTCATAAATACTTTTCTCAGTTGAGTTATGATAATTCTGGAGCATAAGACTCAAACACTGTTAGCTATGATAGAAACATATATTACCTAATGAATACATTATAAAGTTACAAACTAAGTATCTGAGGAGGAAGGTTAATACCACTGGGTTTGGGGGAGGGTATCAGGGAAAACTTCATGACTGAGAAGACAATCTAAATAGATCTGTGTATATATGTAGATAAATTCAGAGAGAGAAAATTCCATTTATAAGGAAGAGTGAAAAAAATTGCACAAAGTGAAAGAGTGTACAGAGTATAATTCAATTTGGCATAATCATGGAAAACATGGGAAATAACGAGAATTAGGGCTCGATAGGTTGGCTGGTGCTAATTTTTTGAGGGATTTGAGGCACCCTGTAAGAAAATTAGGAATTGTCATTAGGATTTTTCAGTCAAGGAAGAGAACTCTTGCTAAAAATAGCAATTCCTTCCCTTTGAAACCTCAGTTAAGCATTTTAGTAATCACCAATGATTATAATTTAGTGGGAATAATTTGTTTCTTAAAAGAAAAGAAAACCAACAACTAAATAAAAAATGATATAAATAATCCATAACACCCCCTAAAAAAAAACAAAAACAAAACAAAAAACAGTTTTTGTATGATCCTGATTTCTTAAAAAAAAAACTATACTAGGAGAAACACAAGCTCTGACATGTCTCATTAAGGTAGAAATGTTCAAGAAGGGACCCAGAATCAGACTATGTGATGATGTCTGGTAAAACAACTTGGTCAAAAGCAAAGTGGCTCATCAGCAGAAGACTGGTCATCAGTATTATAAATGCTGAAGAATTTCTGAAAATTTATGGAGGGATTGGTAAATTACAATTGTTTCACCTACACCACTGAAAGCATATATCATGTGGAATGTTCATATTTAGATGCCAAATATACTTTTATGTGTATATTTCCAAATACTGGATATCAGTGATTTAGTTAGGTAGCACAGTAGATAAGAGTTCCATCTCTGGCATTGGGGAGATCTAAGCACAAATAAAACTTCAGATGCTTACTAATTTTGTGATCCTGGGAAGGTTATATAACTTATGTCTCAATTTCCCTCATCTGTAACAGGAAGATTAAAAATAGCACTTACTTCATAAGGTTATTGTTAGGATCAAATGAAATAACAATTGTAAGGTGCTTAGCACAATGCCTAACACAGAGTAAACACTATATAAATTTTAGCTATTATTATGCTATCCCAGGAATGCCTGCAAGATTTAATCATAACTTGCTTTGTTAAAATGAATAAACATTAATTGAATTAGAAAAAAATTCAATAATAAAATATTCCTTCAGGAGCTTAATGTATTTTCATGTTGCTTATTAAAATCAATTATCTTGAATTCTAGCACTATCACTTGTTCAAAATTCATAGACACATAATGTTAGGTTAGAGTTCTCTAACTTGTGTCTATATCATTAAATTATAAGAATTTTGAAAGTTACATGTGACAAAAATAGGCATAAACTTAATTTTTATGATGTGATGGGCCTTGATGATTCTTGAAACTAATTCATTCATTTTATAGTTGAGAAAATCAAAGGCCCAGTAGGGGAACTGGCTTACCTATGTTCACACAGCAGAAACAGGACTATTTTAATAATGTCACATTACTTTAATACTTTAATGTTTTAAAGCACTAAAACAGGTTTTTTTGTTTTGTTTTGTTTTGTTTTTGTTTGTTTGTCTTTATTGCAACCCTGTGAGGTGAGAAAAGTAAATAGTAATGATCTCTTTTTTGTAGATCTGGAAAATGAGATTCAGAAAGGTTTGGCAAATTGCATGTAATCATAGAGCAACAGAACCAAGAAAAGAACTAACATCATTTCAGTGCAAGTTGCTGTACTCTATTGTCTCTCCAAAGCAAAGTTCAAATGCCAGGTTAAAAGGAATTATCCTGTTTCAGTTTTGTCAAAAATATATCAGATTGATGAAGAACAGTCAATGAATGAATTCCTTTCTGGATTTTGTGTGTGTGTGTGTTTGTGCGTGCGTGCATGTATATGTATTTATACATTATACTACGTTATATACTCTAGAAAATCATTTTTGCTGTATGTGATGGAACAATTAAAGACATCTTTTTTTTTTAAGTGAGCAAAAATGACAAAGAAGTTCGATTTCTCATTTGAAATTTTGGTATCCTCAATCACCCAGGAGAAAAAAGTTAAAACAATCTTTATGATACATTAAGCTCTTGTGTCTTAAGCTGGACACTATCATGTCTAAAATCCATCTTCTTCTTCTAATGGCCCTTTCTATGGCTCTCCAGATTGTAATCCTAGATTGACAACAATTACATATATATATACACACACACACATATGTATGTGTATATATATGTACATATATACACATACATATATGTGTGTATATATGTATATGTATACATATATGCTATCCTGTTTTTCTGCCTTTTGAAATGCAGATTTTTTGTGAAGAAAAGGAAACTGCTTAATTAACTCCCCATTTCAGATATTAAAATAAGCTAAGATAAATCTTACTGACACTATATGCTTTCCCAAGCTGGTACTATATGGATTTTATTTCTCAATTGAGACAATTGAATGGCTTGTTTAAAGAAAGTAACCAGAAGAAAAGCCAACTCAAAATCTTCCCTTGAGTGGAGCAGAGCTGTGCAGTTCTAAATGAGAATGATCTTGGTAGAGACATATAAAAAGTTCCAGAGTGAATGTATAGTTTCAGTCATGATGTTATTTTCAAATGTTAGCTAAATGGAAAAAAAAGTCAGTTATAATTTGAACACTGAGGATAATTGATGAGCTTATTAATGTGCCACAGGATGGTACTCTTCTTGGCAACATGGGTAGAAACATGAGAAATGCAAAAGGATTCCAACTGATGTTTAGGTTGATATTTCAACTAATGTTTGGATAACCTTTGAAATGATATTTGGTTATGCAAGTATTATTGTTATAGGTTTACAAATGTGAAAATTGGGAGTCAGAGTGGGGAAACAAATTCACTATGTCTAGTTACTATGAGATGGAGTCAGGATTTGAAAGTAGAAATTTTGATTGGCAGGTCAATAGTCTTCATTATCCTTGCTATAAAACTGCTTCTTAATGCCCATACTAAGATGATAAACTTGATAATAATAATAATAATAATAATAATATGATTAGCACTTATATAAAATTATACATGTTATGTAATTTGACAAAATGAGATAAAATAATAATAGTGGTAATCAGTATAGTTTGTTAATACCAATGTTTCTAGAATGCTTCAAACACATTTCTCTTGTTGAATTCCTAAAACAACAGTATAAGATAGGTATTGCATATGTCATTAGTATCATTTTATAAATGAGGAAAATGAAGATCAGAGAAGTTAAACAGATTGGCCCAGAGACACACAATGATTAAGGATAGGCAGGCTATGAGTCCACTTTGAATGCATGAAACATTGAAACCCTAACATATTTCAATCACGGATAATGTAAACAAGGTATTAGCAATACAAATAGGAAAAAGAAGAAAAATAGTTCCTACTCACAAAATGAAGGTACAGGGATGGAGGGGTGATATGCCCAAATCTGGGAATGGGGCATGGTGGTGAAATGAGAGAAATCCTGAAGTAGAGCATTCAGGTAGGGAATTAGAAATGTCTTTCCTGAGATCCTTACTTCAATGGAAGCTTTGGATGTCATAACTACTCTCTCCAATTAGAGACAAAGGGTAGTGATAAGATGTGAGTACTAAATCTGATTTGATCTTGCAAGAAGATGATGTTTCCCAGTGATAAACTTCCTGGCAAATAGTAAAATAGTCAAAGAAATTCCAAAGTAGTATAGTAGGTTGCAAATGTTATTATGATTTCACATTATTGTATATGTTATTATAATTATTGATCTCAAAATGCCTCCATTGATACACAGCTATTTAATCAATGAAAAAATTTAAGCCCCTGTGAACCTCAAGAAAATTTTGAAGATTAGAAACCCATTAAAGATAGGTTAGAGATGGTAAAAGTAGATCTGACATATAGCTGGAATCACAGGTCTTTAATATAATGACTGATGAGTAAACTTGACTTAGTAAGGAAACATAATTCAATCAAGGTTATGTAAGAAAAATGGACAGACTTCTGTAATGGTAATGTAATTTTGAATTTTAAGATCCTTTTGGGTTGGCAAAAACAATAGGTACTTAGCACTTTGTAACTGATCAAACCTCTGTTGGGGAAACAGAAGGTATGAACTCCTGTCTCCTGTTACTGATGTAACAGGAAGGGGTTGGATGAAACTGGAAGGAGCCAATGCTGTTTATATAAGAAAAGCCCCAGACAGGCACAGTCAGAAATTCTTGAGACTAAGATCTGGTGGCAGAACAGCTATAGAAGAATGGAGAACCGAGCCAGAATTTCCTGGGAGCTTGTGGTGGTGGAACTTCTTCTGGAATGGAGCCAGGAGCCCAGGTGACTGAGGAAGCATGACTGGGATGCTGAGACTTTGTTTGTGGCTTGGTTGAGCCTTGAATTCCCTGGAGCAGAAATGGTGAAGGATCTGACATGGACCAGAACCTGTGAACTTCAGTGTGGAGGAGGACCTACCCTGAGAGCTGGTCAAGGAACTGTGAGCTGTCTGCTATTGGATCCAGTTGACAATCTGGTGAATCCAAGTAGAATCTGGGACCATGGAAGGGGATCCGGGGAATCTGAGAATAGGCCCCAAGTCAAGATGAAAAGACCTCTCTTTGGGTACTAAGTAATTATGTAATTATACTTTACTAGTGACCTAAGGGGTAGAGGGTTTTGTGTATGATACTTAGTAATTGATTGCTGAATAAGTTACTGATGGAATTAATCAAGACTTTGCCCCAAGTTTACAAGACTTCGATTATGTACTTTGAGACTACTTATAAGTGACTGATTGAGTTAACATAAGAGTGACTATTTTACTTTGAGACTATGTTGTGAATATTATATTGTGATTTTCTGCGATAAGTTGTAATATTGTGAATGCTATACCTTGATTTTCTGTGGATATTTTGCTTTTGTTATGGAATAAATAGAATAATCAGTATACCGTGTAATAAGAACCTTAAAAGCTGTTCACAGTAGCATTCTTATGGAAATCTGCTTGTGCATGGTGATACAACTTCTAATGTAAGATAAGTTTTATATATATAAATTTATTGCTCTTTCCACAGTACTATCTTATTAAAATAATGTATACAAACCCATCTAGAAGTTTTTGGATTTATTTCCCCAATTTCCTGTTCCTTTGTCACCTTTTGCTTTTTGCATCCATTTTGGCATACTATGTTCTTTACCTTTTCCAGGACTATGGGGCTAGGTTATTGAATTTCTTGAACTAATTCACTAAAACACACACACACACACACACACACACACACACACACACACAAACACACACACACCCCTAAATTGTATCCTATCTAGTTTTCAACTTACTAAACTTTTACTGAAAACTTGCAGTGCCCTGATCACCAGGGGTTTCTTTAAGTGTCTACCGCTGTATTCAAAGAAAAAAAAAAAAAGCAAAGCTATTATAGCAGTAAAAATCTGATTTTAAAGATATACATTCCATTATCTAGGAACTTGAGAAATCTTTTTCTCTCTCTTTCCTCTAGACCTGTAAGAACAAAGCAGATCAAGGAAGAGGGAAAACTTTCCTCTGTGTTACTCTTCAAATATCCATTTCACTCATCCATTTATTAGTTCATAACTTTATTTAGCATGCATATACACACATATGAATAATTGTACTTTAGATTATATTTATCTGAGGAATATTCTGGGATGTCTTCCCACTGCTCATTCAGATACACAATTTTTTTTTCCTCTGTAACCATTTGGAGAGTTTCCAGACTTCTTTCTGGGCATGGAGAAGTTAGATGACTGACCCATCATAATGGAACATCTATTAACTTGATCTTCAAGCTGATCTTCTGAAATTTTTGCTTTATTAGAGAAGAAACAGGGAGGTAAAGCAAGGTGTCAGAAAGTCAGCAAGGTGTAATGTAAAGAATACTAGAGTAGGGGGTAAAAGACTTGGACTTCTTTCCTTTTCTTTATCTTACCACAATTGGAACTTTGGATAATTAATTTATCCTCTCTGGTTTTACTTCTTCATTGGCTATGTGAGCAATTTTGATTTGATATTCTTTATGATGCCTTTTAAATTCAATTCTATAGTTCTCTAACAAAACTGCTAATGAAATTCCACACTTCTCTATTGACAGCGAACATTCATTGAATTCTTTAAGGTTTATGAACCATTTAACACAAAACAAAGCTATAAGTCAAATTGTACATGTATTAATGTTTCCAGTTTATAAATGAGAATATTGAGCCTCAAGAAGTTAATGTGATTACCCAAAGTCACAAAACTTATGAGTCAGATGTAGAAGCCAAATTTCCACTTTATTCTTTACTTATTTTTTTTAGATCAACTTTATCTTAACAAAGGCTGAAAGAGAAATAGTTAGTCATTGGCCCAAACCTACCACTGATCAGAACAGTACCTTTGACTTACTCCATTTCTGAACTTTATGAGTTCTCCCTTCCTTAGGCAGCATAGGCGGGCCTCCATTTCCGGGCGAGTACCATTTTGGTGCTAGATTTAGTCTAGACATACAACTGATTTAGTCTGTGACTGCTCAGTACTCTCGAGTTCAAGTCATCTACTTGCCTCAGCCTCATTCGGTAGCATAGGTTATAGGCATACTCCACCATCCCTAGCTGAACTTACGTCTTCCGTCTCAGAGTATTCACAATATCTTTTCTTTAAAGTGTAAAGCAGTGTCTCAACAAAGGCAGCATTAACAGGATGAGACCACTGGCACTAGATTTGGGATACTTGGATTCAAGTCCTTAGTGTTTCACTACCTATGTGACATGGGCAAATTAATTAATGTCTTTGGTCTTCAAAGGCACATCTTTAAAAGGAGGATATTGGAAAAGATAACATATGAGGTTCCGCCTGCCTTCTAGCCCTCAGCTCTAAATGCATTATATGATGATTCTATGCACTATTGATTCTTTCTTGAATGTTCCTGAGTTGTGTCAGACTCAGTTTAGACCAAATGTATACTGATGTTCTGGCACTAATAGTGGACTTTCAAGTCTGACACTTTTATGGTTATGTTTAAATCCTCACCTGGAAAGTGATTAAAGTCCTATTCTCTTATTCCATCAACAAGCTATTAAATAAACTTAGTAGAATAGCACATTTTAATTAAAAAGACTAGATCTGGAATTAGAAGTATAACACTTCCTCTAAAATGGTGCCAGAAAGAAGACTGATCACTGGATCTCCCTACAGTTTGCAGGCCAGGAGCTGGAGCTGCCTCTGAAAACTACAAAATGGCATGTCTCCTCAGTGGCTTCTAGCCCCCAGCGGAGGAAGCTGACGTGTTCCCCAAATACTGATCCCAAAGTCCATAGGGCACTAACCTCTCACTTTGTCCTAGGCATGTCTATGTTGATAATTCTGGAATCGCCACAGCTGCTGGTGTTCTGGAGTCCCTCCAGCTGGCCACTGGCCCTGCTGCCCTGGGGCTAAAACTGTGACTCAGGTGGACCTATGCTTGGCTCCCTGTGCTCTGCGCTGCCAGTGCTGCACTGGCACTTCCTGCAGGGCTGCTGGGCTGTCCTCAGAGGGAGGTTAGCTTCTCTGTGTCATTCTGTGGGTGCTGGGGCTCCAGAAGTTGTTCAGAGAGCCCTTTTACATAATTTGGAGGTAGTCTGGGGGAAGACTGCCTTGGACACACTGTTTCTACTCCACCATCTTGGCTTCGCCCCTCTGTCAGCTATATTCTTGACAACATATTCAGACAACATTAATGTTCTCTCTGGCATACTTGTGTCAGAGGTTATATAATTCTGACAATTTGTGGCAATTGGAAAGTAAAGCTTGGGACTGGGTAGAGTAAGACTATACCTTATAAAAACATATAGGAAATTCAGAAACTGGGTAAATAGTAGGAAGCTAAGACTTATAAATAGTCCAAAATAAATGTCCAAACAAAAGCAAGTAAGAAAAAATGAAGATCTAGGAAAGGCCTATGAAATAGAAAAATCAGGAAGTCACAAAGGGAAGGAGACAAAGTTACAAAGAACATATGCCACTATGTGATTTTTGACAGTTATATAGGTAATGGTGATGATGTACTGTTGTTGTTGTTTTTTGTTTTTTGTTTTTTAAATCATCACCCCTTAGGGTTTATTGAATATCCACAGGAATAAATTTCCTCAGGGAAAAGGATTTCCAATATGAAAACATTTACATCTAGCTTTTCACAACCTGGTCACTACCTGCCTTTCTGGCGTTTATTCACTCCCTGTTCTGCTAAAAGCAATTTGTTCTTTTTAATTTTTTTTCTTCAAATCATTAATTAATTAACTAAATTTTAGATTTCAACATTTTCACAAGATTTTGAATTCCAAATTTTCTCCTGATCCCATCCTTCCAACCCATGCTGAAATAGCATACATTCTGATTACCCCTTTCCCCAGTCTGTCTTTCATTATATCTATCCTCCCCCCTCACACCCTCCCTTATACCCTTCCTGCTTACTCTCTTGTAGGGCAAGATAGATTTTTATACACTTCCTTGATAAACAAAAAACAACAACAACAAAAAAACATTTTCTTTATATTTGTTTTTAAAAACTTTGAGTTCCAAATTATCTCCTTTCTTCCCTCCACACCCACCATTATTGAGAAGATAAATAATTCAATATAGATTATATATGAGTAGTTATGTAAAATACTTCCATAATAGTGATGTTGTGAAAGACTAACTATATTTCCCTCCATCTTATCCCCACCCCACACATATTCTATTTTCTCCTTTGACCCTGTAGCTTTTCAAAAGTGTTTTCTTGGGATGGCTAGGTGGTCCAGTGAATAGAGCACCAGCCCTGGAGTCAGGAGGACCTGAGTTCAAATCTGGCCTCAGACACTTAACACAAAAATCTAGCCGTGTGACCTTGGGCAAGTCACTTAACCCCAATTGCCCTCCAAAAAGCAAAAAAAAGTGTTTTCTTCTGACTACCCCTTCCCAAATTTTACCTCCTGCCTATCACCCTATCACCTGCCTTATCCCTTGCCCACTTACTTTTTTGTAGGGTAAGGTATTGAGTGTGTAAGTTATTCCCTCCCTATGCCAAATCAGATGAAAAGAAGGTTCAATCATTCCCTTTCACCTCTTCCCTCTTCCCCTCCATTGTGAAAACTTTTTTTTTTCTTCTATGTGGATAATTTATGCTATTCTATCTCTCCCTTTCTCCATCTCCCAATATATTTCTCTCACCCCTTAATTTTATTTTTAGATACCATCCCTTCATATTCAACTCACTATGTGCCAACTATCTATGTATCCATCCATCCATCTATCTATCTATCTATCTATCTATCTATCTATCTATCTATCTATTTATCTATCTTTAGTTCCTCCAACTACCCTAATACGGAGAAAGGTTCCATGATTTACAAATATTATCTTTCCATGTAGGAATGTAAATGGTTCAACTTTAATAAGCCCCTTATGATGGCTTTCCTGTTTTCCTTTTAATTCTTCTCTTGATTCTTGTATTTGGAAGTTAAATTTTCTATTCAGCTCTGGTCTTTTCATCAAGAATACTTGAAAGTCCTTTCTTTCATTGAATACTCATTTTTTCCCCTGAAGTATTATACTCAGTTTTGCTAGGTAGGTGATTCTTGGTTTTAATCCTAGCTCCTCTGACCTCCAGAATATCATATTCTAAACTCTTTGAACTGTTAATGTAGAAGCTGCTACATCTTGTGCTATCCTGCATTCAGTTAACCCAAAATTTTTTAAATGATCTCCCTGGGATCTGTTTTCTAGGTCAATGTTTTTTTGAATGAGATATTCCATATACTTTTCTAATTTTTATTATTTTTGTTCTGATTATAATTCCTTGATTTATTTTTAAGTCATTGGCTTCCGTTTGCTCCACCCTAATTTTGAAGAAATTATTTTCTTCATTGAACTTTTGGACCTCCTTTTCCATTTTCCCCATTCTTCTTTTTAAGGCATTCTCCTCATTGACTTTTTGAACCTCTTTTGTCATTTGGTTTACTCTATTTTTTTTTCTTTTGCTTTTTGGAGGGCAATTGGAGTTAAGTGACTTGCCCAAGGTCACATGGCTAATTTTTTTTTGTGTGTGTGTTAAGTGTATGAGGCCAGATTTGAATTCAGGTCATCCTGACTCCAGGGCTGGTGCTCTGTTCACTGTGCCACCTAGCCACCCTGGTTTACTCTATTTTAAGGTGTTATTTTCTTCAATATTTTTTGGGTCTCTATGACAGCAGATGATTATCTTTTTAATACCTACATTCTACCAGTATTGTGATAGAGTTCACCAAGGTGTATAATATAACAGTCATTGAAGAATTGAAAAGGAATATTATCCAAGATAAAATAGAAAAGCACATCAGGGATTTGAATAGCCTTCAATATATAACCAATGAGAAACTAAGGAGACAAGGGATATTTATTTATTTATTTATTTGCTTTTTGGAGGGCAATTGGGGTTAAGTAACTTGCCCAAGGTCACACAGCTAGGTTTTTTTTTTTTTGTTTGTGTGTGTTAAGTGTCTGAGGCCAGATCTGAACTCAGGTCCTTCTGGCTCCGGGGCCAGCGCTCTACTCACTGTGCCACATAGCTGCCGCAAGGAGACAAGGATTATTCATGTTCATGGGGAAGATATGTAATCGTGTGTATACACATGTGCATATGCACATGTTTTATATATACACATCTATGCATATATGCACATGTGTGTATATACACAAATATATGTGTATAAATGTATATATACACACATGCATGCATACATACACACTATTCATTATGGTCATCTTTAAGCAGAAAGCAATATAAGGTAAGGGTGGAGATGGAAGGGATTGGAATGGGGGTGGCTACTCCTCTAGAAGACAGATTTGAGTAGAATCTTAAAATAAATTAGTGGAATTATGTAACATATGTGAGGCATCAGAGTGATCCACAACTGGAGGGCAGCCAGTGCAAAGCCATTGAGATTGGAGTTAAAAGGCTTGATTTGAGGAAGTACAAGTAGACCCATATAGCCAGAAGCCTATATAGCATGGCATATGTGTGTGTGTGTGTGTGTGTGTGTGTCTGTGTTTGTTTGTGTCTGTGTGTGTGTAGCTATGAAGGAAGAAGTTTGGAAAGGTAAAAAAGGGATAAGGATAGGAGGGTATTCTGGGGGGAGGGGAGATTGGAAGTACCCACTATCAAAGAGGGACAGGATCAAAGTACGGAATGGACCAGATGGGAGGTGAGATGGGTGGGAGGGAAATATAAGCAGTCTTTTACAATATATCTACTATGGTAATGTTTTGCATAGCTATACATGTACAACACATACTGAATTGCTTATCTTCTCAGAGGGAGTGGGTGACAAGGGAGGAAGGGAATGGATCTGAAAATCAAAGTTTTAAAATTAAATGTTTCATAAGATGTTCAGGCATTGGGGCCCAGAGATTCACCTTGCCCTAATGGCAAAGTCGAAGTGGGTATGGGAGAAGATATGGGAGAGAGCAGATTGGATGAGGGGATATCTAGTAGGACTGCTATTCTGGGGTGGTGGGTAGGGAAAAAATGGGGGAAAAATGTAACTCAAAATCTGGTGGAAATGAATGATGTAAACCAGAAGTTAATAAAGCATTTGTTTAATTTTAAAAAAAAGGGATAAGGATATAAAAAAAAACATTTAATTGCTGAATGGAATAGTTGATATTTCATCCTGAAGGTAATAAGGAGTCACTGATGGTGAACATATTTGAGCCATATGTGTATGCATATTCAGAGTTCTAATATGGAAATAGCACAGGCATTTGTATAAGTGAGAATGCAGGTCAAATCTAATCAAGGATATGTTGGCTCTGGAGTAAAAGAAAAAGCTGTTACTTTTTCAATATGAATATTTAAACTTAAGAGAAAGTAACTCTACCCTCAATAAGCTTACCTAATATAACAGGAGATGACATGTATATATGCAAATAAATACAAATAGAGTGATAGGGACTAGAGCTCTAATTCTTGGTATCACAACTTACGTAAAAAGAAAATTATTTTCTCTGAAACCCATAGCTTTAGAGAGCTGCATAGACACACAGGCAAACAAGTATGCACGTATACATACTCATGTGTATATATATCTGCTTATGTGTACATGCATACCATGGGTAGTCGCATATATGTATACGTGTGTACATGTGTGCACATGTATATCTGTGTATGTAATACATATAATCATATTATGCAAATGCATACACACATGTATGTGCACACATATATAAATTTATGTGCGCATATATGCGTATATACACACATATCCAATTATTTATATATGAACATCTATATAGCTACATATTACTATCTAGATGTGTACTTTATATATTTGTGTTTATATTTATTTACATGTATGTACTTTATCATATAATATACTATATATGCATAAGTATACTATAATTATAGATTATGAGTATATATAAACACTATAGACTTCAAATATATGTCATACGCACGTATATGCATATAATATTTTACGTAAAATCACATGTATACAAAATATAAGCAGATTAAATTCCAAGGTGTTTTTATTTGTTGGCCAGAAGAAGCAGATACCACCTCTGTGTAGAAAAATGAATCTGTTAAGCACTTATCTTTTTATCTTTGCTGTTATATATGTATAAATCATGGAATACCAAATTATCGTGTGAATAATTAGATCTTTACCCCAAAACACCTTAGAGAGGCACATACTATGGCATCAGTAGGTTGCAAAACTTTCCACATAAGATTTCTTATAAAAGGGATTCATATCTGGAAAAAAAAATAAGTGAGTTTGTCATGAAGGCTAGAATTTGAAAGAAAAATTAGACAGTCTTGAGTCCTTTACAAGTACCTGAAAGGCATTAGAAACAAGGGAAGGCCTTTAGAACACTATGTAGTATTTGTGGAAAGAAAAGTACAAGAATTACACATAACGAAAAGGCCTGATGAGAGATGAGTTTGTCATGTGTACTGTTGCCATATAGTGATGTCCACCAACTGATAAAATCACAGAACAATAGAATCAGACAATCTCAGAGTTAGAAGGGATAAGAGAGCATTTAATCTAAATTATCTGAGAAGTAGTCATTCAAATTTCCAATGAAGTTAGGTAGTGAGAGCTTGAGGGTCAGGGGCCTCTACCTCTAAGGGAAGAATACTGAACTGTTTCACTTTTGAATGGTTCAAATTTTATGAAAGTTTTGTTGTTATTGTCATCGCTCCAAATATTCATCTCCTTTCCTCCAACCTGCACTCATTGTTCTTAGTTTTAAACTTTACATTCAAATAAAACAAATCTAATTCCTCTCACACATGAAAGTCTTCATGTGTGAAGGCAACACTCACATCCACTTGATTTTCTCTGCTCTAAGCAATTTAATCTTAAATTCCAACATTTCCAACATGCTCAAAGAGACACTTTTACCCCTCTGAATGTTCCTTCTTCTGATCCTTGGCCCTCATTGTATCAATAGTACTTGGATCAATGAGATCTTTGGTGACTAAGAGGAATCTTCTAGACTCATCTATACTATCCCAATCCTTAGTTTTCCCTCCACCCAAATATGCATACCCAAACAATCCCTTCTCAGGGCCTTGGAGTTCCTCAATCATTCCTTAGATTGGCTGTTGCTTTAAATACCTACTTTCCAACTAGTTCATTGTATTAATAATAGGTCAAGAGATATACCCAATTCTTTCAGTCATTGACAAGACATTTTCTATGTAGCATCACCAATTTTCATCTATTGATTAAAGCACCGAACTCTTCCCAAATTGATTAAGCATTAGCTTTCTCCTAGTTTACCCCTTTGACTGATTGTTTCCTTTAATCTTTTTGGACCTTTTGGTTGGTATTAGTTGAAGTGGTGTAGAAATACAATATTTAGTATATGGTACATTTATCTGAGTTTCTATAGTCATCATCCTGTCTCACAACCTGCAAATACGAATGACAATGCATTTTTTTCATTCTTTAATAGATTGGTAGTTTCTTCAATATGCATCCTACTTCTGTTCTTATATCTTCCATAATGATTTCTGTGTTCCAAAGTGTGAAGGCCTTCTTTGCATCTTTTTATAATTGAAGGATACTGGCATAGCACTTAGGCAACACTACTTCTGTCTCTCCATCTGATTATATGACCTGTCTACCTCCTTTTCTTGCTGAACGTGTCCTTGAAGATGCATTTTATTCTACTTCTCACATATAACCATCATTGGCCATATGTTCCAGCTTGCTTATGTGCACTGTACATCTTTCCATTCCCCTTCAGCTTACTTGTAAATGTCATTATTTTGAGATCATGTTGTTCTGTGATTTGCAGAGATAGCATAACATTGGAGGAAAACTGGCATTAAAGTGATGGGCATTTGCAGCACCTAACAGCTTGGGTAACACACCAAAAAGTGTCTTGCAGTTTCCAGAATACCATGCAGAATAATCTCCCTCATTCATCAGTGATATATAAGCACCTACTATGTGACAAGCACCCTGCTAGCTTTTTCATGCTTGGCATGAAAAGCAAAATTCAAAATTAAATGCAATATGTCAAAAATAATCCAAATATAGAAATGCATCAATACAAGATTTACATAAATTATGTATCAGGGGAGACCAATCCCAACTTGGTTATGTGTAAGAGGGATGAAGAAAGACCATATGCACGTAGTAGAACTAGACTATGAGGGAACTGAGGGGATTAGAGCAACAAATGGAAGTGGGAATTAAATAAACTACACTAATTCCAACTTGTGACTCAATTTTATTATCTAGCTCAGTTCTCTTTCTATAAAGTTATCGGTTTAGTCAAATGGCTGTCTTCTGAGAAAACTTTATTCAACTGTGGGAATTGTGAGAGGACTTTGTTACATTGTTTGAACCTAGACTTACATGACTAGAAAGCTGGACCTGCTTCTTAGAGACCCATAAATAAGGACCTACGGTATGTTGACCAGAAATCCAGTCATATCCAAGGATTGATAATAAGGAGTTTTCTCACAATTATAAATCTCAGGCAGCTTACATGTCTTACCTGAAAATTGTTCCTGCATT
The DNA here is from genome assembly GCA_011680675.1 of Gymnobelideus leadbeateri. Taxonomy (NCBI): domain Eukaryota; kingdom Metazoa; phylum Chordata; class Mammalia; order Diprotodontia; family Petauridae; genus Gymnobelideus; species Gymnobelideus leadbeateri. The sequence goes on from WOXC01004492.1 coordinate 63,940, forward strand.
GAACAGTTATTATTTCTATGTGCTTTTAATTGAATACAGAAACTTGGGGTGAGTCGGACACCTCTTTTTTCTGATTTCAAGGAATTTCACTTGTTTTTTCTCCCCCTCCAAACTTGGAAAGTCCTCCAATTAGAAAGCACATAAGCTAATTTTGTATCCTGGTTAATTGTTTTCTTTAAATTAATTGGATTTATTTGATTAATTGTTTTTAATGCATAAAAAAATCTTTCCTCTCCCAAATTCGAGTTCCAGATTGAAACTGGGGAAGGCTAGTCCTGATTTCTTATGCAATTGGCATGCATTACTCTATAAAATAAAATGCTTGGAAGCTTGAAACCTTTTTTTTCCATTAACCATTCATTTTTCACTCACCCCAATTGCAACCCAGAAGAAAATTTCCCTGCAAATTTATGTAGAGTGTAGGTTTAAAAGTCACCTGATTTTGGATTACTTAAATATGCAGTGAGAGGGTAGGTTAAGTGGTGCAGTGGATAGAGCACTGGTTCTGTAGTCAGGAGCACCTAAGTTTAAAAACAGCCTCAAATAATTGACACTTAGATAAGCTGTGTGATCTGGGGAAATTCATTTAACCCCAATTGCCTCACCAAAATGAATGGATGAATGAATGAATGAATGAATGAATGAATGAATGAATGAATGAACAAATAAGGAAATGAATGAATAAATAAATACATAAATATACAGAAAGGCTTTACACTAAAAGTCTTCCATTAATATTTGCTAGTTGTATTAATACTCAAAAATATCTTTCTACCATTTCTATATCTCTCAGGAAGACACCCCTCCCAACTGTGTTTACATACTGTTCCTTCAGTTTTACCTGTTTCTTCAATCCTTTTGAAACTTGTTTTATTCTTCTGATGTTGACTTTGGCAATTATTTATAGCTCCCAGGCATTTGGATTTGTCATATCTCCTTAATGAGTCTGGATTTTGCAAAATCATGATTAAGAAAATGATGATCTCTATAGCCTACAAATCCCTTTCTTCACAACAGCCCTACAGGATAGATAACACAATATTGTTTCTTGTTCTCTGTATATAGATATGTGCATACATAAGCAATGTATATATATGCATGTACATATAAATACACATACATATACACATATTTTTCATTAAAAACTATTCATATTAACAACAGAATATGTTATTTAAATATTAGTCACATTTATGCATCCTCATTTAAAAATTAAATGGTTGGTGCACAAATATTTCCTATTTAAGCTTTGAAGTGATCTATAGTAATATATCTGCCTCAATTTCCTCACTTTAAAAAAATGTGGACCATGATATGATAAGAGCACCAATAGCACAAAATGTTGTGAAGATCAAAGGAGATAATATTTATAAAGTGTTTAGAATGATACCTGGCATGATCAGATATAGATAGAGATATCTTTATATTTTTAGTGTGTTTATGCACACTTCCAGGAGCCATGAAAAGTAAGCAATAAATTGCTGTCACTCTCCCTCTTAGATCTCTGAGAAACAGAAACACACAAAAAAACACTTAGAAAATATGGCCCCAGGAAAAATTCTAAAACAGCTGAGACATGGTAAAATGGGGTGGAGTAGTCTTTTAGCCCGAGATAGTTGGAGGATCAGCAAGAAAAGCATCCCAGTAAAATAACAAACCCCACCTTGGCAAACCACCAGGAAATGCAGATTCCTAGGGTGGTGAATCAAGGAAATACCAACCCTAGGACTCTCACATGCTTTAGCATAGCCAACAGAACTGGCAGACTCCAGTTCAGAGAACTACTACATGCACCAGCACATCCCCACACAGGCAAACATCCTCCAGTGGCTAGACCTCACTCTGATAATCATCCTCTAGTGGCTAGACTTCCATGTATTTCAGTATAGCCTTGGAGGAAGGCAGAAATATCCCACCCAGTCTCCACACACAAAAGACCACCACTAGCACCCAAGCTCAGTATGAGCTCCCAGACACTTACAGTCTTCATATGCCAGCATCTGAGGCCCCATCACAGAAAGTCAGTGAACAAGCCCCTGGCCTCTAGCACAAGAAGCTTGGGACAGTGCTCCCTGTGGCCCAGAAGAATAGTTCAACTTCAAAAGCCAGGAAATAGGCAAACATCATGAGCAAAAACCAAAAATGAACATAGACCATAGACAGTGGTCTACAACATAGACCATAGACAGTTTCTATGGGGAAAGAAAATATCAAAACACAATCTCGTAAGAGGACAACATTTTCAATATACCTACATCCAAAACCTCAGAAGTATGCAAAAGAGAGTTAACAGCTTGGAAAAGGCAGGACAAAAACTGACTGAAGAAAGTAATTTCTTAAAAAATACAATCGGCCATATAGAAAGAAAAAAAATGTTTATTGAAGAAAAGACCTCTATAAACCATAGAATTGGTCAAATGGAAAGGGGGGTACAAAAATTCACTGTAGAGACCTCTTTAAAAAGTAAAATTGATCAAATGGAAAAAGAGGTAAAAAAAGCTAACTGAAGAAAATAATTTCTTAAAAATTAGATTTAGGCAAGTAGAAACAAATGATTCTATAAAGCATCAAGAATCAGTCAAACAAAATTAAAAGAATAAATGTAAAATACAAAATTGGGAAAACAACTGACTGGAAAATAGATTTAGGAGAGACAATTTGAGATTTATTGGTGTACCTGAAAGTCATGAAAAAGAGCCTGGACAGCATCTTTCAAAAAATTATTGAGGAAAACTGCCTTGAGGTCCTAGAACCAGAGGATAAAAAATTATGGAAAGAATTCACCCATCCTCTCTTGAAAGAGACAAAAAATGAAAATATCAAGGAATGCCGTAACTAAATTCTAGAATTATCAGTTCAAGGAGAAAATAATACAAGCATCCAGAAAACAGTTAAATATTGTAGAACCACAGTTAGGATTATGCAGAACCTATCATCTTCTATATTAAGGGCTCAGAGGGATTGATGATAGTCTAAAAGACAAAGGAGGTTGGGATTACATCCATTTAACAACTATATAGCAAAAT
>WOXC01004493.1:0-344442 GCA_011680675.1 Gymnobelideus leadbeateri
TAAGTAGTCCAACTTTGATAAGTTCCTTTTGATTTCTTTTCCTTGATTACCTTCTCAAGCATCTCTTGCTTCTTGTGTCTGAATGTCAAATTTTCTATTCAACTCTGGTATTTTCATCAAGAATGCTTGAAAGTCCTCTATTCCACTGAATGACCATATTTTCCCTGAAACAAAATACTCAGTTTTGCTGGGTAGGTGACCCTTGGGTTCATTCCCAGCTCTTTTGCTCTCTGGAATATCATATTCCATGCCCTTCAATCCCTCAGTGTAGAAGCTGCCAGGTCCTGGGCTATTCTGATTGTGTTTCCACAATATTGAAATTGTTTCTTCCTGGCTGCTTGGAGTATTTTCTCCTTGATCTGGGGATTCTGGAACCTGGTATAATATTCCTGGGAGTTTTCTTTTTGGGATCTTTTTCAGGAGGTGATCTGTGGATTCTTTCAGCCTCTATTTTGCCCTCTGGGTCTAAAACATCAGGGCAATTTTCCTTGAGAATTTCTTGAAGGGTGATTTCTAGGTTCTTTCTTTGATCATGGCTTTCAGGTAGTCCAATAATTTTTAAATTATCTCTCCTGGATCTATTTTCCAGGTCAGTGGTTTTTCCCATGAGATATTTCACATTGCCTTCTTTTCTTTCATTTGTTTGGATCTGTTTAATAGTATCTTGATTTCTCATAAAGTCACTAGCTTCCATTTTCTCCAGTCTAACTCTGAAGGAATGAATCTCCTCAGTGAACTTTTGAGATTCTTTTTCCATCTGGCAAATTCGACTTTTTAAGGCATTCTTCTCCTCATTGCCTTTCTGAACCTCTTTTGCCGTTTGAGTTAGTCTATTTTTTTTTTTTAAAGCAATTGGGGTTAAGTAACTTGCTCAAGGTTACACGGCTAGTCATTTGATTTATGCGTGGGTGCTCATTTTCTGAGGCCGGATCTGATCTCAGGTCATCCAAACTCCGAGGCCGGCGCTCTTACTCACTGTGCCACCTAGCCGCCCCTTTAGGGCAATTGGGGTTAAGTAACTTGCCCAAGGTTACACGGCTAGGTTTTTGTTTGTGCGGATTAAGTGTCAGAGGCCGGCTCCGAACTCAGGTCCTTCTGATTCCAGGGCCGGCGCTCTATTCACTGCGCCACCTAGCCGCCCCGAGTTAGTCTCTTTTTAAGGTGTTATTTTCTTCAGTCAAGTTTTTGACTCTCATTTCATCATATTCTTGCATCGTTATCCTTTTTCTTCTCAATTTTTTCTTCCACTTCTCTTATTTGCCTTGCAAAATCCTTCCTAAGTTCCTCTATGTCCTGTAACCAGCTTGTATTTTTTTTCTTTTTTTTTATATTTGCAGCATTTAATTTTAAAACTTTGAATTTCAGATCCATTCCCTTCCTCCCTTGTCACCCACTCCCTCTGGGGAGATAAGGAATTCAGTATGTGTTGTACATGTATAGCTATGCAAAACATTACCATAGTAGATATATTGTAAAAGACTGCTTATATTTCCCTCCCACCTATCCCAACCCCCACCTGGACCATTCCCTTCTTTGATCCTGTCCCTCTTCAAAAGTGGGTACTTCCAAAATCCCCTCCTCCCCGAATGCCCTCCTATCCATCATCCCCCCTCTCAATCCCCTTCCCCCTACTCTCCAGCAGGGTGAGATATCCCAATTAGTGTGTATGTCATTCTCTCCCTGAGCCAAATTCAATGAGAATATGGTTTTGCTTTTGCATTCCTGTTCTTCCCCTCCCCTGCAACTACTTGCTCTTGCCTCCTCTACATAAGAGAGTTTACCCTACTCTTTCTCTCCCCATGTCCTCTTGCCACTTTCCTCTCTCACCTTTTAACTTCACCCCTTAAGTATCATCCGTTCCCACCAAATTCAACCTGTGCCCTCTATCCATGTATACCTGTAAACATATATAAAAACATTCACATATGTACTCATATGGCCATATACCCTTCTTTAATTATTTTCATAATGAGAAAAGTTTCATCAGTCAGCGTTATTGTTTTTCCACGTAGGAATGTAAATAGTTCAACTTTGATAAGTTCCTTTTGATTTCTTTTCCTTGATTACCTTCTCAAGAATCTCTTGCTTCTTGTGTCTTTATGTCAAATTTTCCATTCAACTCTGGTTTTTTCTTCAAGAATGCTTGAAAGTCCTCTATTCCACTGAATGACCATATTTTCCCCTGAAACAAAATACTCATTTTGCTGGGTAGGTAATTCTTCATTCAAATCCCTGGTCTTTTGTCCTCTTGAATATAATATTCCATGCCCTTCAATCCCTCAGTGTAGAAGCTGCCAGATCCTGGGCTATTCTGATTGTGTTTCCACAGTATTGAAATTGTTTCTTCCTGGCTGGTTGTAGTATTTTTTCCTTGATCTGGGAATTCCAGAACCTGGCTATAATATTCCTAGGAGTTTTCTTTTTGGGATCTTTTTCAGGAGGTGATCTGTGGATTCTTTCAACCTCTCTTTCCCACTCTGGGTCTAAAACATCAGGGCAATTTTCCTTGAGAATGTCTTGAAGGATGATTTCTAGGTTCTTTCTTTGATGATGGCTTTCAGGTAGTCCGATAATTTTTAAATTATCTCTCCTGCATCTATTTTCCAGGTCAGTGGTTTTTCCCATGAGATATTTCACATTGCCTTCTAATCTTTCATTTGTTTGAATCTGTTTAACAGCATCTTGATTTCTCATAAAGTCACTAGCTTCCATTTGCTCCAGTCTAACTCTGAAGGAATGAATCTCCTCAGTGATCTTTTGAGATTCTTTTTCCCTCTGGAAAATTCGACTTTTTAAGGCATCCTTCTCCTCATTGCCCTTTTGAGCCTCCTTTACCATTTGAATTAGTCTATTTTTAAGATGTTGTTTTCCTCAGTCAGGCTGTTGACTCTCATTTCATACTTTTCCTGCATCCTTCTCATTTCTCTTCCCAATTTTTCCTCCACTTCTCTTATTTGGTTTTTAAAATCTTTCTTGCTTTAACCTCCCTGGATGTGCATTTCGGTCTGGGGGGAAGTCTGTGGTGGGTGTCTAGCTTGTTACACAACCCAGGACCTCTGCCCTAGGTCGTCTATGCCCTGTAACCCGCTCATATTTTCATTTGGGGCTTTTGGTGCAGGAGTTCTGATTTCACAGACTTCCTCCTATTCCATGCTTCAATCTTCTTTGCCCCCTAAATAGGAGTCTAATGGTGAATTTTTCTGTTTATTTTGTTTCCTCTACCTAGGCATGTTTCCACTTAATAACTTGACTTTGGGGCTTTTTGCCACAGTAGAACTCTGCCACCAAACAGGGGAGCTTCTGTCCCAAATGGTGTGCTATTTATAGCTACTGGAGGCATTAGTTGGATGGCCTCTGTAAAGCCTCCACACACTCTGGAAAGCTGGATACCCACCCCAGACCTTCCCCCAGACCGTAATCCACATCCAGGGAGGTTAAAGCAAGAATCATTACCCCCCAAGACTGATCGCTGGATCTCCCAACAGTTCACAGACCAGGAGCTGAAGCTGCAACTAAACCTGCAAAATGGTGTCTATGCCGCAACTCCTCATCTACTTTTTGCTCCTAGGGGAAGAAGCTGACATGTTCTTCAAATACTGGTCCCAAAGTCCATAGGGCACTAACCTCTCACTTTGTGCTAGGCATATCTGTGTTGTTAATCTGGAATCATCAAGCTGCTGGTGTTCTGGGGTCTCTCCAGCTGGCTGCTGACCCAGTCACCCTGGGCCTAAAACCTCAACTCAGGTGTGCCTGGGTTCCGCTCCCAGAGTGCTGAGCTGTGCTGCACTGCCTGCTTCCAGGGCATTGCACTGTTCATTCCCCGCCAGGCTGCTGGGCTGTCGTCAGTGGGAGCTCAGCTTCTCTGTGTTGCTCTGTGGGTGCTGGAGCTCCAGAAGTTGTTTAGAGTCCACCTTTTACATTGTTTGGAGGTGGTGTGGGGCAGAGCACTTTGAAAGTACTATTTCTACTTTGCCATCTTAGCTCTGCCCCCACCAGCTCGTATTTTTCTTTGAAACTTTTGGTGCAGGACTTCTGACTTCATTGTCTTCTTCTTGTTCCTTGCTTTGATCCTTTTTGTCTCCAAAATGGGAGTGTAAAGTTGGGTTGCTCTGTTTGCTTTGTTTCCCTCGTTTGCTCATTTTGCCACTAATTACTTGACTTTTCGGCTTTTTGCCACAGTAGTACTCTGCCACCAGTCAGGGGAACTTCCATCCCAAATGCTGGGGTTTTCTCAGCTGCCAAAGGTATTAGTTAGGTGCCTTCTCAGAAGCCTCCACACACTCTGGCAAGCTTGTTACACAATCCAGGCCCTCTGCCCTAGACAGCAATTCAGATCCAAGCAGGATAAAGCAAGAGCGATTACCCTTCAGATATGTTGCTTGGTCCCCCTACAATCTGCAGGCCAGGAACTGAATTAACAGCTGCTCAGCCACTTCTCTATCTGGGGGCAAAAGCTGAATCACTCCCAAACTACTAGAACCCAAAGTCCACACTGCTCTGGCCTCTTTGTCCTTAGTATCTATGGGTTGATAATTTTGTTAACTGCCACAGCTGCTGGTGATGTGAAGTCACTCCAGCTGCCAGTTTATCAGGCAGTCCTGGGGCTAAGACCTCTGGCTCCTTTGGGGCTGGCCTTGATCCCCAGAGCACTGAGCTGACCCCTTCTTGCCCTTCTGCCAGGCTGTCCTCAGTGGGAGCTTAGCTTTTCTTTGTCAGTTTGTGGGTTCTGTAGGCCAAAGGTTTCTTCACACATATATGTATATACACACACACACACACATATATGTATAAACACACATACACACACATATACATTTCTATTCTCTTCAACTATCATCATACTGAAAAATGTCTCATTAGTTACAATTATTATTTTTCCATTTAGGAATGTAAATAGAGCAACCTTAATAAATTCCTTATGATTTATTTTTCCTGTTTACCTTCTCATATTTCTCTTGCTTCTTGCATTTAAAAGTCAAATTTTCTCTTTAGCTCTGGACTTTTCATCAAGAATGATTGGAAATACTCTATTTCATTGAATATCCATATTTTTCCCTGAAGTATTATAGTCAGTTTTGCTGGATAGGTGATTTTTGGTTTCAATCCTCTCTTCATTGAACTCCAAGATATCATATTCTAAATCCTTGAATGCCTCAATGTAGAAGCTGCTAGATCCATACAGTGCTTCCACAATACTCAAATTGTTTCTTCCTGACTGCTTGTAATATTTTCTTTTTGAACTGGGAAGTCTGGAATTTGGCTATAATATTCCTAGGATTTTTCTTTTTGGATTTCTTTTTCAAGATGATAAGAAAATTCTTTCAATTTCTATTTTGTCCTGTTCCTAGAATATCAGGATAATTTTCCTTGAGAATTTCTTGAAACATGATGTCTAGGCTCTTTGTTTAATTATGGATTTTAGATAATCCAATGATTTTTAAATGTTCTCTCCTGGATCTATTTTCCAGGCCAGTTTTTTTTTTTTCCAATGAGTTATTTCACATTGCCTTCTATTTTTTCATTTGTTTGTAACTGTTTTATAGTATCTTGATTTCTCATAAAGTCCTTAGCTTCCATTTGCTCCAATCTAAGTTTGAAGGAATCATTCTCTTCAGTGATTTTTTTGAAATTCCTTTTCCTTCTTGACAAATCTGTTTTTTTAAGGCATTCTTTTCCTTCTACACTTTGGGTCTCTTTTGCCATTTGAGTTAGTTTATTTTTAAGGAGCTATTTTCTTCAGTATTTTGGGGGTCTCCTTTAGCAGGCTGTTAAAATGCTTTTCATGATTTTTCTGCATTACTCTCATTTCTCTTCCCAATTTTTCCTCTACTTCTCTTGATTTTCAAAATCCTTGTTGAGTTCCTCCATGACCTGCTACCCATTCATATTTTTCTTGGAGACTTTTGAGGCAGGTGTTTTGACTTTATTGCTTTCTGGTTCTATGTTTTGATGATCTTTGTCACCAAATAAAGATTTTATAGTTTGATTACATGTCCTCTTTTTTGCTTATCTTGCCAGTTAATCATTTGACTTTTGAGCTCTTTGCTGTGGTAGAACTCTGCTTCTAGATTGGATAGTGCTGTGTTCAAAATTTCTGGAGTTTTGCATAACTGTTGTCAGACCTTTTTCTTGTCACCTGCCTTGTAACTGTGAAATGACTCCCTCTCCATTGTCTGAACAAGCTCTGCCACATCCGTGGTTCTTATCCCAGGTCCTCCACCCAAGACTGTGAGCCAGATCTGAGCAGGTCAAAGCAAGATCAATTACCCTATGAATGATCACTTCATCCCCCTACACTCTGTACCCTTGGAGATCAGGAAGCAGCCATGCAGCTCAGCTTCTATTGCCACCTCTGCTGCCCCAGGTTCAGGGGCTGGCCCATACTCTTCTCTCACCCCATTCCTACAGAGTTCCCCACTGACCTTTTCCTGTCTTGTTGGTGTTTATGGGTTGAGAAGTCTGGAAACTGTCACAGTTCCTGGTAAATCAGTCCCCTGAAGACTGCTACGGCTGGTCTGTGCCATACATCTGGGCCAGAATGTGTCCTGCAGGACTGTGCTCCACTCCCAGCCTGGTGCAAATTATCCTTCCCTGTTGGCCTGCCAGGCTGTCGTTAGTGGGAGATTTGCTTTTCTCTGTTACTTTGTGGGTTCTGTAGCACTAGAATTTGTTTAGATTCATTTGTGCAAGTATTGGTGGTGTTTGGTGCAGGAGCTCAAGCAAGTTCCCACTTTTACTCTGCCATCTTCTAGTACTCCTTTTCACTCTGGTACTATGACCAGATCCTTTGCTTTCTTTTGTCCACGAACACCAGTGTTCTTTTTTTCGATTTAGAACTGAATCCAGGGTCATTGCTTTCTTATGAGTTTCTACTAGCACTCTTTTCCACTCTGGAATGATGAACAAAGTCCCCAGTTCCCTGAGTCACATATGCTTCTATTCCTCTTAGCGATGTAACTGAGCCCCTGAACCATAGGAAATGCAACAGGGTTCTTAATCCACTGGAAGCAAAGGGTTCCCTATAATATCTTTATGATCAGTTGTCAGATCCCCTATCCAGCTATGGTCTGAGAGTTCCTGAAGCTCCTGCTATAGTCACTGTCACAGTTGCTTTCAAGGTCTGTGGCTGGTGTTGCTGCAGCTGTTCAGTGGTCTACTCCAGGGAAGCCCCCCAACCTGATGTTACAGGATAACATGTGACAGGGTCTCCTGTTGATCTGCTGGGTTTTCTTAGGTTGGAAAAATATCTCACCCTGACCTGGTACTCCAGAATTCAATTTGAGGTATTATATTAAAGTTGCTTGGAGGAGAATGTTGGGATAGTTCAACTGAGATCCTTCCTCTGCTCCATTTTTATTTATACATTTCTGATTATATACAATGAAATCCCCTAAGGTTCAGAAGTGAACATTTTCCCACTATTATACACAAATTGCAGAGAGACTGGCTTTTCAGGAGTTCCCAATCCAATCAGGATTGAAAGTTATCTATCCCTAATTCATTTTCCTATTCATTAAGTTCAATTACACATATTCTTTAAACATGTATTAACTGATTTTCTGCTACTTAGGCTATATACTTAAGTTTTAGTAATTCAGGGTAAAGGATTAGACAGCTGGTATGAATAAATACTACACACATATACATGTATATGCATCTGCATGTTTCATCATAATCCCAAACCCTCAATTTAATTTAATTTTTTTTTGCATAAGAGTAATAGGTCACAAAGCTAACTTTGTGATTTACTTACTTCATTTGAATATTAGCTAATTTCATTCCTGTATGGAATCTACCTAATAGTGCAACCAGAAAAGAATGTTTTAAGATAAATGAAAGTGTTGATTAAATCTCGCATATATTTAGCATTTAACTATTTACAATGTGTCCCTTCTTCAAACAACATTGTGAAATAAATAGTTTAAGTATTCTTAACCTCATTGTAACATCAAGGGATATATTAGGATAATGCCTGATCGATTTGATGAATTTTCCAGTCCACCTGAAATGATTATAGGGATTTAGAGGTTTCACTTGGAGCATCTGAGAATCAGGACTCCACGAAATATAACTATTATCACTGGTCCAATATTGTGGGTGTCAGAGACTGTGAATATTTCCCCTTGATCAGAGCAGTCAGCTGAGAATCATTGCTATGGACTGTTATCAAAGAATATATTGTATCAGTAGTCTTTTTTTTTCCTTCTTATTGTTTTTCTTTTTTTAATAAATAATTTATTTATTGTCAACATTCACTTCCACAAGATTTTGAATTCCAGCTTTTCTCCCCATCTATCCCCTTCCCCAACCCCAATATAGCATGCACCACAAAAACCCCTTCCACCAATCTGCCCTCCCTTCTGTTGTCTCCTCTTTCTTAGCCTCTTCCCACGTCCTTTTCTGTAGTGTGAGATATATTTCCATACCTAACTGAATGTCTGTTATTCACTCCTTAAGCCAAATCCATGAGAGTAAGGCTCACTTATTCCCCCTCACCTCCTCTCTCTTCCCATACATTGTAAAAGCTCTTTCTTGCCCTCTTTATGTGAGACGATTTACTACATTCCACCTCTCCCTTCCTCTTTCTCACAGTACATTCCTCTCAACAGTTAATTTTGTTTTTTAGGTAACATCCTTTCATATTCAGCTCACCCTCTGTTCTCTTTTTATCCCCACATACACATGCATACATATACATGTACACATATATACACACATGCATATATACATATACTCACATATTTCCTTCAACTACCCTAATACTCAGAAATATCTCATGTGTTACAAATATCATCTTTCCATGTAGGAATGTAAACAATTCAACTTTAATATGTCTCTTATGGTTTCTCTTTCCTGTTTTAACTTTTCATGTTTTCTTCATTTTTGTATTTGAAAGTCCGATTTTCTATTCAACTTTGGTCCTTACAATAAGAATGCTCAGAAGTCTTCTATTTCATTGAAATTCCACCTTACCCCTGAAGTATTATGCTCAGTTTTGCTGGGTAGGTGATTCTTGGTTCAATGCTACCTCCTTTGATCTCTGGAATTTCATATTCCAAGCCCTCTTATCCATTAGTGTAGAAGCTGCCAAATCTTGGGTTATTTGGATTGTGTTTCTACAATAGTTGGATTGCTTCTTTCTGGCTGCTTGTAAAATTTTCTCCTTGACCTAGAAACCTTGATATTTGGCCACAATATTCCTAGGATTTTTCCTTTTGGGATGTCTTTCAGGAGGAGATTGGTGAATTTCTTTACATTTCTATTTTTCCCTCTGGTTCTAGGATATCAGCACAGTTTTCCTTGACAATTTTCTGAAAGACAATGTCTAGGCAGTTTTTTTTTTATCATGGCATTCAGGTCAAGGAATATTTTAAAAATTATCTCTCCTGGTTCTATTTTACAGGTCAGTTGTTTTTCCAATAAGATATTTCATATTGTCTTCAACTTCATTCTTTTCATTTTGTTTTATAATTTCTTCATTTCTCCTAAAGCCATTAGGTTTCATTTGCTCCATTCTAATTTTTAAGGAATTATTTTCCTCAGTGCACTTTTGAACCTACTTTTCCATTTGGCCAAATCTGCTTTTTAAGGCATTCTTCTCCTCATTAACTTTTTGGACTATTTTGGCAAGTCTATTTTTAAGTATTTTCTTTGTCATTTCTTGAATCTCCTTTAGCAAGCTGTTGACATGTTTTTCAACATGTTCTTGCATCACTCTAATTTCTCTTCCCATTTTTTCCTCTTCTTCTCTTATTTGATTTTCAGAATCCTTATTGAGCTCTTCCATGACCTGAGACCATTTGATATTTTTTGGAGCATTTGAGTTAGGAGCCTTGAACTTTCTGTCTTCCTCTGATTGTATGCTTTGATTTTCTTGGTCATGAAGGATGTAAGAAAAAAAATTACCAAGAAACTAATCTTCTACAGCCATATTCCCCCCCCCCCCAATTTGATCATTTTCTCAGCGAACTGTTTGACATTTTAATGATTTTTTATTAACTTCTGGTTTACATCATTCATTTCCTCCAGATTTTGAGTTACAATTTTCCCCCATTTTTCCCTACCAACCACCCCAATAGCAGTCCCATGGGATATCCCCATATCCAATCTTCTCTCTCCCATATCTTCTCCTATAACCGCTTCGAATTTTCCATTAGTGCATGGTGAACCTCTTTTCCCCAATACCTGCACATCTTATCTCCAAATTACATATAAAATAGTGTTAATAATAGTATTTATGTACATTTGAAACATTTAATTTTAAAACATTGAATTCTAGATCCATTCCCTTCCTCCCTTGTCACCCACTCCTATTGGGAAGATAAGCAATTCACTATACATTGTACATGTATAGCTATGCAAAACATTACCATAATAGATATACAGTAAAAGACTGCTTATATTTTCCTCCCACCCATCCCACCCCCGACCTGGTCCATTCCCTACTTTAATCCTGTCCCTCTTCAACAGTGGGTGCCTCCAAGCTCACTTCCCCACATCATACTCTCCCCTCCATCATTTCTCTCTCATCACCTTCCCCCCTACTCTCCTGCAGGGTGAGATATCCCTTTTAGTATGTATGTCATTCTATCCCTGAGCCAAATACAATGAGAATATGGTTTTGCCTTTTTGCTTTCCTGTTCTTCCCCTCCCCTGCAACTACTTGCCCATGCCTCTTCTACATGGGATAGTTTATCCCACCCTGTCTCTCCCCATCTCCTCTTGCCACATTCCTCTCTCACCTCTTAACTTCACCCCTTAAGTATCATCCCTTCCCACCAAATTCAACCTGTGCCCTCTATCCATGTATACCTGTAAACATATATAAAAGCATTCACATATGTATTCATATGCCCATATACCCTTCTTCAACTATTTACATACTGAGAAAGGTTTCATCAGTCACAGTTATTATTTTTCCATGTAGGAATGGAAATAGTTCAAATTTGACAAGTTCCTTTTGATTTCTTTTCCCTGATTACTTTCTCAATTATCTCTTGCTTCTTGTGTCTGAATGTCAAATTTTCTATTCAATTCTGTTTTTTTTTTTTCCTCAAGAATGCTTGAAAGTCCTCTATTCCACTGAATGACCATATTTTTCCTTGAAAGAAGATACTCAGTTTTCCTGGGTAGGTGATTCTTGCTTTTAATCCCAGGTCCTTTGCCCTCTGGAATATCATATCCCATGCCCTTCAATCCCTCAATATAGAAGCTGCCAGGTCCTGTGCTATTCTGATTGTGTTTCCACAGCATTGAAATTGTTTCTTCCTGGCTGCTTATAGTATTTTCTCCTTAATCTGGGAATTCTAGAACCTGGCTATAATATTCCTAGGAGTTTTCTTTTTGGGTTCTTTTTCAGGAGGTGATCTGTGGATTCTTTCAATCTCAATTCCGCCCTCTGGGTCTGAAACATCAGGGCAATTTTCCTTGAGACTTTCTTGAAGGATGATTTCTAGGTTCTTTCTTTGATGATGGCTTTCAGGTAGTCCAATAATTTTTAAATTATCTCTCCTGCATCTATTTTCCAGGTCAGTGTTTTTTCCCACGAGATATTTCATATTGCCTTCTATTCTTTCAATTGCTTGGATCTGTTTAACAGCATCTTGATTTCTCATAAAGTCACTAGCTTCCATTTGCTCCAGTCTAACTGAAGGAATGAATCTTCTCAGTGAGCTTTGAGATTCTTTTTCCATCTGGCAAAGTCAGCTTTTTAAGACATTCTTCTCTTCATTGCCTTTTTGAACTTCCTTTGCCATTTGAAGTGGTGTGGGCTGGAGCACCATGCAATTGCTGTTTCTACTCCTCCATCTTGGCTCCACCCTCCCCATTTTAACTATTTTCTAAGTGGAGGGTGTACTGCCCCAAGTTTCAGGGGTTTTTTCAGATATATCTCTAGGGACCTTAAATTCTTAGTTCCTTCGAAGTAGTTTGATCAAAGACATGTTTTTACTCCTCTCCTACCCTGTGCCCTGATCCTTAATCAACCACAAGTAGTCTTTTCTTCCCTGGAACTGTGAAGAGTATTCCCTCTCCACAACTACCACCAGCTCCTCCGTATGAACCCTCTTCCTTGCCCCAGGACTGCCCCCCACTACTGTCACCCAGATCAGTAGCTCAATTCCTGCACTGTCTGCAGGCCAGTAGCTCTAGAAGGAGCCACTTCTAAGTCAGTGGCTGCCACTAGCCTTGGGCTAGGGCTGGGGCCAGACCATGGTCCTTTCTCACATAGGTGAAAGAGCTTTCCCACTGACCTTTGAAGCTGTCTTTGGTGTTTGTGGGTTGAAATGTCTGGAAACTGCAGCAGCTGTCAGTGATGCTTCAGCTTCAAAGGCCTCCTCCAGTCCCTTCTGTGCCTGCTGGACCATGCTGGGCTATGTTCCACTCTGTGCATGATGCAGTAGGCCCTTCCAGATTGTCTTGGGCTGGAAATATGTTTCAATCTGTCATTTTGTGGTTTCTGCTGTTCTATAATTTGTTCAGAGTCATTTTACAAGTGTTTTGAGGGGTTTGGCGGGAAAGCTCTAACAGGTCCCTGATTCTACTCTGACATCTTGGCTCTGCCCATTGCCCGCAGCATTTTGTGTCAGTAGTCTTTAAAAGTATACTAATAGAGTAGATTTCTGACTTGTCCTCAGACTTTGATGGAGTAGACAAGCATGCCTGAGAGAGGATCTTTGTCATGGACTAGTATAGGATGTATTCCCAAATAGTTTCCTTCTCCCAAGAGTAGTGTACACATGAATGACAGAAATAGACACTTGTTTGAGTAACACACATAAGTTCTGGAATTACTATTCCTACACACTGTCTTGCTAATAGTTCAGACCTCTATTGGGGAGAACCTCATGGTCCTGTGGTTGGAGATAAGAAAGAATGATTTTCTTTCTCCCACTTACTAGTAGTTTATGTTTTCCCAGTTATATGTGAACATAGATCATAATATTCACTTTTATTACATTATTAGTTCTAAATATTTTTCTCCCTTCTATTCCCTCCACCATCACCAAGATGGCAAGAAACCTATGATATGCTATATATATATATATATATATATATATATATATATATTTATATTTATATATATATATATATATATATATATATATATATATATATATATAAACATATTTCCACACTAGTCATGTCATGAAAGAAGAATAAAAACTAAAGGGAAAAACCACGAGAAAGAAAAAAAAGGGAGAGAGCAAATAGCATGCTTTAATCTGCATTCAGTCCTTTCTGTGCAGATAGCATTTTCCATCATGAGAATTTTGGAATTATCTTGGATTGTTATATTGCTAAGAAGAGCTAAGTCTATCAAAGTTGATCATTGCACAATGATGCTATTACTGTGTAAAATCTTTTAGTTCTGTTCATTTCCCTCAGCTTCAGTTCACATAGGTCTTCCCAGGTTTTTCTGAAGTCTGCCTGCTTAGCATTTATTGTAGTACAATACGATTCCTTTACATTCATATATCATGAGAGAGCACAGACATCTAAGCAGTTGGGGAGTCTGAACATATGGCTACTCCGTCTCAACCAGGAAATCAAAGATCCTTCTCATGAGCAAACCCTCAAAGCAAAATGCCAACTCAGAGTATATATAAATACACACACACACACACACACACACACACACACACACACACACACATATGAGCAAGAAGGCATCACAACCCTTATGAATCAGTGCCTAATTAGCTTAGTACCAAACGGTATGGAAACCTTCCTACAGGCAAACCTACTAAGCAAGCTTCTCTTTAAGCACATTCCTCCCCTAGTGGGCTCTATGTGATTCAGGATGTATCATAGCCTATTATTGGGCAGGGAAAATCTTATATCCCATTAACATTACAGTGAAAGAAATCAAAGTCCTACTAATATGTAGAGTTTTTTAGACACATGTGCATAGTCTCCATTTAAGCAATGCTGCATTGGCATCTCTGTCATTAATATTCCCAATCAATCTCCATGTCTTGCTTCTCCCCCCCTGGCCCTAGGTTAGGAGCCTGCAAGCCTTGTCAAACCAGTTCTGCCCAACTGATCACAAAAGTTATGTAAAAGATACATTTAAGATACTAATAATCACTTAGTACCTTTTATTTTTAGTACTGGGCCATAGTAGAGTATAAGGCAATCATGGCAGAAACCATTTAAAGTCTCTGAGTGTTAACTTATAACATCCATAAGGTATCCTTGGTCCTTCCACATAGGGATATGAATTTTCAGTAACATGTAGTGCTAAGTTCTCAAAGGAATTAAACTTGTTAACAAACATCCATGTTGGAAAGGTATATAAGTATAGGGAAGATCAATGGCATTGACAGATCAGATTAATTATATTATTTTTGTTTTCTTTTTAGTTTTCTTCACTTATGAAATGAGCTGATGATAGTAGAGGACATGACCTACTTCATAGGAATATTAGGAAAAATTACAAGAAAAATAGTTCTGAAGTATTGGACAAATTATCACTTACATGAACATTTTCTAGGTGCCATTTTTGTTTATTGCCAGGTCATGAGATTTCAGGGAATAAATCAACAATATTCATACTTGAAAGGACAAGGGAGCAGATAATGACATGCTTCAGCACTTTAAGGCATACTTCAGAATCAGAGAATCTAAGAATTTGGAGGGGGGTGAGGATGCTAGGAATCTATTTAATCTACCCTTCTGTTTCCAACTCTAATCTAGGCCTTGGAAAGTCCACAAAATACCTGACAAATGGCAATGTCTTCTATCGAAATTAAGTTGGCTGATTTTCATATCATTTTACATTCCCATGAGTTTCTACTGACAGTTTTTTCTTTTAATATTCATAGATTTTTTTTCTTCTTTGTGTCATTGGAATCTCATGCCTGAAAGCTTCCCATATCTGCTGAGTTGGTTTGCTCTATAGAAATTTGGGGCAAGATTTACTATATAGTCTTTCTCTGAACTCTGAAATTGAGTCTCCAAAAGTTTAGACCATAAGTCAGACTGTGCCCAGATTTCCTATTATTCTCCATTCTAAAATCTAAAATGACAAGTTACTTCCTTCCCTATGTCTTTCAACCCAGCAATTAACAATTAGCTCATTCTTTTTTTTTTTTTTTGCCTTTTTTTGTAAGGAAATTGGGGTTAAGTGACTTGCCCAAGGTCACACGGCTAGTTTTTTTGTTAAGTGTCTGAGGCCAGATTTGAACTCAGGTCCTCCTGACTATAGGGCCAGTGCTCTATTCACTGCACCACCTAGCCACTCCCAATTAGTTCATTCTTAATGGTAATTCATGCACCGTGACAGTGTTCCATAAATCTGATCAGTAGAGGCATATTTTCCATTAAGTCGAAGAGTATAGAACCTGGATTCAGATGCCCTAGCTCCAAATGTTGACTCAATCTTAATACCTGTGTGATTTTAGAGGAGTTACTTAATATTCAAATATCCATGGGTTTAAGTTTCCTCATTTGTAAAATGAGGGGTTAGATCTGATGGCCTCCAATCTCTTTCAATTCTAGGTCTATGAATTTATGAACCTATACTTCCTAATTCTAGGTGATTCCTATTTAGGCCCTTTCTTAAATGTCTCACTGAAGATCTTTTCTTTGATGTCTTTTAATATTTCCTAAATGCTAAACTTGCCCTTTTTTGTTAACTATCCCTTGCTTTCACTGTACACCAGCCCGCCTTCTTTTACCACTCACACAGTGGCTAAAAGAAATCCATGAACGTGACGATTATGAAAAATTCTTGGGTACACAATTACAAGGAAAAAAAAATAAGCATACCTTAAAACCACAAGTCCTTTTCAATCTAAAATTTCCACATGTGCTGGCAAGAAAGAAGGGGAGGAGAAAGCCAGAGACTGAGAATTGCCACCTCTGGTCCATTGACTCTTCACAGCAAAAACCACTAAATAGTTGAGCACAAGACTCCTTTAAATAAACAAGAATAATGGTGTGTACCAAGGTCTTGTTCAACCTTTTTGATGCATGTTCTTTTTTTAATCTTTCTCTCATAGAATAATAGGAGCTAAAATGACATCACCAGAGAGCAGAAAGGAGTAAAGGACACCTGGAGTGTTGCAGTTTATGCAGAATAAGCAATATTAGTTGACTCATATGAGCAGTAGGCTTTTTAGACAGGATTGGAGAAGAGGAGCAGGAATACATCATAAAAAGGAAGCTTTAACCTTGGCTCCTATATATTAAAATATTAAAATCCATAACCAGCTCACTTAAAAAAATGAAGGTAAAAACTTTCCTTGTAATGACTTTTCAGCCTTTTATTTTTTTCCAACCAGATTTTCACAATAAATCAAAAACTCAGTTCTCCCATTTCTCATCACTTTCATATTGTTTCAGGTGATTCAGCTTTAGAGAACACCAGGAGGCCTAGAAAGGAATCATTATCCTCATCTTGCTGTTGGACTAGCTCACCCACATTGTCTCAGAACAATTTATTTTAATGTATCTCCAAAAAACAAGAGGCATTAGCCCCCTGAGGAGGAAGCTTTATCCCACTTTGTTATGTAAAACATTTTATTTATTGTAAATCTCATATACAAGTGCCATTTTATCCCTTCAGCTATGGAGATGTTTCTGTATGGATCAAGCACAGATGGCAGAATAATGTCAAATGACAAAGCCTACAAACAAGTACATGCCTGTAAGGAAGTGTAAAATTTTTTTAAAGAAAAAATGTCCTTTTGCTATGTCCAATTATTCCTCAGTTGTGAGGCAAAGGGATTCTGTTAGTGAAATGCCTCATGTTTCTTGTTTGTTTGTTTATTTTGATCTCTTCAAAGCCAAAGTTCATCAGGAATAGAATACCATGTTTGTAAAGGGACCTTAGTGGCCTTTGGATAGGAAGCTAGTAAAATCCAGGCAATGTTTCTGCAAATGACACACAATACAAATGTAAATGCCATATTAGACTTTCAAATCCAGTGATAATATAACAAACAAAATTAGTCACAGTACTTTGAGGTACTCCAAAGTCAATTCTTACATCATACATCCTAGTTTGCTCACTGAACAATTCTAGCACTTTTTCTTCTTTTTAAATAACATGAACAGTCAGAAATCTAAACCTGTCAGACAGACTTTGTAGTGTTTAAACTATTTCCAGTGGAATAGAAATAAATGGAAGTGAATGGATTATGCTTCTCTTTCTCTCTCTTTTTCTCATTGTGTGTGTATGAATGTGTGTGTGTGTATGTGTGATTCTTTTTCCTTCATTAGCTTTCTCCACTCCACAAAATGTATACCTATTCATCTTCCTTTAATAAGGTCCAAGGAAAAGGGGGTAACACTGTTCAAATAAATGTGGATCTTCATTTCATAAATGATTCTGACAATTTTTTAAAATGACTTTTAGTTTTCATTGATGTTTTGTTTTGTTTGTTTGTTTTTGTTTTATTTTTCCTAGAATAAGATGAATTAAATGTAAATTCCATTTTCAGTTTTTCACATAAAGAGTTGCATCTTCCCTATGCCTAAACAGAAATGCTTCCAGTATTTCTTCAATTTGTCTCTTTTGCTTTATTTTGCTTTATATTAATTTACTTCTTTTTACTTTTACCTTGTGCTTCATGCTACTCTTTTCTTCAGATTTCTGCCATACACTGTTACCCCACCCAATTCTAATTCCCTACCCTCAAACCTAAAATTATGTTATAGATAGGTGGAACTCTATTTTTCCTAAAATAATAATAATAATAATAATAATAATTTAAGATGCTTTCAAACGCTTTACATATGACGTTAAGGGTTCTCATATCTAATAAAGAGAAAGATAAACTGAAAGATATACTTTGCTTTAGAAGGACAAAAGTTCACCAGAAGAGGATTTTAAATGTAGAGAGGACAATAGATTCCACCAGAATGTTAACCTGACTTTTATTTTACTTTTAATTTCATCTTCATTGTTTGGTGGTCAAATATATGTATGTGTGTATTTATGTATATGTATGTACACATATATAATTGTGTGTATATAAACATGTGTATATATTATTTTACAGAGCTGGTTGATAAACATTTACTAGCTTTTGTTTGTGAAAAAACGTTTTAATTCATAACAATTGTTTACTTCAGTGGATTTTTTTTTCTTTTTCTCCAATTCTATTCTTTAAGAAATTGTTTTCTTTAGTCAATGTTTGTGTTTCCTTTTCCAAGTTGTTGACTCCTTTTTTAAATTCTCTTGCATAGCACATTTCTTTTCCAAATTTTTCTTCAGTTTTACTTAATTTTTAATTTGATATCTTGGAATGTGATATCTAGATTCTTTCTCCAATTGTGGCTTTCAGGTAGTATAATAATTCTTAAATTATATCACCTCAAACTATTTTCTATGTCAGTTGTTTTCCCAATAAGATGCTTTACATTTTCTTCCATGACTTTGTTTTATTGGATCTGATGTTTCATGGCATTATTAGCTCTAATATTTAAGAAGTTATTTTATAAGCAACTTTTTGTGCTTCTTTTTCCATTTGTATAATTCATTTTTTTCCAAATGCTTTATTATCTTCTGGTTTACATCATTAATTTCTGCCAGATTTTGAGTTACAAATTTTTTCCCATTTTTCTCGTAACCACCCTGGAATAGCAGTCCCACAGGATATCCCCTCATCCAATCTGCTCTCTCCCATATCTTCTCCCATACACCCTTCAAATTTTCCAGTAGGGCAAGGTGAATCTCCATGTCCCAATGCCTACACATCTTATCTCCCAATTATATGCAAAATAGTATGATTCATAGTATTTATATATTTTTAAAACATTTGATTTTAAAACTTCAAATTCCAGACCCATTCCCCTACTCCCCTGCCCACCACTCCTGCTAGCACCTCAGTTTATGCTGTATATGTATAGTTATGCAAAACATTACCATAGTAGATATATTGTAAAAGAGTGACTACATTTCCCTCCCCCCCATCCCACCTCCCACCTAGTCCACTCCCCACTTTGATCCTATCCCCTTTCAAAAGTGGGTGCTTCCAACATCCCTACCCCCAGCTTGCCCTGCCTTCCATCATCTCCCCCCTCGTCACCCCTCCCCCCCGCCACACTCCTGTAGGGAGAGATATCCCATTTAGTATGAATGTCATTCTCTCCCTGAGTCAAATTCAATGAGAATAAGGTTTTGCCTTTTTGCTTTCCTGTTCTTCCCCTCGCCTGCAACTGCTTCCCCTTTCCTCTTCTACATGAGATAGTTTACCCCATCCCCATTTCTCCCCATCTCCTCTTGCCACATTCCTCTCTCACCTCTTAACTTCACTCCTTAAGTATCATCCCTTCCCACCAAATTTAACCTGTTCCCTCTATCCATGTATACCTGTAAATATACATACACACATTCACATATGTATTCATATGCCCATATACCCTTCTTCAATTATTTTCATACTGAGAAAGGTTTCATCAGTCACAATTATTGTTTTTCCATGTAGGAATGTAAATAGTTCAATTTTGATGAGTTCCTTTTGATTTCTTTTCCCTGATTACCTTCTCAGGCATCTCTTGCTTCTTGTGTCTGGATGTCAAATTTTCTATTCAACTCTGTTTTTTTTTTCCTCAAGAATGCTTGAAAGTCCTCTATCCCACTGAATGACCATATTTTCCCCTGAAACATGGTACTCAGTTTTGCTGGGAAGGTGATTATTGGTTTTAACTCCAGCTTCTGTGCCCTCCAGAATATCATATTCCATGACCTTTCATCCCTCAGTGTAGAAGATGCCAGATCCTGTGCTATCCTAATTGTATTTCCACAATAGTGAAATTATTTCTTCCTGGCTACTTGTAATATTCTCCCCTTGATATGGGAATTCTAGAAACTGGCTACAATATTCCTAGGAGTTTTCTTTTTGGGATCTTTTTTAGGAGGTTATCTGTGGATTCTTCCAACCTCTATTTTGCCCTCTGGTTCTAAAACATCAGGGCAATTTTCCTTGAGAATTTCTTGAAGGATGGTTTCTAGATTTTTTTCTTTGATCATGAGTTTCAGGTAGTCCAAATTTTTTTAATTCTCTCTCCTGGATCTATTTTCCAAGTCAGTGGTTTTTCCCATGATATATTTATCATTGCCTTCTATTCTTTCAATTATTTGGATTTGCTTAATAGCATCTTGATTTCTCATAAAGTCACTAACTTCCATTTGCTCCCATCTAATTCTGATTGAATGATTCTCCTCAGTGAGCATTTGAGATTCTTTTTCCATCTGGCAAATTTGGCTTTTTAAGGCATTCTTCTCCTTATTGCCTCTTTGAGCCTCTTTTGCCAGTTGAGGTAGTCTATTTTTTAAGGTGTTATTTTCCTTAGTCAGGCTGTTGACTCTCATTTCATACTTTTCCTGCATCTTTCTCATTTATCTTCCCAAATTTTCCTCCACTTCTCTTATCTGCTTCTTAAGGTCTTCTATGGCCTGTAACCAGCTCGTATCTTCATTTGGGGCTTTTGATGCAGGATTTCTGACCTCACAGTCCTCCTCCTCTTCCATGCTTTTATCTTCTTTGCCCCCCAAATAGGAGTCTAATGTTGAATTTTTCTGTTTATTTTGTTTCCTTTTCCTAGGCATGTTGCCACTTAATTACTTGACTTTTGGGCTTGCTGCCACAGTAGGACTCTGCTACCAGCCAGGGGAGCTTCTGTCCCAAATGCTGGGGTTTTTTCAGCTGCCAGAATTATTAGTTGGGTGGCCTCTCTGAAGCCTCCACATGCTCTGGCAAGCTGGTCACTTACTCTAAAACCTCTACCCCAGACTGCAATCCATATCCAAGAAGGATAAAGCAAGAGTGATTACCTCCCAGACTGATTGCTGGATTCCCCTATAGTATGCAGGCCAGGAGGTGAAGCCACAATGTGTCAGTGTGGCGCAAGTGCTGTTTCGACTCTGCCCCCCAACAATTCTATTTTTAGGGTGTTATTTCCTTCAGTACTTTTTGTGCTTCTTTGACAAAGTTGTTCATTGCCTTTCTCATAATTTTCTTCCTTTGCTCTCATTTCTTTACCTAATTTTTCCTTTACTACTCTTGTTTTTGAAAATAATTTTTTTGAGCTCTCCCAGGAATCCTTGGTGGGCTTGTGCTATTTTATGACTTTTAAAGCTGAGTCCTTCTACTAGGGTAAAAGAGTCACTGTCCAAGCTTCTTGCACTAGGGATTAGGGGCCTGGTTACTGCCTTTCTGTGCTAGGGCCTTAGGGCCTGGCAGCTTTCTCACTGCACTGAGGAGGCCTGGCTCAGTCCAGCCTATTGTGCCCTGGCTTTGAGGGCTGACATTTGGACTACTGATCTGAGGATAGAGATCTCCATAGCTGGACTATTGTACATCTGATTTGCCAGGCCAGGATAAGGGGGTCTCAGTTACTGATCTGTCCTGTGGCTAAGAACTCCCGCTTACTTGCCTGGACACTGCCTGCATTAGGCTGCATTCCCCTTTTATCCATGTAAGACAGAACTTTTCTGAAATCTTTCGAAGATATGTTGGGCTAGAAAATTGCTTCACTCTGTCTTTTTGTGGGTTCTGTCACTCCAGAATGCTTTTAGAGGCTTGATTTTACTTAGTTACCTTGCAATTTCAATAATCAATAACCAAAAATAGCCAGATAGGAAATGGTGAGATGAATTCTTTGGGTGCCCTCCTTAAAGAGCGGAAGATCTCAGAGAAAATTCCAGAAGTTTACCTCTCCACTTTCTCTAATTACAAGGTGAGGGACCTTTGGGTCAGGATGTATACACACACACATTATTCTCTTTATTATATTATATTAATTATGTTATGTCAATTATATGTTATATTATATTAATTATGTTATATTACATTATATGTTTTATATTGTATGATACTATACTATACTAATATTATATCATGCCATACTATATTATATATGTGTGTGAATGTACATATGTGTAACTTGTGTCAGTACCTCAAGAATTTATGGTCTAATCAATGTGAGAACTTCTACCAATGCAGACCATGATCCATGCGTTATTTAATTGATTAGTCTTCAGCAATTTCCTGAAGAATTTCATTCTATTTTAGAGACAGAGAATGGCATAACATATAACAATGCCTCACTTGGTCAGGAAAGTCTTTATTCAGATATAGTTTCTAGTATTTACTATCTGAGTTATCAGAAACAAGTCGCTTGATTTCCTTGACCTCAGGCAGGCAACTCTTTAAGTCTGATTCCCTGGGTTATAGACAGGAGTAATCACTTTATTGAGAAAAGCAGCAAATTTGTTTTGTAGATTTCTTAAAGTATGTTTTGCTATCCATCTAAGGCATTATTTTTTAAAATTTTCTTATCATCTCATCTCTGTATAAGATCAGTAAGATTATTTCAAGACTTGCAGTCATTAGCTTGGTTCTTGTTCAAATTGAATGGCAACATCTGCTACTGGCCTTGTAATATTCAGACTGACTTGACCTTATGTAAACAGAGGGACATTGATCTTTTGTTTGGCTCTTCATTGAATGTCTTCTCTCTTGATAGTTGTCTCCATTATTGTCACTAATGAAAGGGAGCTGCAGGAAATATAATTCAATTATCATGTCAGTATATTTGGCTTTGGAATATGACACTATTATATGTGGGTTCTCATTGGATTGAGAGCTGAAAAAAACCTTAGAAATAATGTAGTCAACCATTTATATTAGGGCTCATTTTAGTCCCCCACAATTTCCTGATAGCTTGTAGCATTTATACAAATCTATACAAATACCTTGATATCTAAAATGTTGAACAAAATGACCTGAGTAAATGGTGAATAGTTCAACGGACCTACAGTGCACTTAATATTATAGAGAATGGCTCACAAGAGTTGAGCTAAATCAGAAATTTATGCCATAACAAATTTTGGCAACTTTTAATTTTTTTAATATTCAGTTTTGTAAGGTTTTGAATGGCAATTTTTTTCTTCCTCCCTTTCCTTTCTCCCCAAGATGATAAACTATCTAATATAGGTTATATATGTATAATCATTTTAAGATGATCCACATTAGTCATATTGTGAAAGAAAAATCAGAACTAAAGTGAAAAAACACAAGAAAAGGAAAGAAAGTGAAAATAGAATGCTTTAATCTGTATTCTGAGTCCATATTTCTTTCTCTGGATGTTGATAGCATTTTCCATCATGAGTCCTTTGGAATTTTTTTAGATCACCGTATTGCTGAGAAGAGCTGACTCTATCAAAGCTGATCATTGACAATGCCGCTATTACTGTACAATGTGCTCCTGGCTCTGCTCACTTCACTCAGCATCACTTCATATAAGTTTTTTTAAGTTTTTTTTTTTTTTTCTGAAATCAACCTGCTCATCATTTCTTATAGTATGAAAGTATTTCATTGCACTCATATACCACAACTTACTCAATGATTCTCCAATTGATGAGCATCCCTCCAGTTTCTAGTTATTTGCAACCACAAAAAGAACTGCTATAAATATTTCTGTACATATAGGTCCTTTTCCCTTTTTTATGGTCTTTTTGGGATACAGACCTAGAAGTGGTATTGCCGGATCAAAGGGTATACGTAATTTGACTTCCCTTTGCGTATAGTTTCAAATTGTTCTTCAGAATGACAGGATCAGTACACAACTCTACCAACAATGAATTAGTGTTCTGATACGCCCATATCTTCTCTAACATTTATCATTTTCCTTTTCTGACCTATTATGTAACTTGGTACCACAGAGTTGTTTTAATTTGTATTTCTCAAATCAATAGTGATTAAGCATTCTTATATATGTATATATAACTTTAGCTTCTTGTCACCTTTTTTTAAAAATATGAGATCTCATAAAATATGCACAGAAAAAATGTTAAAAGTTCAATAAAGGCCACAAGGACCAAATCCCCTGTTTACATGAGAACAAGCTGTAACTAAAAAACAAGAGCAGGTAAAACTCTTTTCCTCCTTCTTTTTCTCCCTTAACTAATTACAGTGATGAAAGATCCCAAAGATAATAGATAGCACCTGCTCCTCCATTAGTCTCTATCCTAGAACAGCTGGGAAATGAGAAAAAAATTTACCAGCACAAGTTAAAGATGGGACCCTTTCCTGTACAAAATCGGACAATGGGGAAGTTATTTTGTGGACTGCTCACTCCTCTAATTCATCTAACTCCACTGATTGTTCTGAATGCAGAATTAGATTTGCAGGATCTACCATCCTTCCCCTTCCTGAAACCTCAACTGCTTGTTGTGGCCAGAAGGATACAGGTCTCTGCAGAGTTGTAGCTAAGATATGTATGTGTGTATATGGGGAAATGGGGAAAGGGGACAAAAGAAGGCAAAGTCAGGCCCAGCAGAAGTAGTTCCCAAAGTGGGGACTTCCCAGCATAAGGTTACA
Organism: Gymnobelideus leadbeateri; assembly: GCA_011680675.1. NCBI lineage: Eukaryota > Metazoa > Chordata > Mammalia > Diprotodontia > Petauridae > Gymnobelideus > Gymnobelideus leadbeateri. Next base: position 24,336 of record WOXC01004493.1, read on the forward strand.
GTGGCTGGGCAGAATCTCAGGAACACTCTACTCTTCCATGGGAGATGGAGCTGGGTGATACTCACCTCAGTATCATGGGAAGAAAAGGTCCCAGGAGTGGCGGTTTTCCTACCTTGATACAGAGGATAGTATTAGCACCCTCAGATCTGGAGGATGATCTTATTAACTTTTAAGGAAAAAATAAAAACTAGCCATATTATACAAAGGTCAGAAGGTCAGATGTTTTCAACATACCTGTTAAGAATATTCTTCAGGGGCAGCTAGGTGGCACAGTGAATAGAGCACCGGCTCTGAAGTCAGGAGGACCTGAGTTCAAATCTGGCCTCAGACACTTAACACAAAAACTAGCCATGTGACCTTGGGCAAGTCACTTAACCGCAATTACCCTTCAAAAAAAAAAAGAGAGAGTATTCTTCAATAAATGTTACTATGCATGCTTTACATGAGGAGAGCACTTCTCTCTCCCTTTCCCCTATTTTAGTTGATAACTGACCATAAACACATTTATTTAGGGAAATTCACTTACCACCATATGTGGGAATTAAAATGGGTAGTAAAACTTAACTGATGCTACTTTTCATCTGCATGAAAATTCCTTTAGACTTGGAAAAATAATATTATTTCCAACTTCTTATTTTTCAAGAGAAGGAAAATTACAAGAAGAGGCAATGGTAGGTAGATCAGATAATGCAAAGCAGAGGGCTTAGAAAGTAAGTTCTCTAAATTCATATCCAATGTTGTTTCTATTACTGTGACCACTCTCTTGTGGTCAACTTGTTCATCAGAGGTTTTTGTTGTTACTGTTTGTTTGCTTGTTTTTGTTTTGTTTTGTTTTGTTTTTAGATAAGGGGTGTAGATGGAATGCTTATAAAATTTGCAGATAATATGAATATAGGAAAAATAGAGAAAAAAATAGAGAAATAGAGAAAAAGTCCAAAAAGATTTCAAGGACAGAATGGAACTAACAAGATGAAATTTAATGGAGATAAATGTGGAGCCCTGCACTTAGATTCGAATAATTAACTATGAGTTCAGAATAAGAAAGATGAGGATAGACAGTAGTTCATGTCAAAAACGACATTAGGGCTTTAGTTCACTGAAAGCTTACTCTGAGCCAAAAATGTGACTTGGCAGCTAAATGAGCTAATGCAATCATCATGGAGAATATTCCCACTATACTTTGGCCTGGTCATTCTGAAACTGAAGTAATCTTTCCAATTCTGGGCAACACAGTTGAATAGGGACATTGAAAAACTAGACCATTCCAAGAGTGGATGACCACTATGGAAAGGATCCTTGATAGCATATGAAAAGATGAAGAATCAATAGAATTGAAGATGTTTAGTGTGGGAAGGAATAAAATTGAGAATGGTAGAAAGGTGTGGATTCATAGATAAACATAGAGCAGGAGAGGAGAGTAATAAAATGTAGCAATACATCCTAGAGCCAGAGATAACTTAACCTTTCCTTTGTCCCTCAGGATCTCTCCAGGGCAATGCTTGGTGAAGAAGTTACCCATTAAGAGGATTAAGGTTGCTCTGGAGACCCCAAAATACCAACACCCCAGGCTCTGCCAAATGAATTAGAATCAAGTCTTCTCTCAGACAAAGAAAAGTAAAGTTTATTCAAAATTCACTTGTATTAGAGTAAGCCTGTACTAGGTCATTCTATGGCACTCTCACACCACATGGAGGGAAGATGGGATCTTATATACAGAAGGTTATGGGAGGAATCTAGGGATGGTCTGGAGGAGGAGTTTGGGGAGGGTCTTCAGGAGAAGTCATATGAGGTCAATGAGTGATTAAGGGTGGGAAGTTGCTTGAGGCTACCTGGAGCCAGATAGACAATGGTGGACTAGGTCAGTTCAAGGGTGGATTGATATTTTGATAGGCTCAAGGCTGGGAAGTAGATGGACAATGAGGGCTAGGCTAGTAATAGAGGTTTGGCTTCAGCCACAATATAAGGCTTATGGCCTCATGCAAATGCCTCATCAAATGGAAAGATTTAATCAGAATTTAAGGGCCTGTACCTCAAAGATTCAAGGAGAGCTCAAGGGGGTTCCCAGAGCCTACACTTCATCATTTCCCCCCTCAAATAGATGGGGCCAAAATTCCTTTGGGGTAAGGGGTGAAGATCTCAGCTTCTGAAAGCGCTTCCTTCTGGCAAGGGGCATAGAGCTGTCCCTGCCTCTCTGGGTCCCATTCAAGGGGGTCAGATTTCACATTCAAGGGTCAGACTCTGGAACATGGATGATGCCAGTTCTAATGGGCTGGAGAACTTGGATTCAGTCAGAGATTTGCATAGCCTTAGTGGTCATCCAGAGGTTGATGGCTTGACTGATGGAGGACACAAACAAAGACCAAACAGGCACCAGAAAAAAGGAAAGACAATTTCCCTGGCTGGAATTAAAGATGACTATGGCAAGGCCAAAATGCTGCCAGATATCCCTTTCCTTTCCAAATTGCTCCATGGACATTTAGCACATGGAAAGCAATAGCAGCCACAAAATCTAATAGTTTTCAGAAACAGGCAATAACTCCCAAAGCCTGTTTTCTCCTTCCACGATCATAGAGTAAAAGGTTTTTCCTAGATTGGGTAAAGCTGGAGTGGTGGTCAATTTAATTTTCTGTCTCAAAAGCTTTCATCTGGTAGTCTGGGCCCCACGCTAGACAGAATGAGGCAGGGCCTTGAGTAGAAATTAATGGTTACAGTCCCTCACAGGCCTTAGGTTTAATTGGATATAGACAGTGATAGGGGGACACTTTAGGATCTAGGAGTCAAAAAAAAAATGCTGAGATGGCAGAAATAGCTCACCCAGGAGTTTCCTGATCCCAAATAATAGATTCAACTGTCTCCTACACTCCTGAGGGAACATCTGGAGATCTGGGAGGCTTAGCTAGAGAAAACTGGCTTTCCAATTTCACCAACAGGCCCCTTCGCAATAAGGGGACAGGATAAAAGAAGAGCATCAGGAAAGGGAGTTCAAACAACAAATCCTCAAGTAGGCAGGGGACTGGGTGTGTCTGGAGACATCCCTTAAGCTTCCCCTTCCATGCCCCTGACCTGACTGGTCAAGGGGAAGGTAGAACCAATTGGTTAGAACAGAGGACTTAGCCATAATAAAGTGGGTAACCTGACCTTCAGCCTCAATGCTAGCCCAGAGATCAGCAAGGGAAATGGAGAAGGTGGGAGCACTACCAAGCCCCAGGCTTCCTCATCATTGTGAATCTTGAGAAGACTGGAGGACAGGGTATTGGGAGGTAGCTCTACCACTTTTACTTCTGTGACCATCCTTCCTCCAGTGTCCCTCCTGGTCAGATGAGCACAGTTCTAGAGGTGTTGGTTCCTGGGGCTCTCTCTGGGGGAGTGCCTAGAGGATTACTCCTTGGACCAGTGACCCTCCTTGTGTCATTGAAAGCATGTTTTCCCCCTGCCCAAGTGACTGGGCTTTTCCCAGGGGAGTCCCCTTGCAAGGGCTTTTCCTGGCCATGACAGCAGCGAAGAATCGAGCATGTTCTCTGTCTCTGGTTCATTCCCTGTGTTCTTTCTCCTCTGCTGCAACCAAGTCTCCATTATTAAAGACTCCAAAGGCCATCTCCAGTAATTGGGCCTGAGGTGTTTGGGGTCCCACTGCCAATTCCTGCAGTTTTCTCCTAATATCTGGGGCAGACTGACTAATGAAACACATGTTAAGGATTGCTGCCCCTTCTGTAGAGTCAGGATATAAATTTGTATACCTTTTAATAGCTTCTACAAGTCTATCTAGGAAAAAGGATGGGGTTTTCTTGATTTGTCTGAGAAATTTCTCTAACTTTCTGATAATTTACTTATTTTTGAAATGCAGTTCTTAGGCCTTCTAACAGGCAAATTACCATATGGTCTCTCTTCTCTTCTCCTGTATATGATAGTCCCATCCTGGGTCACTAGTGGGAACAGCAGCTGTTCCTGGGGGGTATTTTCTGGGGTCATTGCTAGCCAGATGATCCCCAGATTTTTGGGCTTGTTCCCAGATTCTCCTCTTCTCCTTGGTAGAACAACAGGTAGTGAAGAGGATATCCAAATCACCCCAAGAAAGCTCGACTTGGAATAATAAGTACCAAAAGCCTTCAGTAAACTTTGTTGGGTTTTCTGAAGACTTACACAACTTTTCTTTAATTTGATTGAGATCCAAAATGGAGAATGGGATGTGCACTGTAGTTGTCCCACCAGATGAGAGAGCCACTTCTCTAGGGGGAAAAAGCCCTGAAGGCAATGTGGGGACAGGGGCTTGGGAAGGGAAATTGGAAGTCCCACTTCCTGTGAGAGTGTGACTGGCGGTTGCTAGCTGAACTGGATCAGACTGCAAGATGGGGGGATCCAAATGGCAAGGGGAAAGGTCAGCTGGCATTTGAGGAGTGGAGGGATCAGAAGAGGAGATACCTCTATGACTGCCTTGGGTACTTGAGGCCTGAGTGGATGTTGCTTCAGAGCCTGAGGACCACAGAGGGAGGCACCTCAGCAAAACCAGTGGCTGGGACCTGAGTAGGGGTCCCTGAGGGGGGAGGGGCCATGCTGGGAGATGCAGAGTAGGAGATATGGATGGTGTAGGAGGCAGGGGCTAGAGGAAAAGGGAAGAAGGGGAACCAAAGGGAAAAGGGTTGAGGTACAGCAGAAGGGGCTATGGGAGCTGCAGGAGTTGCTTAGGGGGAGGGGCTATGGCTGAAGCCATAGGAAGGGGTTCATTTAATTGGTCCTCTCTGTGGAGGGGCTCTAGCTCTAGCTTCAAGCATCTCAGTCTTTCCTGAGAACCTTGTTCTGAAAAAGTTCAAAGAAGGCCATTAAGTAGGCAACTTCTGTCCATCTTCCTTCTGTGTGACAGTATAATTCTAACTGCAAGAGAGTATTATCTTTTAAAGTCCCCAAAACAGGCCCCAATTCATGGTCTTCTAGGTGATATGTAGGCCAAACCATGTTGCAAAAAAAATCAGCTTTTCCTTTTTAAGGTCTCCAGAGAAACGAATTTTTTTCTAGTGTTGTAAAAGACAACCCAAAGGTGAACTTTTGGGAGCCCCAGCCATAGGGCCTGAAACTCCCTTCCTCAATAAAGGAAGGTTTGAGAGTCAGCCTTAAAAAACAAAAAAACAAAAAAAACCCAAAAAACTACAAAAAAGTACCTGAACTTTTCCCAGTTCCCTAGCGCTGAGAGAATTGAAAGAATATGGCTTACACTTCCAGATGGGGTGTCTGTCCTTGTCTTCTATTCTTCAGAAGCTGCTCACATGTCCATATTCTCCAAAATAACCAAACGGAAGCAAAAACCTCAGGTCAGGCTGAGCACAAAACAGTCTCCTAGCTGTCTGACCTAATAGGACCTGGGAGGTCAGGCCCCTCAAACCACCCCCCCACCACACACACACACACACACACACACACACACACACACACACACACACACACAAAACAAACCAAAGCAAAAAAACAAAAAACAACTGCACTTCCAAGGTACTAGGGAAAGAGAAAAGTTTGAGATTAGCAGTGTTTCTGGTATAAGGGAATCATAAAAATGAAGAGGTTACCCATAAAGAGGGTTAAGGTTGCTCTGGAGACCCCAAAATACTAAAATGCCAGGCTCTGCTGAATGAATTTGAATCAAGTCTTCTCTCTGTCAAAGGAAAGTAAAGTTTATTTAAAGTTCGCTTGTATTAGACACAGAGTCAGTCCATGCTAGGTCATTCTATGGTGCTCTCATACCACATGGAGAGAGATAGGATCTTATGTATAGAAGGTTATGTGAGGAATCTAGGGGTGTTCTAGAGGAGGAGTTTGGGGAGGGTCTTCAGGAGAAGTCAGATGAGGTCAATGAGTGATTAAGGGTGGGAAGTTGCTTGAGGCTACCTGGAGCCAGACAGACAATGGTGACTAGGTCAGTTCAAGGGTGGATTGATATTTTGATAGGCTCAAGGCTGGGAAGTAGATGGACAATGAGGGCTAGGCTAGTAACAGAGCCCAGCCACAATGTAAGGCTTATGGCCTCATGCAAATGCCTCAGCAAATGGGAAGATTTAATCAGAGTTTAAGGGGGGGGGGGGGGGGCCAGAGCCTGCACTTTATCACCTGAGACCTCACAAAGAAAAGCCAGGGGAAATTAGCCCCAGAGTGACATAGTACTTTTTCTGTACATGTCTTTGATGGAACCAGAGAATCTTAGAGTTGAAAGCTGCTTTAGGGCTGTAATTATTTCCCAGGTTTGATATTTCCAACAAATGATCATTGAGCTCTACTTAAAGATCCTCAGAGACATTGTATTAGAGCCTTAAAGGAAAGGTAGAGTCTATGCCTGAATGGATTTCATCAGAGTCAATTCCTACAATATGTGAAAGCTGAGACTAGAAAATTACCTTTTTCAACTCTCTAAATCTATTATTTTGCTCACTTCCTCTTTTCTAGGGGCCAGTCTAATCCTGATTTAATCTTCTTGACTTAGTCTGTAAACTTTCCAGTCATGGGAGGGGCAGGACTCAGACAATGTCTTATTGACAAGGAACATAATCCACTCAAAAACTGAGAATTTTCCATTTGGCAGTGCAGTCAAATGGAAATTAAAGAGTATTTTATCAGGAAATTTCTGCTCTAGTTTTTACTCCCTCAAATTAATTATCTGATTTCAAGAACATTGAGAATTTCATTTTAAATAGGATTTTTTTCCTTATCCATATTAGAGCATAAGTAAGAAAACAACAACAACAACAACAACAACAACAAAAAAAAAAAACCTAGATTTGGAATTGAAACTTTACTATACCACTCATATATCTATGTATATATCTAATGTATACATAGATATTGCGATTGATATAGATAGAGATATAGATAGATAGATAGATAGATAGATAGATAGATAGATAGAAAGATACATAGATAGATAGATTGACTGATTTTTCCCTCCTCACCTCCTCCTCCTAGCTTTCCTGGCCTCCTTTAAGATTCAGCTCCCATTGTACCATGTATACAAGGCCTCTCCTGGTCTCTCTTACTGCTAATACTTTCCTTCTGATAATACTGTCCATCTATACTACATATATTTTGTATGTATTTGCATATTGCCTCTCCCATTAGAATGTAAATTTCTTGAGGGCAGGAGCTATTTATATATATATATATATATATATATATATATATATATATATTTATATATTTATCCCCAGCCCTCATTCGGGCAGTTAGCAAGCACAAAATGAGTTTGTTGATTTACTGAATTGTTGACTTGTATGTCAGGAGATTCCACACTGAAAACTCATAAAAACAAATTCCAGTACCCCCTCTCCTCTCAGGCCAAACCCATCCCAACCCTACCCCTTGCCACCAAATCCTGTTTTTTAGTGATACTGAGGGGACCAAATGAAATAACCTATGGGGAACATTTTGACCCCCTATGAAAATATTAACTATTGTTATTATTTTTACTGTTCAGGAATAATGAACAAGATGATACCTGTATGCAATTACCTGATCAACAGAACTGAACTGTCAGTTCTGCCAAAATGCTTTATCTTATAGACTTGTGTACACAGCATAAATGCAATGATAGATTTGAACACACTAAAGAATGAAGAGTGCCGTGAAATTTCAAGCTATTATAATGTATTTTTTCCATAACTCTCATTGATTCCTCATTATTCTTATTGATCAGTTTTTGATCTTGTAATGCCATTCACTAGCTTCATCCTTTTACCTTCACCCTACCTTTTCTTTGCCTCAGATCAAAAGATATTAAAAAAAAAAAAACAATGCTTCAATTGTAATGTTTTCCTCCAGGAAGAGGAAAAGATCACATGAAGTGTTACTCAGAGAAATTTAGTTTCTTAAAACAGACTGGCATGACTCCCTTCACCAATATACTGATGAATATATTTTAAGTGCAGAAGGTAGGAATATTGATTTTGATGTCCACAAAGATCACAAATTTACTTAATGTCTTTTCTCTGTCATCTCAAAAAGTTGAAATAATGAAACATGATAGTTTTTAAGTTATCATGTCTAAGAAGCACATCTCCAATATTTAAACATTTTACAATATTGAATATCAATATATTAATATTTAATAATTTAGTGTAGTAGTAAGTTAATATTAGTAATCTATATATAATTTACCATAATGCATTTGCAACAAATATACAACATTCATTTTAATATATTACAAATTTTATGCACATCCTGGGGAAAATTGCATATGTTTGTAGGTCTTAGATATTTAAAGCATGTTATAGATACTCAAAATTCAACCATTACTTTTCTGGGTCTCATTTTCTTTACCTGTAAAATAATTGGAGCTGTACTTCAAGATGTCCAAGGTCTCTCTTAGTGCTTACTCTACTTTTGAATCTTCTAATCAATACCTTCTTTTAAAGATAAAGAAACTGGGTCAGAGGAAGACTAAATGATTGCCCAAGGTCACAAAACAAATTAAATATCAAGATTTTTACTAGAACCCAGTTGTGCTGACTACAACTTTAATGAATTTACTATTCAATTATACTGTTAAAGATATAGTATGCATATTTGTTAATAAATAAAATATTTTCCCTCAATAGATATAGGAAGCCCAGAGGTCCATTACCCTCTTGGCTGTGCTTCTGATTTTTTTTTTTGCACTTTTACACTACACCCCTACATTTTCAGGTACATTCCATTCTACAAACCCTTTTCTAGGGACCCACCTTGAACATAATTGGAATGATTTGACTGGTATAAATGAAAAAAGAAAAATGAACCAATTCAGAGGAACCAATTCAGATCTTTCAGTAAAACACATTTTGAGAACCTGTGATTCTAGCTAGTTGGCTGAGATTTGTATCATAAAAGAGCTGAAGTTGACCTTTGGGCTAATCAGAATAAAGAATTGTTGGTCCCTCTACTTTCTAGGAAAATACCACACATTAACATTAGACCAGCAAAAGGTAAAGAAGAGCAATTGTGGAGCGGTTCAGCAGAGGGCAGAGTAGCAAAGGAAACAGAATAGTGGATGATTTCCAGCTCAGAAAAGTAATGAAGTAAACCTAATGATGTCACCAGTGCTATAATATCAACAGAGGTCATCATCAGTCTACAGCATAAAGGTAAATCTGTCAAATTTATCCTTGCCACATGTGTTCCTCAAACATTACCCACCATGCATGTTTATAGGTCACCTGTTCTCTCTCTCTCAATGTTTATGTCGTAATCTATAGAAGAGTCACTCCTGTAAATATGAAGAAAGGCTTTCTTGTCAGTTATAGTGCTATGTTATTTAACTTAATGTCTTTTTATTTTGAATTAATGTGTTATATGGTTGGAGAGAAAAATAGAAATATCATTGGTGCTATGGTTTAAATAAATGTTGACCCACATCAACAATACCTGTATTCTAGAAAACAATCAAAGGGCCCCATATGTTAGAGAGAAGCAAATACAAGAGAGAGGGAGAGGGAGAGAGAGAGAGAGAGATTAGCAACTCTACTATACAAAGGAAAGTAAGTAATGGATATGTTCAGTTGCGTAAATTACCAACAAATTGCAAATAAATGTTTACACAGCTAATTGTCCCATTGGTATCAGAGTCCAAATTCTGTATGACTATATTTGCCTGATAATCCTGAGGTACAAGAAAATGAGTCATTAATATGTACCCAACTCAACTGCAACTCCAAAATGCCTGATAAGTAAACTCTGATTTTATTTTTTTCTTCGCTAGTTGCTGCTCCCAACTTGTTTAAGTGTGTCTGTTTGAGGCAGCTAGGTCATGTGGTAGAAAATGCACTGAGCTTAGAATCAGAAAAAGTTCAAATTTAACCTCACACATTTACTATTCATGTGATCTTGGTAAAGGTGCTTAACCTCTGATTACCTCCATTTCCACGATTTAAAAAATGGGTAAATATTATTACTTATCACAGATTTGCTGTGAGGATCAAATGAGACAATATTTGTAAAAGGCTTTATAGCATCTGGAGTTTAGTATACAACCTAGCATATAATGACAGGCGTTTAAGGAATACTTGCTTCCATAACTTCCTCCTTCCTTTTGCTTGGAATTCATGGCCATGCACAAACTGGTGTCCACTGAGTTTTCCAATCTTCTCTCCTATTATTCCAAATTCAGACCTATTATTCCAGTTAAAATGTGCTGCTCTCTAGCCTCTGAACATATCTTGTGCTTTCCTCCTCTACACTATCCCTCCAACCTGGAACACCCTTTCCCACTTCATCCATTCTTCAAAGCTGAGACTCAATCTTACCTCTCCCATGAAGACTTTACAGACCAATGAGAAGTAATGTAACACAGTGGAAAGAACAATGGTTTCAGAATTATAATAATCAAGCTAAAGTTTTTTTTTTTTTTTCCCGATATTGTCTTACTATTTATGACTTGGGTAAGTTACTCAGACTCTGTTGACCTCTGTTTCTTTAGGGTGAATAACATGGCTTCTGAATTCCCTTCCTGCTCTCAATACATTATCCCCATCATCACAACCAACACTGATTTCTCCTACTGAACACCTATTTGCTTGCACTGCTCTTTTGTCCCTGAAACATAAATACTTTTGTGTATTAGTTATATTTTTGCATGTGTCTGTATCTTATCTCTTCAAGTAGATTAAAATTGAAAATAGGATCTATGTCTCCTACTTTTTGATATTCTTCATAGAGTCTGTCACCATGAGTTATTCCTTGTAGCTCAATGGATGTTAATCATTTAATTAATAAGAACTCAGAATGATTAAGGCTGAATTCCTTCTCATCTACTACTAAGACCAGTTTTAGCAAGGACCTGTTCAAAAGAGTTTTGGGAATAGCAGATGCACAATGTTTGCCCAACTGTGTCATTCCTCATGATTTTTCTCTTTTCTATCTGTATGCATAGGGTCTATGAATAGACACACAGATACACACACACACACACACAAAGAATTCAAGCAGTTTCAAACAGGTACATTTAACTGAATTGGAAGCAGTAATGAGGCAAAAATATCTTAGGGTTTACCTATTTGGCCTTCTGGAGCTAGAGTTGAGTTATATATACACATCAATTTCACATCCCCTTGTACAGTAAAGTTATCAGGAATATTTAGACAAGCAGGAAGGAAACACGAAATTCTAGAAGAAAAATGTTTTCTCCCTATCCTTGCATCTTTCCTGGCATTAAATAGACCAATTTAAGACTCAGCATGCCATATTAGAAACATATGAACGTATTAAACCACATTGTTTGTAGACAGGTGTTCAGTGTTTCTAGTATAATATAAAAACACCCTTTGGGATATTACTAAGAATTGTCACTAAGAAATAGGAATGCAATTCTCCTCTGTTTTCTATTACTTCTTCCCCCTTTGTGCTCTTACTGTCTTTTATATCTAGCAAGATTTTCATAGATTTAAAGGGAATATTTCTGATTTCTGAATATTCTGATTTCCTGTTAATTAAAAGGGAATTTTTAAAATGCAGGGTCCTTCCATGGAGGCCTGATTATTTCCATATAAAGGGATGGATATTGGCCTCCAAGTTGTACCCCTCAGTCTGAATTTTACCTCAACCACTCAGCATTACTTACTGAAAGTGTGATTCTGGGTAAGTCATTTAATTTTACTTAGCCTTATGTTCCTCATCAACAAAACAGATAATATAATTTACTCTCGCAAGCTTATTGTGAATATCAAATCAGAAGCATTTTATAAACCTTAACTCTTGTGTTGAAGAACACCATAGAAAGTTTGAGAGAGTATTATACCTGGAGTAAGGAAGGCAAGAATTCAAATCCTACCCCTCACACTTTGTAGTATAATTATAAGCAGGTAATCTGACCTCTCTGAATCCTAAGTCTCACTGGACAGAGTTCTAACATTCAAGAAATCATAGTTTTTAATAGTACAGAGAGCATCCTTGTACCAATTCAATTCAATTCAATTAATTTCAATAAGCTTTCAGTAAAAGTCTATAGTATACCAGGTGTCATGTAAAAAGCAATAAAAATAACCATTATTCTTATGAATCTTAAATTCTACTTCATGAAAACTAAAGCTATAAAATGCATACAGAAGAAAAACAAAGTAATTTAAAGGGTTGAGAAGATAGCTAAAAACAAATGAACAAACAGAAATCCTAAGGAACTCAGAAAAAGTCACCAAGGGAGATGATAGCTAATGCCTGGGATTCTATAACGAAAAAATGAAAAGAGAGCACATTATGGTAATTGGTGACAACCTGTGCATTCACCAGGAGATGTAAAGTCCTGAATGAGGAATAGGATGTAGGCCAGTTTGGCAGGCATTAGAAGTATAGAGAGTGCAATAGGGAAATGATAGCAATCTGAAAAGATAGAATGAAACCAGATTGTGAAGGTCTTTAATTGCAATAAAACAAAGTAGAGATATGGTATGATAGCTTGAGGGGATGACAGTGTAAAGTGAAAAAAATTGTATGGATTTTTAAGAGTTCTGAGTATATTTATAATCAACAGAAAAGGATATATTGGATACAGGGAAGTTGAAGAATAACAAGAGAGAAGAGTCATTGGTCTAGCTTCTTGAGACAGCTAGGAATTAGTCAAGAGTATATGTATAGCAATAGAATGGCCACCTGTTTTCCTGAGACTGGAACAGAGGAGACAGTGGAGGATGATGTTGAAGGGGTTTGGGGTATACATGGGGAGAAAAGTAAGCCTCTGAAAAGTGGCCCCAATTCTCTTGAAAAAATGTGAAATCCTCTGGTGAGAGTGAGTAGAGATGTGATAATGTAGGAAACTTGGAGATGAAAACTTTTAAAATAGTTTCATTCAATAGCTTGTAATCAAGAGAAGACAATATAGATAATGTGAATAATCCATGAATGAGGATCAGAAAGAAAGGAAAAGGGGGTAAATTATTGAAAAGGGGAGGACAATATTAGCTAGAATTTTTTTCCTTTGTTACAGTCATATGTGACACTTTGTTACCCTATTTTGGGCTTTCTTGAAAAAGATACTGGAAAGGTTTGCCATTTCCTCCAGGTGATTTTACAAATGAGGAAACTGAGGCAAACAGGGTTAAGTAAATTGCCCAGGGTCATGTAGGTAGTAAGTGTTTGAGGCCATATTTGAACTTAGGCAGATAAGTCTTCCTGACTACAGGCCTAACATTCGATCCACTGTACCACTTAGCTGCCCTAAAGTAAAACTAGTAACTAGTTGAGGATAATAAAAATATGTCAAAGGGAGAAAAATGAGGAAAAAGCAAAATTGATGGTGTGGCAACAAGCCCAAAAGTCAAGTAATTAAGTGGCAACATGCCAAGGCAAAGGAAACAGAAAAATGCAACACTAGATTCCTATTTTGGGGGCATAGAGCAGGAAAAGGACTGTGAGGTCAGAAGTCCTGCTCCAAAAGCCCCAGGGGAAACCATGAGCGGGTTGCAGGCCATAGAGGACCTTAAGAAGGACTTTAAAAATCAAATAAGAGAAGTGGAGGAAAAATTGGGAAGAGAAATGAGAGGGATGCAGGAAAAGTATGAGATGAGGGTCAACAGCCTGACTGAGGAAAACAACACCTTAAAGAGTAGACTGGCTCAAAAGGCAAAGGAGGCCCAAAAGGGCAATGAGGAGAAGAATGCCTTAAAAAGTTGAATTTGCCAGATGGAAAAAGAATCTCGGAAGTTCACCGAGGAGATTCATTCCTTCAGAGTTGGACTGGAGCAAATGGAAGCTAATGACTTTATGAGAAATCAAGATGCTGTTAAGCAGATACAAACAAATGAAGGATTAGAAGGCAATGTGAAATATCTCATGGGAAAAACCACTGACCTGGAAAATAGATCCAGGAGAGACAATTTAAAAATGATTGGACTACCTGAAAGCCATGATCAAGGAAGGAACCTGTAAATCACCCTTCAAGAGGTTCTCAAGGAAAGCTGCCCTGATGTTTTAGATCCAGAGGGCAAAATAGAGGTTGAAAGAATCCACCGATCACCTCCTGAAAAAGACCCCAAAAAGAAAACTCCCAGGAATATTATAGCCAGGTTCCAGAATCCCCAGATCAAGGAGAAAATACTCCAAGCAGCCAGGAAGAAACAATTTCAATATTGTGGAAACACAATCCGAATAGCCCAGGACCTGGTGGCTTCTACACTGAGGGATCGAAGGGCATGGAATATGATATTCCATAGGGCAAAAGAACTGGGAATGAACCCAAGGGTCACCTACCCAGCAAAACTGAGTATTTTTTTTCAGGGGAAAATGTGGTCATTCAGTGGAATGGAGGACTTTCAAGAATTCTTGAGGAAAAAACCAGAATTGAATAGAGAATTTGACATCCAGACACAAGAAGGAAGAGATGCCTGAGAAGGTAATCAGGGAAGGGAAGTCAAAAGGAACTTATCAAAGTTGAACTATTTGCATTCCTATATGGAAAAGCAATAACTGTGACTGATGAAATCTTTCTCAGTATGAAAATAATGGAAGAAGGGGGTGTGGTCATGTGAATACATATGTGAATGTGTGTGTATATGGTTACAGTTATATATGGATGGAGGGCATAGGTTGAATTTGTTGGGAAGGGAGAATGCTCAGGGGATGAAATTATGAGGTGAAAGAGGAGGGTGGTAGGAGGAGATGGGGAGAGACAGGGTGGTGTAGACTATCCCATGCGGAAGAAGCAAGGGGAAGTGGTTGCAAAAGAGGGGGAGAATAAGGAAGGCTAAAAAGGCAAAACCACATTCAAACTGAATTTGGTTCAGGGAGAAAATGACATACATGGTAGATGGGATATCTCAACCTGCAACAAGATGGGGGGAAGGGGGATGGGAGGGGGGATGATGGATGGGAGGGCGTCCTTGGGGTGAGGGGAGGTTGGAAGTTCCCACTGTAAAAGAGGGACAGGATCATGTGGGGAATGGACCAGGTGGGGGGTGGGATGAGTGGGAGCGAATTATAAGCAGCCTTGTACAATATATCTACTATGATAATGTTTTTCATAGCTAGACATGTACAACATATACTGAATTACTTATCTCCCAAGAGGGAATGGGTGACAAGGGAGGAAGGAAATGCATCTGAAATTTGAGGTCGTAACATTAAATGTTTCAAATATATACAAATACTATTATTAATACTCTTTTGCTTGTAATGGGGAGATGAGATGTGCAGGCATTGGGATGCAAAGACTCACCTTCCTCTAATGGAAAAGTCGATGGGGGTATGGGAGAAGGTATGGGAGAGAGCAGATTGGAGGAAGCGATATCTTGTGGGATTACTGTTCTGGGAGGTTGGGTAGGGGAATAATGGGGGGAAAATGATTGTAACTCAAAATCTGGAGGAAATGAATGATGTAAAACAGAAGTTAATAAAGCATTTGTTTAAAAAAAATAAAAAAAAACAGAAACCTAGAATATGTTGTTTACAAGAAACACATTTGAAGCAGAGAGACACATATGAAGTAAGTGGATGGAGCAGAATCTATTATGCTTCAGCTGAAATAAAAAAAAAAGCAGAGATAGTGATCATGATCTCAGACAAAGCAAAAGCAAAAATAGATCTAATTAAAAAAGATAAGAAAGGAAACTACATCTTGCTAAAAGGTACCATAGATAATGAAGTAATATGAATAATAAACACATATGCACCTCTATGGCATAGAATCCAGATTTTTAAAGAAGTTAAATGAGTTACAGGAAGAAATAGAAAAAAAATAAAAAAAAAAGCTGAACTGAGCTTTCAGAGGGTACAATGGAAGGGGAGGAAAGAATAGAAATGACAAGGTATAAGTGAATAAGTATGAAGAAACTGAGAGTCTTAGTACAAGAGGGAAGTTTTTAGCTAAACAGTTTTCATCTACGAATAATAGGGACTTTGATAAGAAGAGAAGAAAAACATTTTAACTTATAATTTATTTTATTTTATTTTTCCGCATTCATTTCCACAAGATTTTGTTACAAATTTGAATTACAATTTTTCTCACCATCTCACCATCATGGCAAGCATACTGAATACCCCTTTCCCCAATCTGTCCTCTCTTATATCTCCCCCAAAGCCTCACCCCCTTTACTTTCTTGTAGGGCAAGAAAATTTTCTATAACCCATTGCCTCTATATCTCATTCCCCAGTGGCATAGAAAAACATTCTTTTAACATTTGTTTTTAAAATTTTGAGTTCAAGATTCTCTCCCTTCTCCCCTCCTTACCTACCCCCACTGGGAAGACAAGCAATTCAATACAGTTTATACATGTTTAATTATGTAAAACATTTCCATGATAGTTATATTGTAAAAAAGCTAACTATATTTCCCTCCATACTATTCCGCCCCAAATTTATTCTATTTTCTCTTTTGACCCTGTCCCTTTTCAAAAGTTTTTGCTTCTAATTGCTCTCTACCCCAATATACCCTCCCTTTTGTCATCCCCTGTTTTATCCCCTTCCCCCTTCTTTCCCGTAGGATAAAATACCTAATTGAGTGTGCATGTTATTACCTCCTTAATCCAAATCCAATAAGAATAAGGTTGATTCATTCCTCTTCAACTACCTGCTCTTCCCCTACATTGTAACAGCCTTCTCCTGCCTCCTTTATGTGAGATAATCCACCCACTTCTATTTCTTTCCCTCTCCTTCTCTGAATATATTCTTCTCTCAACTCTCAATTTTACTTTTTAGATATCCCTTAACGTTCAACTCACCCTGTACCCTCTGTCTTTGTATATGTGTACACACATATACATACACATAGACATATACACTCCTCTATACATACATATATGTAACATGTCTCTGTGTATGTATATATACATATATATATATATTCCTTTCACCTCAAACTGGGAAAAGTCTCATGAGTTATAAATATCATCTTTCCATGTAGGAATTTAAATAATTCAACTTTAATATGTTCCTTATGATTGCTTCTTGTATTTGAAAGTCAAATTTTCTGTTCAGCTCTGGTCTTTTCATGAAGACTGCTTGAAAGTCCTCTATTTCATTGAATGTCCATATTTTCCCCTGAAATATTATACTCAGTTCTGCTGGGTGGGTGATTTTTGGTGTTAATCCTTGTTCCTTTGACCTCCAAGATATCATATTCCAAACCCTTCAATCCCTCAATGTGGAAGCTGCTAGATTTTGTTTTATCCTGATTGTGTTCCACAGTACTCAAATTGTTTCTTCCTGACTTCTTGTAATATTTTCTCCTTGACCTGGGAACTCTGGAATTTGACTATAATATTCCTAGGAGTTTTCTTTTTGGGATCTTTTTCAAGAGGTGATTTGGGAATTCTTTCAATTTCTATTTTGCCCTCTGGTTCTAGAATATCAGGGCAGTTCTCCTTGATTATTTTTTTTACAAATGCTTTATTAACTTCTGGTTTACATCATTCATTTCCACCAGATTTTGAGTTACAATTTCCCCCCTTTTTTCCCTACCCACCACCCCAGAATAGCAGCCCCACAAGATATCCCCTCATCCAATCTGCTCTCTCCCATATCTTCTCCCATACCCCCTTCGACTTTGCCATTAGGGCAAGGTGAATCTCTGAGCCCCCATGTCTGGACATCTTATGAAACATTTAATTTTAAAGCTTCGATTTTCAGATCCATTCCCTTCCTCCCTTTTCACCCACTCCCTCTGAGAAGATAAGTAATTCAATATGTGTTGTACATGTATAGCTATGCAAAACATTACCATAGTAGATATATTGTAAAAGACTGCTTATATTTCCCTCCCACCCATCTCACCTCCCACCGGGTCCATTCCATAGCCTCAACAAACTCTGCCACACTAATGCTCATCATCCCAGGACTGCCACACAAGACTGTGACCCAGATCCAAGCATGGTAAAGCAAGAAAATCCTGCCTCAGTGCCAGCAGAGAGATTCCAGGAATGGGTCTTAGTTTCTTTGGAGTTTATGGTTTGAGAAGTCTGGAAACTGTCACAGCTGCCAGTGATTCACTTTCCTGAAGTCTGCTTCAACTGCTCTATGTTGACTATCTGGGCCAGGGATGCCCTTGTGGAATTGTGCTGCACTCCCAGCCTATTGTGATAGATTCTTCCTGTTGGCCTGCCAGGTTGTCTTCAGCAGGAGATTTGCTTTTCTCTGTCAATGTTTGGGTATTGAAGGTGGTTGGAGCTGGAGCTCAAGTATGTTCCTGCTTTTAATCTGCCATCTTGGCTCTGCCCCCCCAAAAAAGAGATTTTACTTGCCATTGGTAGTCTACTAGGAAAGCAACATTGACTTTGTCCTAGATCCATTCTCCAGTGTTTACTGGGTTATCTCCTTCCCTCTACGATGAGATGAGAGGCCAGTCATGTTAACCCACACTCCCATTCTCATATTCTATACCAGAAGCTCACACAATAGGAAAAACTAAAGTAAACTCTTGGGGAAATCTTACCTCTATAATTTTTTATTTCCACCTAGAAAATATTAGAAACATACAGTCGACTTTATTCAGTGTGTTGTCACCAATTTCCCTTTCAAGCACACAAATCATGAAATTCAAAGGAAAGTTTTACTTATGGGGTCAAAGACAATAAATAGAATTCATAGCAGAAATAATGAAAACAAATGACATCCTCCAATCAGTAACCTTATCGCAGATACCCATATGGTTGCAATCACTTGCATGTTGATACCTCCTAAGTACATGGCTCCTTCTGTAGTTCTTTGATGTTCCCATAAGGATATTTTGGCATTCCCTCTCCATCATTGTTTCATTTGTGGTGCCCCTCACGTTCAAGCAGGTGGCACCTCAGAAATCACTATCCATTTACAAAGAAAGTATTTCTGTCCCTGGCCTTATCCAAATACAGTAGAATAAATATTTCTGGTTACCTTTCATGATAAGAGATATAGTTCTGTCTGCATAATTAGAAAATATATTCTAAAGAGTTATCTTGGCATTGAAGTCGAAAATCCTGGGCAAATGCAGAGAATTTACCTGTATTTCAGAGATATTATATTCAAATAACTTTCTTCAGTGTTCTTCCTGGGTTTTAAGAGACAGTGAAGACATCTCTTGATCACTTTGTTCTGGTGTGGCATGACAATAGTGAGATTTATCCCTTGAGTGCATTTAAAAAATTTGTATTAATAACTTCATTTTTCATATGACTTTCATTTCCCAATATATCTTTTCATCTCACCCTACCCAAAGAGTTATTTATTATAAATTTTTTTTAAAGTTCAGCAAAATCAACCATCAACTAAGTACCAAAATATATACAATATTACATAGACATAGTTCACTACCTCTCCAAAGTAGGATGGAAAGTGCATATTCATATCTCTCATGGTCCACTGTAGATTAAAATGATGCAGCTTCAATATATAGCTCTAAAATTGGTATTTTTTCTATTTTTTTCTTCTTTAGATTTTCATTGTTATAGGATATGTATGTATCATTTATCTACTTACTTTATTTATATATATTCATATGGAGCTTCTCATGATTTTCTATGTTCTTCATATTCATTATTTCTTAGATGCACTAATATTCCAGTAATAAATCACAATTTATTGTCATTCCGTAACTGATAAACATCTCTTTGTTTTCAGCTCTTGTCTACTAAAAAAATCTGCCATATACATATGTCTGCATATGTATATGTGTATATGCACATATATGTATGTGTATATGTGTATATGTGTGAATACACATGTATTGCAAAGGATCTTACTATCTTTGATCTCTTTGGGACATATACTTTGCAGTGAGATTTCTGATTGTAGACATCTAAGTCAATTTTCTTAGCATGGCTCCAAATTAATTTTTGTATGTATGTTGGTGGAGTGACTAGCAGTCATTGAGTTCATGTAATAGAATACATATAATTTTTAAAAATAGATGATCAATGATTATATGCTTGTAGAGTAACATGTTTCGTGCTGGCAACTAAGCTAAAGAAAGTTGTCTTTCAGACCTAAGTCTTGGTTCAGTGTGACAGACTGAAAAGGACATTTGGGTGGGAACTTCAGTGCTGATAGAGTGGATTCTAAAAATCTAAGGAGTGAACTCTAGTAACAGACAGGGAAGGCATTTCCCTGCCTTTGTGTCAGACCAGAGAGTATATAGACCCTGGTTCATTTGTTGTTCCTCAAAGAATTAGATCGACATTTTGAGAAACAAAACATGCAGATATTTTCTTTGCATACTTCTGAGTCCCAAGAAACTATAAATGTGAGAAGAATGCTCAGTGAGAAATTGACACAAAGTGATTATTGACAAGAAGGAACTACTTGTGAGAATGTCTGTAGGGTGACTGGGAGGAGTCTATTACGTTCGATCTTTGGACTCACTTAATAAAAAAGGCAAGCTCTCCCATAACTAAGTAGTTATTCTTCTTAGACACTTGGTTATGATTTAGTGACTCCAAAGTATGATCTCCTTTCCTCCCAGCCACCTGGTAGGAGTTTCACAACCAAATAAAAATAATGTTCTACAAAGTAGGCTAGTATTTTATATATCTCCAGTCCTATCTCAAGCCCTTAACGTGTCCTTAGAAGAGTGGAGAGTAGAAAGAAGAAAAGAAGTGAGTTAAAACAGTCCAACCTGAATCCTAAAAGTGCTATGTAAAAATAAATCATTATTATGTTATTATTATTAAACTTTGTTCTCTATCTATGCCACTTTGGCACACTTGAAAAGGGTTTTCCCCTTACATTTTAGGGGACCTACTTTTGCCTTTTTCAAAGCCTACATACTATCACCTATTAAAATAAATTTTAACATCCTAAATTCCACCCTCTACTTCCCACATCTGGATTTTCCAATGTAGCTACTGAAGTGACTTTTTATTTGTATTTTGTGGTCAAGCTTCCTATCTGACTTTCAGAGAAAACAGGTGTGCTGTTTCTTTCAAAAGACAAACTTTTCCCCTTCTTTTTCTTTTTACTCTAGCGGGGATAGGATCAGCTCATGAAAAAAGATTGTAAAATGCTACCTGGCAGTTTTTATTTGTATGTATGTATATATGTGCATGCATGTGTGCATGTATGTGTATGCATACATGTTTGTGTGAGTTTATGTATGTGCATGCATGCATGTGTGTTTAAAGGTATGGTATGTGTATGTATTTGTTTATGTGTATATATATGCATATATTTATATACTTCATTCTAATTGGAATTGCATATACATACATACACATACACACACACACACTTCATTCTAAAACGATTTAATAAAAATTGCTGTTTCATGTCAAAGGTCTGTTATTTGTTTCTATTTTCTCTCAAAGCCATAACTGAAGTGTGGGTAATTGCATTTTTTCCCAGTTAGAAAAATCAATATATCTAGCAAATGTTTATACTTTGAGATGTCCCCTATCTACAATTCCATTCATACAGTATTCCTGAATATCGTTTTGCATTTCTCCCCCTTCCTTTCCCTGACCAAGAAATGCCTACCTTATGAAGCCATTTTCAAAACTCTAGCCTTTACTTTTGCCTCTCTTCACCAATCTCCAGTCTCCAATAAATCTTCTGCCTATACTCTTTAGAAATGAATAATATCCAGTATTTTTATATCTGCATGCATATTACAACTATATATTATATATCAGTATAACAACATATCATAATATATAATAGTATATATTATCATAATAATGTGAAGCATACACAAAATTGTGCTATTTTAATAAAATACAGTTGATAGTAAGATATTATATAGGGCTTTACAAAAAAAATTAAATCTTTCATTTTGTTACCACACTGATGCTATGAGCACATACAAAATAGAGCGATCAATAGTGCAAGAGATTAGGTATATGAAATGTATAATGGGGTGGAGAGAGGGGGCAAGCATTTATTTAATACCTATTATATGCCAGGCATTATGCTATGCACTTTACAAGTATTTTCTCATTTGATCCTCCTACAACATTGGATTGCTATTCAATCAGTTTTTCTGTCATGTCCTACTTCGTGACCCCATTTAAGGTTTTCTTGTCAAAGATGCTGAAGTCATTTTCATTTCCTTCTCCAGCTCATTTTACAGGGAAAAAAAAAAAAAACTTAGGCAAACAGGGTTAACTGACTTGCATATGATCACATAGCTAGTATCTAAGGCCAGATTTGAACTTAAGAAGTTGAGTCTTCCTAACTCTAGGTGTAACACTCTATCTTCCACACCACCTGCCACACAACATTGGGGAATGGGTGTTACTATTATTCCTATTTTATAGTTGATGAAATTGACAGACAAGCCAAGTCCTGATCCCTATTTATGAAGTTAGGCTTCAGTTCTTTGTGTTTTGTTGTTGGATCTAATACATCTTCTACTGTTCTCCATGTTTTTGTTAGACTGAATAAGCATTTAATTTCTGAACTTTTCGTTTGTTGGAGAGATCTAGGTAAGTACTGTCAACGCTTTCAGGTGAAGAACTTGATTGAGAATGCAGACAGTGGGAAGGAAGCGGTAACATGTAAAATTCTGATGTTCTCAGGGGAGCCGTTGTTATGAGGAATGGGTTGAAGAAATCTATTAGGAACAGACCTTTAAGATTAAAAGTAGTCTTTTGAAACTAAGACTTTGGATTCCAGTCCAGAAATATAAATGCAGTTATTTTTACCACTATCTGTTCCATGTTCCTTTCAAAGACTTCCACAGTGGCCTACATCGTCTTTGACCCAGGGATGTACTGGTAAATGTTTATTTAACCATCTCTCTAGGATAAAAAAAAGAATTATGTGAGAAACTTTTTTTAGTTAGCCATTATTAAGACTTCATTAAATCTAGACAATGAACAGGACAATAAACCAAGCCCTGATTTATAGTGTTTTGTGGTTTCTGAAATGTAAATGCTCACATTAAACTTTTAACAATGACTTCCAATTTAGTTAGAGCTAGCTTCAGCACACTCCTACTTCTTCTCAGTTGGTTGTGAACTTATCCCTGTATGGCTTTTCGATAATCATTTTACTTTAAGGTATTAGACTTAGAAGGGAACAATTCAGTGTTCCCTTTGAAGACTAAAAAAGTGATCAAACCATACAGATTTACTCTAAAATTATGAAATTATAGTCACTGTGACATTCTGAAATTAGGAGATTAGGGATGGAGAAAGAACTTCCCCAAATCACAAAGACAGCTAACTGGCTACTCAGCTGAATGATGAAATTGATTCTGATCTCATCGTTCCTTAGTTTCCTACCCACAGAATGTTTTATTTCAGCTATGGCTTCACTTGTAAAATTATACTGTTTCCAACCTAAAAGAATTTCTCTCATTTTATTCCAACTGTAGCTTTAATTTATATTGCATTAAAGAATGTGGTATTCTAATCTTATTTCATACTCTGTTGGAAACACTGTTTTAGGAATTGAATTATGATTAACTTTGACCCTTTGCTCTGTGTTATAAAATGCAGTGATGACATAAGTAATGAATTTTCATGTATATTTATGTGTCAAATGTACGAGTTGTTTTCATTCTCAGCGTATACAGATATACAAAAGCACTCATTTCAAATGCCATCCTGCCCTTCTCCATACCATCTATCCTGTCAACAGCCATCTTTGAAAATCCAGTCCAAATGTCATTTTTCCCCACAAAATCTCTCTTATCCCCTTTCTCCAGCCCCATGCTGGTAGTGAAATGATTATTTTCCTAACATATTCTATTATTATGCACTCATCATAAACTAATTTGTAACATAGACAAGCATATGTAGGCATATTCTTATATCTGTTCATATATATATATATATATATATATATATATACTGATACAAATATAGACATATATACACACATGCATATTGTGGGTGTACACTTTTGTGTACATAGATGCATATGTGTGTATACATATGTATGCATGCATATTGAAAATTAGATCATAACTAACCTAAATCAGTTTCCTTCCACCATTATCTTTTACTTCACTCTTGTCACACAAGAAAGGGTGACCCTTCTCCTTGCCAAAGTCAATTCCATGCTATCTGCCCCAGCAGATTAGATCCTCTATTGACCCAATCTTTCTCTTATCTTTAAATCTCTCCCTAACTAGAAGACACTTCTCTACTATCTATAATCATGGCCATTTCTCACCCATCTCACCCAGACTTTTACTTGATCCTTCTATTCTTATTGGATAATGATTTATGTCTTTCAACCTTTTTCATGGCCAAACTGCTAGAGAAGGTTGTCTACAATTGCTACCCATTGCTTCATTTCCTCTGACTCTCTTTTTAATTCTTAGCAATCTGATTTGTGACCTCATAATTCAATGGAAACTGCTCTCTCCAAAGTTACTAATTATCTTTTAATTGTCAATGTAATTGTCCTTTTCTCGCTCCTCTCTCTTTTTCACCTTTGCACCCCTTGCCACTGTCAATAATATCCCCCTCTCAAATTATTTTCTCTTAATGTTTTCATGATACTGCTCTTTCCTTATTATCTTACAGGTACCTCTTACCTTTATGACCACTCTTCAGTTTTCTTTACTAGATTTTCATCCAGGTGATCCCTAATAATCACAGATGTTTCCAAATGTTCTGTCCTGGGCCCTTTTCTCTTTCCCCTCAAAATTATTTTGCTTGGAGCATTCATTGGTTCTTATAGATTCAATTATCATTTCATTCAGATATGTTCTGTCTGTCTCCAGTTTCTTTCCTGACCTGCAGTTCCACAGCTTTAACTTGTTATTTGACATTTCAAACTGAATGATCTATTACATTTTCAACTCATTATGTCTCAAGAAGAATTCATATCTTTTCCCCTAAACCTTTCTCTCTTTCTAACTTTCCTACTATTATCTAAAGTATGACCATCTTTCTAATCACCCAGACTCTCAAACTGGGTATCACCCCCAACTCCTGACTCTCTCACTCGATCCCCTCAACATAAATCTCTTGTCTAGTGTTGACATCTTCATAGCATACCTTCATAACATCTCTTTGTATATGCTCCTATCCCTCCTTAACAGTCATCACTCTGGAACAAGCCTTTATCACCTCACACCTAGACTACTGTGATAGCCTGATGATTATTCTCTCTTCCTCCTCTTTCCCAATTCCAGTCTATTCTGCAAATATTTGTCAAACTGATCTTCTTAAAATATAGGACTACACTATCACCACACCCTCATTCAATAAGTCCAATGGCTCCCTATTCCCTCTAAGATAAAAAAAAAAAATAATAATAAACAAAAGGCTGTTTGACTTTTAGGGCCCTCTTTAATCTGGCCTCTCCTTACTTTTCCAGTTTTCTTACACTTACCTTCCTACCTTATGCTCTATGATCCAATGACACTGGCTTCCTTTCTGTTTTTCATACTCCTCTATGTCCAAACTCTGTGTATTTTAATTGGCTATTCCATTGCTTAGAATTCTATTTGTCATCTCTATTTCCCAGCTTCCTTTAAACTTCCTTCAGGTCTCAGCTAAAATCTCACCTTCTACAGGCATCCTTCCCCAGTCTCTAGTAATACTAGCATCTTCGCTCTGTTGAATATCTCCAATTTATCCTGTATACATCTTGTTTGCACATATTTTTTCCTTGTGTTTCCCCAGTTAAATTTCTGAGCTTCTATAGAGCAGGGGCAATTTGTTTCTCCTTTCTTTTTAACTCAATCACTAAGACATTACCATACCTGGCGCATAGTAAATTAATGTTCATTGAAAAGAATAGAAAGATAGGTGTATACATATATGATACATGTATATATATACTCATATATGTGTATCCATGTATATGTACACACATACAGATACATACATGCATATATGTAGATATCAAGTAAAACATTAGTGCATATACATGCACACAAATGTATAAATATGCATGTAAATAGGTATAAAAGAAATCAACAAACATATGTATAGAAAAGGTATATATTTTAGAGTCTTACATGGTAAAATATATTTAGAGGGTTATAGATAATAAGCAAACGGGCAATAGGGGGACAAAGAATTGGATTCGCAAAGATATCCCATAGATTAATAACTGAGATGGAGAAGACATGATAGTGTATATAGCTCTTCTTATATCTTATCATCCATAAGAGGATATTACATAGGACCATGATCAATGTTTCAAATAATTCTCCTTATCTTTCAAGTCTGAAAAGTTTCATAAAATATGAATGAATAGATGCATGAATAATCATGGATGAAAGCCCAAATCCTTTTTTGCATTCTCAGGCACAAATTCATGAGCAAGACTAGGTCACTGATCCATGGTGAAAAATTTGTTTTTTGTTTTTTGAAAGTGGGGGACAAGAGCTGTAATTCATCCAAATTGTGCCTTGTGTAAATTCAGTTGAGTGGACAAGGTAGTATAGAGAATATTTTTGAGTAGGCAGAAGAATGGTGGCTGCACAGAAGTTTCATGTTGGGTGCAGTCATGCTCAAAGTATTTGACCCCTTCTTTTAACAAATGTTATAGACTCCTTAAATCTTCAGACCTTCACTTCCAGTAGAAAGGTGAACTAGCTTACTCATTGTATGAATAATAGAATATATTCAAAGACGATATGAACCTTTTAATGCCTATATTCACACCTAACCAACTTTTCCATCATGAAGCAACCATAGTTTGTTTGTTTGTTTCATTTTATTTTTTTTAATTTCCTTGAGTAGCCTGAACTGATCAGCCTTGCCAGAGATGAGACGCTATGATGATCAAATTTTTGAAGACTAATTAATATAAATTTAATCTTTTTTTGTTTCTCTTCATTCTTTTGAATTATATATTTACATACAGAGAATGCACAAACATATACACATATGCAAGTTCATGTACAAATCTATATGTTTCGGCATTTTTCCTAAAAATTTATGGGCTCTAAATGTATTCAGGAAATTGCAAGAACTTGACACTATTTGAATCCCAACACTGCTTTCCCTGATTCAACTGCCAATAATATCATTGGCAGATTAACAAACATTTGAAGGTTAACCCAGTTGCAGGAGAATATCTATACTATTACATTGAAAAAATAATTGGAAACTGTAAAACACAAGTGCATTCACATTTACACAAGTGTACATACATAGAGGTGAAAGACTACAAAAGAAATTATTGGAAACCATTAAATATATTCATGTTCTGAAATAGGCAGCAATAAGCAATCCTGAGTCTATAAAATGCCATATGGGATATTGTATTTTAACAATATATATTCTACAATGGATGCTAATTTTAAGAGGATTGACATGACAGTAATTTCTTTTAAATAATATCATAAATGGGGAAAAGACAGGTATTAGGTTTATCTATTCACTTTTTAGGTTGGATGGTAAACCTTTACTATGTTTACCTCTGTCTCTTATATGTACATTACTCCCCATATCATTTAGCCCTGCCATATTGTTTTTCCTCACACACTAGGCCTGGCATATCCACTTAAACAGCCTCTTTGCCAGATGGTTACCATTACTTTAGACTGTTTTTAAAAGGCAGCAGTTGATGTATTCAGGGGAAATTTCCAGGACTGTTCATGGGGGGGGCTGAGCAGGCCACACTCTTTAATGAGGGAAAAAAACACTCAATCTCATTTTATATGCTCTAGAATATATTATACTAAGGGTCTCTATAGTCACAAACCCTAACCTGGAGCTCTACTCTCAATGGGACCCGATGATTATTGTTTCTTATCCCCTTGTGACCAATGTTGGAAAATTGGGAATGCCAGAGAATCAAATATCAAACTGTGATTATTGGAAGTTAAGGAAAGTTTCAGCCAATTTTATGCATTTTCATCTACTTCCTGTAGTTCAATCTAGTTTTCCTACCAATTTATTTTTCAAAGATGGGATCTTAAAAGCAAGAACCTTACATATCACTTTAGTTTGTTACCTATCTACCAAACTTATAATTTATGTTATAATTGACTGTGTTATATGTCTTATCCTCCAATAACAACATGAGCTTGCTGGAGCCAGGGACCTTGAAGTACTTGAACTTTTTATCTCCTTAGTGCCTTGCACTGTGCTCTGCCTACCACAGGAATTTAATAATTCTCTGTTGAATTATTGAATTATTAAAGAGCTTAGGCAGAAAAACTGCTATTAAAAAACTGATGTGCTAATAAATTCTTTTCATATAACAAGATTTCTATCCAGGGTATGACTGCAACTTTTAAATCCTATTCATCATCTTCATTTCTTCCTTGGGAAGTTTATTCACTTTTTTTTTCCCCTACCCACCACTGAAAAGAATTTGTCAGATAGTGAGAGGGAGGGAGGGAACAGTGAGCAACTGAATAAAAAGTTCTGCTTATTGACTTTTCTGAGGTGAAGCTAAAGGGAAGGAAGGAAACTATTTTTCTTCTTCCTGGGCAGCAGAGAGAGAGGTTCAGATTTACCTTGTTTGATTTTGTTTTTTGTTTTTTCCCCAGTAGTTGATATAACAACAACAATAAAAAAAAAAAATCAAGCTGTGATTGTAAGGGCTCAATCCATGCTCTCCTTATATTCCTGATTTAGTGTCATGGATTAAAAACAGACAGGCAAAAAGGAATTTGAATGGGAGAAAAAAAGCTATCAGTATCCCATGTCCACAAATCAGGATGATAGCATTGATAATGTCAAAAGTGCTAATAAAACCCATTAAAAGTAACTGCTGGCAAGTCCTCACCACAATGGGATCCTTCTGGGGCAGAGTTCCAGGCTTTTTTACTAATTGACAGTACAATAAAGGAAGTTGCCTTCTGACTTTGTTAGGAAGAGGAAGGGATTAAGCATTTTGCTTGTAAAAACACTTTCCAGGGAAGAACATTTAGTAGAGATATTCAACCACTTACAACCCACATGAAAGTGCCTGCAACATACATCAGAGGAGTGAAGGACAGGATAGGATCAGCGGGAAATCCAGTAGCTAGCAGGAGGCCTCACCCATTCACATGCCCAAACTGACAATTTCCTGTCTAATGAAGACACTAGGAACTCTGTAGCCACGTTTTATATACTATTGACTGTGGTATTTCTTAATTTTAATCAATTCCTCATGTTTTTCTAAGGTGTTTGGATGAACCTATGAGAAAAATGGTAATTCTTAAAACATGGCACTTTTTATTGAAGAGCTAGGGGGCTCACTTACAACATTTCTCTCCCTGGTGCAAGACCTCAATATAATCCCTTATTAGGCCCCTGATAATGTGATAAATGAATGACAAAGCAATTTATTAATTTACTGGAAGTCTATGTGCAAAATAAAGTGGAAATTTGAAGCCAACTCTCTATATAATTCAGACTTTGGAACTTTAAAGGCAATGATCTTCAGAACAAAGATTGTTAGAAGACCTAAGTTCAAATCCAAACTCTGATACTAAACTTCCTTTAACTGTGAAATGAGGAAGTTAGATTAGATGACCTCTGAGTCAGGTTCCTTCAAACTCTAGATTTATAATTTTACCTGAAAAACATCTATTTTGGAGAAAGTAGTCTTTTTCCTAATGGTTGGAATTTTGGAGATAATTATCCATTTCTTTTAATTCTCCCATTTTGTTTTGAGTGTTTGTGAGGATTAAAAAATGGGACTTGTGGGGGAAGCTAATTGGCTCTGTGAAAAGAGCACCGGCCCTGGAGTCAGAAGGAACTGGGTTCAAATCAAACCTTAGACATGTGACACTTACTAGCTGTATGACTTTGGGCTAGTCACTTAAGCTCAATTTCCCTGCCTTCACCTCTCCAAAAAATGATGGGACTTGTTTCAAGCTACTGGTGTGTATGATTAATATGGGAAATCCCTCTTTTAGAAGCTCACTTCACTGCTGCAGGGTGGGTAATGATTGGTATCTTATGTATAACTTGTAATCTTATGCAGGTTTCTGGGAAAACAATTGGAATTTGTGCAGCTCCTGGTCATAAAGCGAGTCTGAATCAGCGACTGGTCTTCTAGGCTGTAAGTATAGCTCTCTAAATTCTATACTGCCATTCCAGAAGCTACTTTGAATCATAAAACAATAGACCTGGAAGGACCCTCACATATCATCTAGTAATTACTTTATTTCATTATAAGAGCAAGTCTAGGAGCAGCAGCAATTAAATTATTACATAATACTTTGCTTTCCAAATAGTACTTTCAAGAAACCTGGGTTTAGAGTATATAATGTGAACATTCACCATTAACCAAGCTCAGCATTAACCAAGAGAGAAAAAAGTTGTGGGAGGGGGCTGACTTGGGAGAAATAGACATAGAGAAAATGTCAAAAAATACTGAAGTGTAACATCGATCTTTCAAAATATTAAAATTTTTTGAGCTCTCCATTGTCATCTTTCCATCTACAGAAAGCATAAAAGATATTTCTGCATACTTGACCAGTACCCTAACATCACTTAGTAGTTTTTTAGTTCCGTCCAATTCTTCATGACCCCATTTGGTGTTTTATAATCATAACATTAAGTAAATAACAAATCAGCATTCAAGCATCTGCTTGGTCCCTTGTTAACACTTTTATCAGTGACTTGAGTAAATGGACAGATGACTTGCTTATTAACAAGAAGATACTGGAGGTATGAATGGCACCCTGGAAAATTATACTAGAGCTGGAGTCAGGAGGACCTGAGTTCAAATTTGACTTCAGATACTAACTAGCAGTATGACCCTGGGCAAATCACTTAACCTCTGCCTGACTCAATTTCTTCTTCTATAAAATTGGAATAACAATAGCACCTATTCCCAAGGATTGTGGTGAGAGTAAAATATTTGTAAATTGCTTCGCCAACATTAAAGTACTAGCTGACTCTCATTAGTAATTTTTTTTTCCCTAAAATAAAAATTAGACAGCAATAGCTGACACACAAGACGATACAAGCAGCATCTAATAATGTCTTAAGAAGTTCAGATATTGGGCTGTCTTCCAAGTGAAGAAATTTCACAGGAAGAAATATAAAGTTTGACATGAGTTTAAAAGTCAGCTTCATAAATTCAAGCTGAAGATGAATGGTTAGATAGCAGTTTAAAAAATCTGTATATTTTAATGGAATTTAAGATTAATATGAGTTAATGGTGGAGGATGGCACCCCTACCCCAAACAAAACAAACAAAAACATACACAACGAATGTGTTATTTGCTTGAATTAAGAGAATTACAGTGTTCAGATTTGTGGAGATGATTATACCAGTGTACTCTACCCTGGTTAAACCAAATCTGATGTATTGTTCTTAGACCCTGATAATGTGATAGTATGACAAGGATGCTGTCTGAGGGCCAGTCCTATAACCCTCTTCAGTACCCACAGAGGGTTGGGGAGTCTCTCTTCTCTGCCATTGGCTTAAAAACCCACTGCTTGTATTCCCATAATCCTTAGGGGCAGAGAAACTAGCACCTCAGTTCCATTTACCACTTAATATTAGATTCATTCATCCTTAGCTTAGCTGCTCCTCTTATTACTCTCAAGCTTATACTGAAGAATAAATTACCCTTAGACACTGGCTTAGTGCAGAGAAGTACTAGGTTTCCTCTGAGGTCCTTCCTAGCTCTGGTTATTCAGTAATTGATTTCAGTGCATCAGATGTACAGTATGTGATAAGACAATGAACTTACTCAGAGAACAGGACAGATTTCTAGTCTCAACTCTGAAACTTACTGATTCTGTACTGCTGGGCATACTACTTCAGCTCTCATTTCTATAGGCAACTCTTTAAGACTTAAGGTACAGAGAAGGTGCTGAACTTAATTGGAAGAGGAAATTTCCAGAATGCAAGAGTTCTCTCAAACCTTTTGTTATTACAGGTCCAGTCCCTATCCTTATCTTCTAACTTTGTCAAAACTTATTAAAAACAATTTTTATTTGTTTATTTTTTCCCTAGATGTTTAGAATATACTAATCCAAGCTGGACTTATGGCTCCTCATGGTATCCAGTGCTCAAGGATTCAGTCTTTTAATGGTTTTTGTGGTTGCTTTAGAGCAAATTGACTTTCAGCCATATCTACTATTCCTAAATATTTCTGCCTTTATAGAGGCTCAGCGATGGATGCATACTGATTAATTTCCAGTATTCTTTTCAAAGTCACTGAAGGAAGACGAGAAAGAATATTTTAAATGTAGGAAATAATTCTTTCTGGGCCATTGCTCAGAATTTTCTAATTTTTAGTTATTGTCCAGAAAAGCATCAAATGTAAGTAAGCTTCACTATGTTTAAATAGCTCTGTAATATGCTTTAATGTCATTTATGACCCCTCCTATTAGAGTCTTTAGACTCTAAATTTCTTCTGACAATGAGTCTCTGTATATCAGTAGCTGTCATCTGACAATTAGTTGATTTGGAAAAGGCATTTTCTTTTCTTTTGTTTTTGACCCCCACAGTTTAACCTTTATGTGTTGTGCAGTTGCTAAATAAAAGTTCTCAACAAAAAGGATTTGCTTACAACTTACTTTACTAAATCTGTTCCTCATTAAAATCATTTACACAAACCATAATAAGGAGGGTTTCGCTCTTTGAATGTGTCATACATATACATTTACAGATATTTTAAAGACTAATCATAGCATTCCATTAACCATTACTTTGCATTTCCCTGGATGTCAAGGCAGTAACTTCTGCTAAGAGATCTTCAGTCCTCCCAAAAAAGCCTCAAAACATTATCCTTTGATTTGTTTCGACTCACAATTTTGAGAAATGATTCATTTGGACCCCTATTCCATTCCTTTTTTTTTTTTTCTTTTTGGATGGGGTAAAGGTGGGGCAATTGGAGTTGAGTGACTTGCCCAAGGTCACATGGCTACTTTTATGTTAAGTGTCTGAGGTCAGACTTGAACTCAAGTCATCCTGACTCCATGGTGGGTGCTCTATTCACGGCGCCACCTAGCCGCCCTGCCCCTCTTTCCATTCCAATCGGTATTGATCAGTTCAATGTGATTCCCAAAGGCCTAATGATGATTAGTAATTGTTAGTGATATACTCATTTTTTAATTTGCATTTAGTCAGGTTGTTTACTCTCGCTTCGTAATTTTCTTGCTTTGCTCTCATTTCTCTTCCCATTTTTTCCTCCACTTCTTTGGTTTCCAAAATCCTTCTTAAGGTCCTCTACGGCTTGTAACCAGCTTGTATTTTCCTTGGAAGCTTTTGGTACAGGAGTTCTGACTTCATTTTGTCTCTCCTGTTCCATGACTTGACCATTTTTGTTCCCAAAATAGTAGTGTAAAGTTGGGTTGCTCCACTTGCTTTGCTTCCCTTGTTTGCTCATGCTGCAACTTAATTACTTGGCTTTTGACATTTTTTTTAAACAAATGCTTTATTAACTTCTGTTTTACATAATTCATTTACACCAGATTTTCAGTTACAATCATTTTTCCCCGGTTATTCCCCTACCCAACCTCTCAGAATAGCAGTCCCACAAGATATCACTTCTTCCAATCTGCTCTCTCCCATACCTTCTCCCATGCCCCCTTTGACTTTTCCATTAGAGGAAGGTGAATCTTTGTGTCCCAATGCCTGCACTTCTTATCTCCCAATTATAAGCAGAAGAGTATTAATAATAGTATTTGTATATATTTGAAACATTTAATGTTAAGACCTCAAATTTCAGATCCATTTCCTTCCTCCCTTGTCACCCATTCCCTCTGGGAAGATAAGTAATTCAGTATGTGTTGTACATGTCTAGCTATGCAAAACATCATCATAGTAGATATATTGTACAAGGCTGCTTATAATTCCCTCCCACTCATCCCACCCCCCACCTGGTCCATTCCCTACATGATCCTGTCCCTCTTCTATAGTGGGTACTTCCAACCTCCCCTCACCCCAACGATGCCCTCCCATCCATCATCCCTCCTCTCATCCCCCTTCCCCCTATCCTGCTGCAGGTTGAGATATCCCATTTAGTATGTATGTCATTTTCTCCCTGAACCAAATTCAATGTGAATGTGGTTTTGCCTTTTTAGCCTTCCTTATTCTCCCCCTCCTTTGCAACCACTTCCCCTTGCTTCTTCTACATAAGATAGTTTACCCTAGCCTGTCTCTCCCCATCTCCTCTTGCCACTTTCCTCTCTCACCTCATAATTTCATCCCTTGAGTATTCTCCCTTCCCAACAAATTCAACCTATGCTCTCTATCCATATATAACTGTAAGCATATACACACACATTCACATATGTATTCATATGACCACACACCCTTCTTCCATTATTTTCATAGTGAGAAAGATATCATCAGTCACACTTATTGCTTTTCCATATAGGAATGTAAATAGTTCAACTTTGATAAGTTCCTTTTGATTTCTTTTCCCTGATTACCTTCTCAGGCATCTCTTCCTTCTTGTGTCTGGATGTCAAATTTTCTATTCAATTCTGGTTTTTTCCTCAAGAATGCTTGAAAGTCCTCCATTCCACTGAATGACCATATTTTCCCCTGAAACAAAATACTCAGTTTTGCTGGGTA
The DNA here is from genome assembly GCA_011680675.1 of Gymnobelideus leadbeateri. Taxonomy (NCBI): domain Eukaryota; kingdom Metazoa; phylum Chordata; class Mammalia; order Diprotodontia; family Petauridae; genus Gymnobelideus; species Gymnobelideus leadbeateri. The sequence goes on from WOXC01004493.1 coordinate 58,632, forward strand.
GGTGACCCTTGGATTCATTCCCAGTTCTTTTGCCCTCTGGAATATCATATTCCATGCCCTTCGATCCCTCAGTGTAGAAGCTGCCAGGTCCTGGGCTATTCTGATTGAGTTTCCACAATATTGAAATTGTTTCTTCCTGGCTGCTTGTAGTATTTTCTCCTTGATCTGGGGATTCTGGAACCTGGCTATAATATTCCTGGGAGTTTTCTTTTTGGGATCTTTTTCAGGAGGTGATCTGTGGATTCTTTCAACCTCTATTTTGCCCTCTGGATCTAAAACATCAGGGCAGTTTTCCTTGAGAATTTCTTGAAGTGTGATTTCTAGGTTCTTTCCTTGATCATGGCTTTCAGGTAGTCCAATAATTTTTAAATTGTCTCTCCTGGGCGGAGCCAAGATGGAGGAGTAGAAACAGCTCTTCCAAGCCTCTCTGCCCCCAGATTCCCCACAAACTATGTAAAAAAGGACTGTGAACAACTTCTGGAGCCCCAGCACCCACAGAACGACACAGAGAAGATAACCTCCCGCTGAGGACAGCCCAGCAGCGCTGCAGGAAGGACCAGCGCAGTGGTCTGGGAGACGGCACTGCTTGGCATGCAGAGCAGGAGCCCAGGTCCCCGTGAGCCGAGGTTTTAGCCCCAGGGCGGCAGGGCCAGCAGCCGGCTGGAGGAACCCCAGAACACCAGGAGCTGTGGCAACTCCAGAATTATCAACATAGACATGCCTAGGACAAAGTAAGAGGTTAGCGTCCTATGGACTTTGGGACCTGTATTTGGGGAATGCGTCAGCTCCCTACCCTGGGGGCTAGAAGCCGCTGAGGAGACACACCATTCTGTAGTTTTCAGAGGCAGCTCTGACTCCCAGCCTACAAATCGTGGGGAGATCCAGCGATCAGTCTTGGGGGGTAATCGCTCTTGCTTTAACCTCCCTGGATCTGGATTGTGATCTAGGGTGGAAGTTGTGGGTGGGTTTACAGCTTGCCAGAAACGGAAGTTGGCCCCCCACACGTTTGGGACGAAAATTCCTCTAGCTGGCCTTAAAGCCATAGTGTGGCAACAAGCCCAAAAGGCAAGCAATTAAGTGGCAACATGCCAAGGCAAAGGAAACAGAAAAATGCAACCCTAGACTCCTATTTTGGGGGCATAGAGCGGGAAAAGGACTGTGAGGTCAGAAGTCCTGCTCCAAAAGCCCCAGGGGAAAACATGAGCGGGTTGCAGCCCATAGAGGACCTTAAGAAGGACTTTAAAAATCAAATAAGAGAAGTGGAGGAAAAATTAGAAAGAGAAATGAGAAGGATGCAGGAAAAGTATGAAATGAGGGTCAACAGCCTGACTGAGGAGAACAACACCTTAAAAAATAGACTAGCTCAAATGGCAAAGGAGGTCCAGGAGGGCAATGAGGAGAAGAATGCCTTAAAAAGTCGAATTTGCCAAAAGAATCTCAAAAGTTCACTGAGGAGATTCATTCCTTCAGAGTTAGACTGGAGCAAATGGAAGCTAGTGACTTTATGAGAAATCAAGATGCTGTTAAGCAGATCCAAACAAACAAAAGATTAGAAGGCAATGTGAAATATCTCATGGGAAAAACCACTGACCTGGAGAATAGATCCAGGAAAGACAATTTAAAAATCATTGGACTACCTGAAAGCCATGATCAAGGAAAGAACCTAGAAATCACCCTTCAAGAAATTCTCAAGGAAAACTGCCCTGATGTTTTAGATCCAGAGGGCAAAATAGAGGTTGAAAGAATCCACAGATCACCTCCTGAAAAAGATTCCAAAAAGAAAACTCCCAGGAATATTATAGCCAGGTTCCAGAATCCCCAGATCAAGGAGAAAATACTACAAGCAGCCAGGAAGAAACAATTTCAATATTGTGGAAACACAATCAGAATAGCCCAGGACCTGGCAGCTTCTACACTGAGGGATCGAAGGGCATGGAATATGATATTCCAGAGGGCAAAAGAACTGGGAATGAACCCAAGGGTCACCTACCCACCAAAACTGAGTATTTTGTTTCAGGGGAAAATATGGTCATTCAGTGGAATAGAGGACTTTCAAGCATTCTTGAGGAAAAAACCAGAGTTGAATAGAAAATTTGACATCCAGACACAAGAAGGAAGAGATGACTGAGAAGGTAATCAGGGAAAAGAAATCAAAAGGAACTTATCAAAGTTGAACTATTTACATTCCTATATGGAAAAGCAATAACTGTGACTGATGATATCTTTCTCACTATGAAAATAATGGAAGGGGGTGTGGTCATATGAATACATATGTGAATGTGTGTGTATATGGTTACAGTTATATATGGATAGAGGGCATAGGTTGAATTTGTTGGGAAGGGAGAATACTCAAGGGATGAAATTATGAGGTGAGAGAGGAAAGTGGCAAGAGGAGATGGGGAGAGACAGGGTAGGTAAACTATCCCATGTAGAAGAAGCAAGGGGAAGTGGTTGCAAAGGAGGGGGAGAATAAGGAAGGCTAAAAAGGCAAAACCACATTCACATTGAATTTGGTTCAGGGAGAAAATGACATACATACTAAATGGGATATCTCAACCTGCAGCAGGATAGGGGGAAGGGGGATGAGAGGAGGGATGATGGATGGGAGGGCATCCTTGGGGTGAGGGGAGGTTGGAAGTACCCACTATAGAAGAGGGACAGGATTATGTAGAGAATGGACCAGGTGGGGGGTGGGATGAGTCGGAGGGAATTATAAGCAGCCTTGTACAATATATCTACTATGATAATGTTTTACATAGCTAGACATGTACAACATATACTGAATTACTTATCTCCCAAGAAGGAATGGGTGGCAAGGGAGGAAGGAAATGGATCTGAAATTCGAGGCCTTAACATTAAATGTTTCAAATATATATATAAATACTATTATTAATACTCTTTCGCTTGTAATAGGGAGATAAGATGTGCAGGCATTGGGACACAAATATTCACTTTCCTCTAATGGAAAAGTCGATGGGGGTATGGGAGAAGGTATGGGAGAAAGCAGATTGGAGGAAGTGGTATCTTGTGGGACTACTATTCTGGGAGGTTGGGTAGGGGAATAATGGGGGGAAAATGATTGTAACTCAAAATCTGGCGGAAATGATTGATGTAAAACAGAAGTTAATAAAGCATTTGTTTAAAAATTAAAAAAAAATTGTCTCTCCTGGATCTATTTTCCAGGTCAGTGTTTTTTTCCCATGAGATATTTCAGATTGCCTTCTAATCTTTCGTTTGCTTGGATCTGCTTAACAGCATCTTGACTTCTCATAAAGTCATTAGCTTCCATTTGCTCCAGTCTAACTCTGAAGGAATGAATCTTCTCAGTGAACTTTTGAGAATCTTTTTCCATCTGGCAAATTCGACTTTTTAAGGCATTCTTCTCCTCATTGCCCTTTTGGGCCTCCTTTGCCATTTGAGTTAGTGTATTTTTAAGGTGTTATTTTCCTCAGTCAGGCTGTTGACCCTCATTTCATACTTTTCCTGCATCCTTCTCATTTCTCTTTCCAATTTTTCCTCCACTTCTCCTATTTGATTTTTAAAGTCCTTCTTAAGGTCCTCTATGGCCTGCAACCTGCTCATGTTTTCCCCTGGGGCTTTTGGAGCAGGACTTGCGACCTCACAGTCCTTTTCTGGCTCTATGCCCCCAAAATAGGAGTCTAGGGTTGCATTTTTCTGTTTCCTTTGCCTTGGCATGTTGCCACTTAATTACTTGACTTTTGGGCTTCTTGCCACACTATGGCTTTAAGGCCAGATAGAGGAATTTTCATCCCGAATGTGTGGGGGGCAACTTCCTTTTCTGGCAAGCTGTAAACCCACCCATGACTTCCATCCGTGATTACAGTCCAGATCCAGGGAGGTTAAAGCAAGAGCGATTACCCCCCAATACTCATTGCTGGATCTCCCTACAATTCGCAGGCCAGGAGCTGCAGCTGCTTCTGAAAACTACAAAATGGCGTGTCTCCTCAGCAGCTTCTAGCCCCCAGGGGAGGGAGCCAACGCATTCCCCGAATACTGGTCCCAAAGTCCATAGGACACTAACCTCTTACTTTGTCCTAGGCATGTGTATGTTGATAATTCTGGAGTTACCACAGCTCCTGGTGTTCTGGGGTCTCTCCAGCAGGCTGCTGGCCCTGCTGCCCTGGGGCTAAAACCTCGGCTCACATGGACCTGGGCTTGGCTCGGCTCGGCTCCCCGTGCTCTGCTCATTGCCAGCTCCCAGAGGGCTGTGCTTGTCCTTCCTGCAGGGCTTCTGGGCTCTCCTCAGCGGGAGGTTAGCTTCTCTGTGTCATTCTGTGGGTGCTGGGGCTCCAGAGGTTGTTCAGAGTCCCCTTTTATATAGTTTGGTGGAATCTGGGGGCAGAGTGGCTTGGATGAGCTGTTTCTACTCTGCCATCTTGGCTCCGCCCCGGCTTTTGATATTTTTGCTGCAGTAGTATTCTGCTACCAGAGGGTTGAGCTTTGTCCCAGTAACTGGGGTTTTCTCAAATGCTGTAGCTGATAGTTGGCTTCATTCTCTGAAGTCCCAACATACACTGGCAAAATGGTCATGCATCTCAGGACCTCCACCTAGACCCCAATCCAGATCCAAGCAGGTTAAAGCAAGAGTGATTAGCTCTGAGACTGTTTGCTTGGCCCCCCTACAGTCTGCTGGCCACGAGCTGAAGCTTCCCCTTGGCAGTGGCTGCATGGCCGTGGCACCTCAGTGGCTTCTCCCTGTAGGGGGTAAAGGCCAACCACATTCTCAAGCTACCGCATCCCAAAGTCTATACTGCACTGACCTCTCCCTTTTTCCTTAGCATCTATGTGTTGATAATTCTGGAAACTCCCAGAACTGTTGATGTTCTGAAGTCCCTCCAGCTGCCCACTGGTCAGGCTGCTCTAAGGCTAGACTCTGTCAGTGCTGGTCTCAGCTCCTAGAGTGTTGTAACTTGGAGTTTAGCTTCTCTCTTTCATTATGTAGGTTCTGTAGCTCCAAAGTTTGTCTAGAGTCATTTTTTACATGAATTGAAGGAGGTGGAGGCCAGAGATAAGTGGAAGTCCTGTTTATACTCCACCATCTCAGATGCATGATTCTTTTTTTTTTTTTTGCTTTTTGGAGTGCAATTGGGTTGAAGTGACTTGCCCAAGGTCACATGGCTAGTTTTTTGTGTTAAGTCTAAGGCCGGATTTGAACTCAGTTCCTCCTGACTCCAGGGTCAGTACTCTATTCACTCTGTCATCTAGCCACCCCAAGGATACATGATTATTAATGGGGCCTGGTTTTCGAATGGGAGAAGAGATTAGAGATCATCTTGTTTTCTCTCCTTTTATGGCAAACTAAAAGCCCAGTCAGGAATGATTTGTCCAAGGTTGTACTGATAGTAAGAAGAGGAATTCAGGATAATAGCATGGGTTGGTACACTCCAAACTCAGCACTATTTTTCCCCACTGCCCCACACTTTGGCTTAATGCAGGGCTATTTCTTTTTAATTTTAATTTGTTTATTTACTTTTAGTTTACAACATTCAGTTCTACAGTCCGTTGAGTTTCAAATTTTCTTTCCTCCCTTTCCTCCCTGCCCCTCATGGTGGCACTCAAATATAGGATCTACAAATATCTTCACATTAATCATTAGTCAGATTGTAAAGAAGGATTATAACTGATAGAATGATCACTGGGAGAGAGAAAACAAAGCAAAACAAGAAAAAGAAACAGAGGAAGTAGTTGGTCTCAATCTGCATTGAGACTCTGCAGCTCTTTCCCTGGATGTGGATATCTCTTTCAATCATGAGTCTTTTGGAGTTGTCTTATAACCTTACATTGCTGGGTGGAGCCCAGTCTATTGAAGTTAGTCATCACGCATGTGTTGTGTCTGGGATTGTGTACAGATTTCTCCTGGTTCTGCTCTTCTCCCTCAGCATTAATTTATATGAGTCTCTCCAGGTTATTATGAAGTGTGTCTGCTCCTCATTTCTCACAGCACAGTAGCTTTCCATTTCATTCATATACCACAACTTGTTCAGGCATTCTCCAATTGATGGGCAACCCCTTGATTTCCAATTCTTTGACAACAAAAAAAAGAGTTGCTATAAATACAAACTCTTTGTCGCCACAAAAAGGGCTACTTTAAATATTTTTGTACATATGGATCTTCCTCCAACTTCTCTCATATCTTTGGGATATAACCCTAGAAGTGGTATTGCTGGGTCAAAGGGTATGCACTTATTATTTATAGCCCTTTGGGCATAGTTCCAGATTGCTCTCCAGAATGGTTGGATCATTTCCCAACTCCACTAACAGAGCATTAGTGTTTCATTTTTTCCACATCCTTTCCAGCATTTATCATTTTCCTGTTTTGTCATCTTAGCCAATCTGGCTAGTGAGGTGTGGTACCTCAGAGTTTTTTTATTTGCATTTCTCTAATCAGTAGTGATTTAGAGCATTTTAAATATGCTTTTAGATATCTTTAATTTCATCTTTTGAGAACTGCCTATTCATATCATTTGACCATTTATCAATTGGGGAGTGGCTTGTCTTCTTATAGATTTGGTTCAATTCTTTGTATATTTTTGAAATTTATCAGAGACACTGGTTGTAAAAATTCTTTCCCAATTTTCCACTTCCCTCTTAATCTTGGTAACACCGGCTTTATTTGTACAGACACTTTTCAATTTATTATATTCAAAATTATCCGTTTTCCATTTTATAATGCTCTCTAACACTTGTTTCATCATAAAATCTTCCCCTCTCCATAGATCTGACAGGTTAGCTATGCCATGCTCTCCCAGATAATGCAGGGATATTAAAAAAAAAAACACAAGAACTATGCACTGCTTCCACACGAATATACATTCACCTAGAATGTTTCATTGCCTCTGTGAACTTCCAAAGTAGTGGCTACTGACAAGCCATGTGGTTGAAGAAATAGAAATCCAGCAGTGGGATAAATCTGGCTGGTTTCAAATCCTTCTTCTGCTCCAACTGACAACTCCCTTAATCATTTGGTATGCCAGGTAAGCTATTCAAGCACACAGAATTGTTGCTTTTCAATGGTGGATGCAGTTTCCATCCTACAAATTCTCCACACTCATGGAATTATGAATCAGAATAAAATAAAATTTGTTGAAATATGTATGCTAATATAAACAGTTTTTAACCTCATGTTTTGAAAAATCTTGTCATTTCCAGTACCAGAAATTCCAATGATGGGTGTATGCAAAAATATTTGAATGTGTGTGTGTGTGTATGTGTGTTTGTAAATGTGTGTGGGTGTTTATGTGTGTAACATAAGGGAGAGAGATCTAGATAGATGGATATAGATATAGATGGAGAGTTAAGATTTACACTAGATAGTTTTTCCCTTTAAAAGCTGAAAAAAACAAGACCACTAACTACATTCATTCTTTTTACTTATATTTTGTGTAGAAACAGGAGAACCTATCTCTTTTTGTCTGTGAATCTACTAGCACATTTTTTTTTAAATTAGCAAAGTGCAACATTACCCTGACTCTTCTAAAATTATTATCCTGAGAATAGTATTGCAATTACCAATATTATGCACAACAAATAAAATATTTAAAAATTGTGAAAATAAATGTGCAAATTAGAATGTGGTTCTATTATATTTTTTGTTTTTATCAATATTATTTATTCTTATATGCTCTTAAAAATTCCATATTGGGTCTCTTTATCATAAGCATAATTTTATAATAATAAAAACATAGTCTCTGTTTCCTAATTTACTCTTCAAAAAATGTCTCTTGTTCAAAGCCCTATTTTTTGGCCTGCTGATCAGAGACCAAAGTGACCTAAACATGGCTAAAGAAACACAGAGATATGGAGAGAAGGATTCCTCTAAGAACATATTTGAGATAAGAGTTATTAACCATGTTTGTGTCACTGATCCCTTTGACAGCTGGGTGAAGTCTAGCTACTACATGCAAAAATATTTTTATATGCATAGAATAAAATACATATGATTACAAAAGAAATTAATTACATTGCAATACAGTTATAAAAATGTCTAAGTTCATAGACCTCAGTTTAATAGACTTACTTTAGAGGCAAGGGAAGGAATGACAAAAAGAGAAAGTAATCATATAAGAATTTTGTAGTTAAAGCGATTTTAGAAATCGTTTATTACTCTCAATGCTGGAGAGATTTTGGAAAGGCATAATGATACACTATTGGTGGAGCTGTGGATTGTTCCAACCATTCTAGAAAGCAATTTAAAAAATACAGTTAAAAACTGACTAAAAAGTAAATAGCCTTTGACCCCATAGAAAGTCAATGATAAAAAAAAAGACAGTATAAAACAAAGTAGCAGTATATTTTCAGGTAGCAAAGAACAGGAGTAAAATATGTGTCCATTGGGGTGGCTAGGTGGCACAGTGAGTAGAGCGTCGGCCCTGGAGTCAGAAGGACTTGAGTTCGGATCAGGCCTCAGACACTTAACACACACAAACAAAAACCTAGCCGTGTGACCTTGGGCAAGTTACTTAACCCCAATTGCTCTCCAAAAAAAGCAAAAAAAAAAAATGTGTGTCCATTGATTGGGGAATGGCTAAATAAATTGTTTTGCATGACCTTACTATTAGAATTAGTTAATAGAATGCTTATATGTTCTTTAAGAAAATAATATAAAGAATGCAGAAAGACGTGTGTCTGAGGCAATGTGTAGTAAGTAAAGTTAGGAAATCAGTAGTAGTAGTAGTAGTAATAGAAGTAGTAGTAGGGGTGGTGGTGGTGGTGATGGTGGTGGTAGCAGTAGTGGTAGTAGAAGCTTGCTTTTATATAGTACTTTATAATGTGCCAGGCATGGTACTGAGTGCTTTATAATTATTATATCATTTGATCCTCACAAGAGGGAAGTGCTATTATTATTCCCATTGCACAGATGAAGAAACTTAAATCAAATGACTTGCCTAGATTATAACACAGCAGATAAGTCTCTAAGGTCAAATTTGAACTCAAGTCTTACTCCAGGATGAACATTCTACTCACTGCCCTACCAAATGACCCTATGTACACTCTGACTACAATAAGTCAAACAGTAAGAATAGTGCAGCAAAGAAATGATGTTATGTACTGAAAATTTTCAAATTTGGCACCATAAAAGAGATGAAAGAATCCACTTTTTCCCTTTCTTTGTAGTGGGGTAGCACAGTGGACATAGCTGAGGATCTGGAGTCCACTGGAAGTGAGTTAAAAACTGACCCCCCCATACTCACTAACTGGGTGACCCTAGGCTATCACTAAACCTCTGTTTGTATCATGTTTCTCATCTGTAAAATGGGGATAATAACAGCACCTATTTCCCAGGGTTGTTGTTATGATGATATCTGTAAGATGCTTAGTACAGACACTGGCACATTATAAGCACTATATGAATGTCAGCTACTAGTATTATTGATTAATGGGAAACTGCACATGGAACATTTCCTATGCTATCCATCGAACTTAGTCAAGATATTGGCTCATTTGAATGACCTACTTGTTTTTCTTTTTCTTTAAAAGATGACTTTCTGGGTATTAGAAATGGAAGGAATATACTTGGAATTTAAAGTCATATGAAAAACAAAATATCAATAAAATAGAAACGGCAATATGAGAGATATTGTTCTTATCCACACCAAAAGTTTAAATTTAGTATTTAATGTTCCCAACAGGTAATTTCCCAGACTCTCCATTAAAAACTACAGTTAGTAATTTTATATATGTGTGAATATATTATATATGTGTATATACTCACATATAATATATACACACATGCAACATATGTATATGCATACACACATGTTTTTGTCTCCTTTATTCAAAAGTAAATTCCATAAGGGCAGGGGCATTTTCATTTTTGTATTCATATCCTAAGTGTTTAGGTCAGTGTCACAGGGGGCACTTGATAAGTGTTTATAGATTAATTGAGTAATTGATGCAGTAAGCAGCATGTAGGTACTCTCAATTCAACTGAGGGAGTAGAGACCCAAGATACCAGATGAGAGATCGAATGTACTGAGGGGATATAGAAGATTGAAGACTAGATGGGGGAGGAGAATGACTCCTTTGAGGTGTGGCCAGGGGCAAAGTATCACCTTCATGGATTTCCTCTTGGAAACTACTAATCCTTTCTATTCAGGTGCTAAATTTGATTATTCTGCAGGACTACAGGTGTTATAGTACTATTTAAATTTCGACAATATTATAAGTTAGTGAAACATCAGATCCCTCTGCCTTAGTTATGACTCTAAAGTCTAGCACTTCTTTGGGGATAGACATGTAGGGGGGAAGAAAAGAGGAAAAGGTAGTTGTTACCCCACAAATCAGCCCAATTTTGCAGACTATAGGTATTCAACTATTTTAGACTACCTATGTCTATTTTAGTTACTGGTTGTAATTTTTTGATACGTATGTATGTATTAAAGATATATACATATATGTATATAGATACATATATATTACATATATATGTAATTATTGTTGTCCATTTGAATTATTTATAAGATGATTTCAATTTTATCTTTTCAGGCTTTCTGGAAGTGTATTTCTTTGTAAAATTTTTAATAAAAGGAAAGAGATCCATAGCTCACTGGTTTGAGCAATTTGAAAGCATGTCACTAACATTTTGTGCTTTATCCCTTTACAACATTGTCCAATGGATTTTCTGGTTGCATAACTTGTTTTGTATTTGGCCATGAAGGATATAATAAAACATCTCTCTTGATTTTGCTTGTAACTGGAAATTTCGTGAAACGTTTATCCACCAATGAACAAATGTGATATTTAATGGCAAAGCAAATCCAATGCAGCAAATTCTTATTTATGCCAAGTGGTTGGGAAATAGGGTACTGTAGTTAGTTCAATATTCAGGTAATGGAATTAATTCATATTCTTTTAGGTAAATTTTATGTTAATATTAGCTCGGAAATTACACTTAAAAATGAAATGCTTCCACAGCCAATCAATCATTAAATATTATCTTCTTAAACATAGTTAGGCTAATTTAAAACTTATCATACACACTCCAAGTTTCTACTGAACATTTATTTATATACAGAACTTCCCCTTCCCATTCCAAATTGCCTTTTCAGAATTTAATGTTAGCTTCCTCTATTAGAATGTAAGCTCCTTGAAGCCAAGGACTTTCATACTTCCTTACTTTTATATCCCCATCATTCAGAAAAAGTACTTAGTACTCAGTAAATACTTAGAAATATTTTTCATTTATTCAAGGTAAAGATGTCTCAAAGAAAAGAAGTTTGAGAAAGGGATGAGGAAGTCAGAGAAGTGAAAGACAAATCTCTAGTGATTCACTAAAGCACCAGTTCGAAATGAGGAAGCACTTCCATCAGTAATATTTTCAGTTTTTATCTACATTAGTTAAGCTAGAGGAAAACAGAGAACATAAAAGAGAATGTTAGAGTAAATAATTGCTAATGTCCCAGGTCTCTTTCCTATAAATTGCTGGGGATACACACACACACACACACACACACACACACACACACACACGAGCACGTACATGTTTTTCCTTCCAGCTAGGAAACATGGCATTAAGTCATATAAGAGCTTTTAGCTTCACTTTCCCTCATCTATAAAATTATTATGCTACATTATGTTTCTAAGGTCATCCTTAACCCCTCAAATATTGCATGATGGTATGGCAAAAAAAATACCCCCAAACAGAAAGTCATTTGGAAGAGTTAACCTAAAAAATGAGTTTGGACCAAAACTTACATTATTTCATTAATGTAGGAAAATCTTGCTTAAAACTTCCCCTACCAATTGAGTTCAGCAATTACTATACTAGTTTAGGTCCTAAAGAAGCCTAATGCACCTAGAGTTTGTTAATCAGTCAACCAACATTTTTAAAAGCTTGAAATATTCCAGGAACTGTGTGTAAGAACTTGAGATACACATAAATGCAATAACACAAAAACACAATCCCTGCTTTCAGAGAGCACACATTCTAATATGGAAGACAACAGGGTGAATGGAAGGCAAGCTCAAAGGGAAACAATGGGAAGATTTGAGAAAAGTGTCTTGTAGAAAGTGAAATTTGAGCTCAGTCTTGAAACCAGGTAAGGTAGGAGGCAGAGGTGAAAAGAGAAAACACTGCAAGTGTGGGGGACTAGCAGTACAAGATATAGATTGAAGAGATTGTGTCACACATGAGGGATAGCAACAAGGCCAATGTTGCTAGATCACAGGGTGCATGAAAGTAATTGTGCATGGTTTGTTCTTTGTTCTCATAGAGCACCACAACAGCAGGGAGATTATATGATTTGCAATTGATTTGATTTGAGGGAGAGAGGGCTGTGTAAGTTCACCAGTGGCTAGATGTAGATAGGATGACTGGGGATGGCCTAGCCTGTAGTGGGAGACCTTGACCCTTTCTTTTTTAATTTTGTTTGTCCTTTATTTCTTTTTTTTTACTTAAACAAATGCTTTATTAACTTCTGTTTTACATCATTCATTTCCGCCAGATTTTGAGTAACAATCATCCCCCACCCCAGTTTTTCCCCTACCCAACCTCCCAGAATAGCAGTCCCACAAGATATCGCTTCTTCCAATCTGCTCTCTCCCATACCTTCTCCCATACCCCCTTCGAATTTTCCATTAGAGGAAGATGAATCTTTGTGTCCCAATGCCTGCACATTTTATCTCCCAATTAAAAGCAAAAGAGTATTAATAATAGTATTTATATATATTTGAAACATTTAATGTTAAGACCTTGAATTTCAGATCCATTTCCTTTCTCCCTTGTCACCCATTCCCTCTGGGAAAATAAGTAATTGAGTATATGTTGTACATGTCTAGCTATGCAAAACATTATCATAGTAGATATATTGTACAAGGCTGCTTGTAATTCCCTCCCACTCACCCCACCCCCCAGCCTGGTTCATTCCCTACATGATCCTGTCCCTCTTCTATAGTGGGTACTTCCAACCTCCCCTCACCCCAAGGATGCCCTCCCATCCATCATCCTTCCTCTCATCCCCCTTCCCCCTATTCTGCTGTAGGTTGAGATATCCCATTTAGTATGTATGTCATGCTCTCCCTAAACCAAATTCAATGAGAATGTGGTTTTGCCTTTTTGCCTTCCTATTCTCCCCCTCCCTTGCAACCACTTCCCCTTGCTTCTTCTACATGAGATAGTTTACCCTAGCCTGTCTCTCCCCATCTCCTCTTGCCACTTTCCTCTCTCACCTCATAACTTCACCCCTTGAGTATTCTCCCTTCCCAACAAATTCAACCTATGCCCTATATCCATATATACCTGTAACCATATACACACACAGTCACATATGTATTCATATGACCACACACTCTTCCATTATTTTCATACTGAGAAAGATATCATCAGTGAGAGTTATTGTTTTTTCCATATAGGAATGTAAATAGTTCAACTTTGATAAGTTCCTTTTGATTTCTTTTCCCTGATTACCTTCTCAGGCATCTCTTCCTTCTTGCATCTGGATGTCAAATTTTCTATTCAATTCTGGTTTTTTCCTCAAGAATGCTTGAAAGTCCTCCATTCCACTGAATGACCATATTTTCCCCTGAAACAAAATACTCAGGTTTGCTGGGTAGTTGACCCTTGGGTTCATTCCCAGCTCTTTTGCCCTCTGGAATATCATATTCCATGCCCTTCAATCCCTCAGTGTAGAAGCTGCCAGGTCCTGGGCTATTCAGATTGTGTTTCCACAATATTGAAATTGTTTCTTCCTGGCTGCTTGTAGTATTTTCTCCTTGATCTGGGGATTCTGGAACCTGGCTATAATATTCCTGGGGGGTTTCTTTTTGGAAACTTTTTCAGGAGGTGATCTGTGGATTCTTTCAACCTCTATTTTGCCCTCTGGATCTAAAATATCAGGACAATTTTCCTTGAGAATTTCTTGAAGTGTGATTTCTAGGTTCTTTCTTTGATCATGGCTTTCAGGTAGTCCAATAATTTTTAAACTGTCTCTCCTGGATCTATTTTCCAGGTCAGTGGTTTTTCCCATGAGATAATTCACATTGCCTTCTACTCTTTCATTTGTTTGGATCTGCTTAACAGCATCTTGATTTCTCATATAGTCATTAGATTCCATTCGCTCCAGTCTAACTCTGAAGGAATGAATCTCCTCAGTGAACTTTTTTTTTTTTTTTTTTTTTTTTTTTAAGCAATTGGGGTTAAGTAACTTGCTCAGGGTTACACGGCTAGTCATTATTTATGCGTGGGTGCTCATTTTCTGAGGCCGGATCTGATCTCGGGTCATCCCCACTCCGAGGCCGGCGCTCTTACTCACTGCGCCACCTAGCCGCCCCTTTTTAGGGCAATTGGGGTTAAGTAACTTGCCCAAAGTCACACGGCTAGGTTTTTGTTTCTGTGGGTTAAGTGTCTGAGGCCGGATCTGAACTCAGGTCCTTTTGACTCCAGGGCCGGCGCTCTACTCACTGCGCCACCTAGCCGCCCCTCCTCAGTGAACTTTTGAGATTCTTTTTCCATCTGGCAAATTCGACTTTTTAAGGCATTCTTCTCCACATTGCCCTTTTTGGCCTCCTTTGCCATTTGAGTTAGTCTGTTTTTTAAGGTGTTGTTTTCCTCAGTCAGGCTGTTGACCCTCATTTCATACTTTTCCTGCATCCTTCTCATTTCTCTTTCCAATTTTTCCTCCACTTCTCTTATTTGATTTTTTTTTTTTAAATTTTTATTTTTTAGCTTTTTGGAGGGCAATTGGGGTTAAGTAACTTGCCCAAGGTCACACAGCTAGGTTTTTTTATTTGTTTGTTTGTGTGTGCGTTAAGTGTTTGAGGCCAGATCTGAACTCAGGTCCTTCTGACTCCAGGGCCGACGCTCTACTCACTGCGCCACCTAGCCATCCCTCTCTTATTTGATTTTTAAAGTCCTTCTTAAGGTCCTCTATGGCCTGCAACCCACTCATGTTTTCCCCTGGGGCTTTTGGAGCAGGACTTCTGACCTCTCAGTCCTTTTCCCGCTCTATGCCTCCAAAATAGGAGTCTAGGGTTGCATTTTTCTGTTTCCTTTGCCTTGGCATATTGCCACTTAATTACTTGACTTTTGGGCTTCTTGCCACACTATGGCTTTGCAGACAGATAGGTGAATTTTCGTCCCGAACGTGTGGGAGGGCAACTTCCGTTTCTGGCAAGCTGTAAACCCACCCACAACTTCCACCCCAGATCACAATCCAGATCCATGGAGGTTAAAGCAAGAGCAATTACCCTCCAAGACTGATCGCAGGATCTCCCTACAGTTCACAGGCCAGGAGCTGGAGCTGCCTCTGAAAACTACAAAATGGCGTGTCTCCTCAGTGGCTTCTAGCCCCCAGGGGAGGAAGCCAACACATTCCCCAAATATTGGTCCCAAAGTCCATAGGGCACTAACCTCTTACTTTGTCCTAGGCATGTCTATGTTGATAATTCTGGAGTAGCCACAGCTGCTGGTGTTCTTGGGTCTCTCCAGCCTGCTGCTGGCCCTGCTGCCCTGGGGCTAAAACCTTGGCTCAGGGGAACCTGGGCTCTGCTCCGCTTGGCTCAGCTCCCCATGCTCTGTGCTCTGACCACTGCCGGCTCCCAGAGGGCTGCGCTGTTCCTTCCTGCAGGGCTGCTGGGCTGTCCTCAGTGGGAGGTTAGCTTCTCTGTGTTGTTCTGTGGGTCCTGGGGCTCCAGAGTCCCCTTTTACATAGTTTGGGGGAATCTGGGAGCAGAGTGGCTTGGATGAGCTGTTTCTACTCTTCCATCTTGGCTCCGGCCCCCGACCTTGACCCTTTTAAAGTCTTTTCCAGCTCTCATTTTGAGTGAGGCAACCAAGCACTCACTGCATCTTAGGCCATCTCCAGGCTTCTGGCCAGTGGATCCAGATGGATCTGGAGGAGAGTGTGAGGCTGGTGACTGCACAGCCTCACTCACATCAAAATAAATTGTACGTCCTGTCATCATCTCCCAGATGTCATGGTTCCCTTTGTGAACAAAGGACAAGCCACAACCTGTGAGTAGTCTTAAGATACCTGAATAGTCCCATAGAATAGTCTCATGGAATAGTCCCTGCTGGCCGGTTCCAGTTGGGCAATTCAGCTCATCTTTTCCCCTCCCCTCCAGTCTTCTCCTTTCCTCTCCTCTTCCCTACCCTCAAGGTGTTCTGCTCAAAGGAAGGTAAATTCTGATAACTGAAAGCTACCTGTCTAACTTGGGTTTTACTGGCTAGATTTCTTTCTCAAAAAAACAAGCCTTATACCCAATTTACTCTGGATCTCCCAAACAGATCCCTGCCCAAGCACCACTTAATGGTTATTTTTGGGGCTCTCCTGGCTCAGAGTGAATGTAAATAGTAACTGTTTCTCTTTTGACATCAATCCCGAATGTCTTCCTCTCCTAGTTTTATTTATTTATTTATTTATCCCTCTATTTATTTGTTTATTTGTTTATTTATTTATTTTTATTAAAGGGGCCATACCTTGACTCTCTTCTTAAAGAAGACTATTCACTGAATGGGCATGGCTTCACCTTCATCTCCAGTCATCCTGATGGATATCTGGTCACTGGACCCAAATGACTCTGGAATAGAAAGAGAGACTGGAGACTTTGCACAGATCTGACTCACTCAAATCAAAATCAATTGCAAGTCTTGTTATTATCTCCCTGATATAATGGTCTTCCTTAAGAGCAAAAGGCATGGAAGAGAGTTAAGTGTTTGAAATGGTAGAAAGGGAAAAACATATAAAAGGCTTTTAATGCCAAAAAGAAAACTGTATTTGATCCATTTGATAAGAAGTATTCACCGGGTTTTTTTGGTCTTTTTTATAATTTAGTATTTTATTTTTACCTAATCACACGTAGAAACAATTTTACATACATTCAAAATGTTTTTGAGTTCCAAATTCTCTCCCTTCTTCTCTTTCCACCATTGAGAATACAAGCAATTTGATATGTTATACATATGCAGTCATGCAATACGAATTTGTATTTAAGTTATGTTGTGAAAGAAAACACAGACAAAAGCAAGAAAAATTAAGAAAGTAAAGAAAAAGTGTGCCTCAATCTGCAGTTAAAACCTTCAATTTTTTCTCTAGAGATCAACAGAACTTTTCATCATAAGTCCTTTAGAATTGTCTTAGTTCATAGAAATAGAGAGAATAGCTAAGTCATTCAAAGTTGATCATCTCACAATATTGCTATTACTATATATATATATATATATATATATATTTAATGTTCTCCCAGTTTTGTATCTCTTTGGGGTACAGATCTAGTAATGGTATTGCTTAGTCAAAGGATATGCATGGTTTTAGAGGCCTTAGGGAAAAGTTTTAAATTGCTCCCTAGAATGGCTGAGTCATTTCATGACTTCACCAATAGTGCATTAGTGTTTCAGTGCTCCCACATCACCTCCAACATTTGTATTTTTCTTTTTCTCTCATTTTAGTCAATCTGATTGGTGTGGGGTGGTACATCAGAGGCTTTTTTTAAAATTTCATTTCTCTAATCAATAGTTTTTTAGAGCATTTTTGCAGATAACTATATGTATTTTTGACTACTTTGTGTGAAAACTGCTTGTTCCTATCTTTAACCATTTATCAATTGAAGAATGGCTCTTATTTCAATAGATACAATTCATTTCTCTCTATATTTAAGCGATGATGTCTTTATCCTAGAAACTTGGAGGAAAAAAAAAACTTTCACAGTTATGATTACTATGTATTTTTCTCCATCCTATTCCTCTTGGTTTATCATGCTCTTTCTCTCCATTCACCCAGTCCATTCTCAAAAGTGTTTTACTTTTTTTACCTCTCCCAATCTGTTCTTCCTTCCATCAGCACTTCCTCCAACTCTTGTCCCCTTTCACTCCTACTTACTTTCCTGTATGGTAAGGTAGATTTCTATACCTACCTGAGTATGTATGTTATTTCCTCTTTGACCCAACTCAGATGACAGTAATGTTCACAAGCTTCTCACCCCTGCCTTCTGAATTTCCTCTCTGTAATGGGAATGGGAATTTGAAGATCTTCCCTGCCCCTAAATAAGCCTAAGTGAATTTGAGAACCTTTCCTGATTTGAAAATAAACTCTGCCCCCTAACAAGCTGTATGTGGTCACATGGAGCCTCTGGTGCAAGGCTTGATTTCAGGAAGGCACAAATTTTGTCACTTTGTAGTCAAGTGGGTCACAAGGATTGTGATGTTCTCTGATGCTGGAGAAGGCTATATATACCTCTGAAGCAAGGTTTTGCTATGACGTTTCCTTTGGGAAGTGTTGTATGATTTGGCCAGATGAGACTCTGGGTAGTCATTGAACCCCCTGGCTTTGAAAACCCATATGTTTGTACTTCTCTCTCTGCTGACTAACTACATATGAATGTAATGGTCAGACAGCTAGAAACCCTGTCTGTTGGTCTCCTGAATTGTACTATTTTCTCTGTCTGTATTTTTGTCTGCTTATAATTTCTGCTTGTATTCTATGAAGTTCAGGGTGCTGACTTTTTCCCATGAAACCCATAGGTAAATGATGTATGTTTAATTGATCAAAGTAAGATTGTTAACACTTTTTGAGTTGCTTTGCTTTAGAAAAGATCAAAGTAACTCTGCTGAAGCCATCCTGGGCCTGCTAGGGTGCCTGCTGCTGCAATCTCTTATGTGTATACCTCTCCTTTCCATTTTTACCAATGCATTCATCTTTTTCATCCCTTAATTCCATTTTTAAGATAATCATTCCATCATATTCAACTCATAAATGTGCTTTCAATCTACATATACTCTTTCTAACTGCCCTTATAATAAGGAAGTTTTTAGGAGTTAAAAAATAGCATTTTCCCATGTAGAAATGTAAACAATTTAACCTTATTGATTTCCTCATGATTTCTTTTTCCTGTTTACCTTTATTAACTTGGGTGAGAAGTCTAGAAACTAACACCGCTGCTACCGATTCAGTTGCCTCTGAAAGCCTACCATGTTTGGTGGGGTGTGGCCTGCTCAGGAATGTACTCTATTCTTACCAAGGTGCTGCTCACCATTTAGTTTTCTTGAAGTAGAAAATTGTTTTGCCCTGTCCTTTTGTTGTTTCTGTCACTTCGGAATTTTTTTGAGGCATTATTTAAAGCTTTTTGGAAAGTTCTTGGGGAGAGCTCAGGTGATTCCCTGAATTTTTCTCTTCCATCTTAGCTCTGCCTTAAGTCTTCCCTTCTCCAGGCTAAACATCCTCAGTTCATTTTCACAAGAGATATGCTCTAGTACCTTCATCGTCTTGTTTACCCTCTACTAGATGGTCTTTGGCTTATCAATGTCCTTCCCAAATTGTGGTCCTCTAAACTGAAGAAAACAGTGTAGATGAAGGGTTCTTAATCTTTATGATGCCATGGGCCCATTTGGCTGTATGGTGAAAATTATAGGTATCTTTTCAGAATGGTGATTTTAAATGCATAAAAGAAAATGTATAGGATTGCAAAGGAAATCAATTATAATGGAATTCAATTACACAAACACACACATCTAAGTGTGCACATGTAGACATATGATATATACATAAACAATGCAAGCATATATATATATATACGCACATATGTGCACGCACACACACACACACACACACACACACACACACACACACACACATATATATATATATATATATAAATATATATAGCTATTAGATTTTAGGTTAATAATAAGCCTTTGATGTAAGAAGATATAATCTGACCATGATATAATCTTATGTCAGAAAACTGTGTTGTCTTTATATCAGAAAACTAATTTCTTCTTGTTCTCTGATGCATAGATGCCTAAAACCATAGTAAAAATGAAAGCCATAGCACATCCAAGAAGAGCTCTAACTTATAATTGCCTAAGTCTTTATATTCTTAGCATGATGACATTTTTAATTAGTCTTTTTGAAAATAGAGCAATTTACATTAGGAAGAAGTATATTTTTATATACTTATTGCACTTAGGAATTATTTATTAAATATCTTAGGGTCAGAAACAGTTTTATTTATCTTTATATCTCTCCCAGTGTTTGGTATAAGTCACTGATGTGAATAAATGACCATTGAATGAATGAATACTCAAATAAATGTACTATACCTCCTTATTTTACAGATAATGAAACTGAGGCACTGATAGGTTAACAGTCTAGGTATGACCCAGGCCAGACAATTAGTTGAATTACTAACTTCTCTAGAACTGAAGTCACCAGAATGACCATATTTCCCCTCTTTATTAAAAAAATATTTTATTTTCAGTTCAGAGAACAAAACAAACATCTCAATAACACAGTATAATAAAAGAGAAAATTGCACATGAAATTGCAAATCTGCCATGTACAATTTGGTATTCCTTCCAAATATACATCAAAGTTATCATGTGCATTTCTTCTCCCCACCTCCTTAGAGATGGTTACCTTTAGACACAAATAGGTATTTATATATGTAAAATTATTTGTACCTACTTCTATTTATCATTTCTTTCTCTAGATGCAGATAGTGTCTTTCTTCATATCACCTTTATTTTTTTTCCCAAATGCTTTATTAACTTCTGGTTTTCACCATTCATTTCCACCAGATTTTGAGTTCCATTTTTTCCCATTTTCCCCCCACCCTCCACCCCAGAAAAGCTGCCCCACAGGATATCCCCTCATCCAATCTGCTCTCTCCCATATCTTCTCCTATACCCCCTTCAACTTTTCCAGTAGGTCAAGGTGAATCTCTATGCCCCCAATGCCTGCATGTCTTATCTCCTAATTATATGTAAAATAGTATTAATGATAAAGGCAAAAAGGCAAAACCTTGTTCTCATTGAATTTGGCTCAGGGAGAGAATGACATACATACTAAATAGGATATCTCACCCTACAGGAGAGTAGGGGGAAAGGAATGAGAGGGGAATGATGGAAAGGAGGATAGGAGGGAAGAGGGGGAAGGGAAGTTGGAAGCACCCACTTTTGAAAAGTGACAGGATCAAAGAAGGGAATAGACCAAGTAGGAGGTAGGATAGGTGGGAGAAAAATATAGTCAGTTTTTTTACAATATCACCTTTATTTTTAATTTGTGTATTTGTAGTAGTTAAAATGACTTAGTAGCTCAAATTTGTTATTTAAACAACATTTCTGTTACTGTATACAATATTCTCTTGGTTCTGCTCACTATGCTTTTCTGCATTTCACAGAATTCTTTATATGTCTTTCTAAGATCATTGAGCTCACCATTCCTTATACTATGGTAATATTCTATCACAACCATATAACATTATTTCCATAACATCACATTGATCTTTTTACTGACTGATACATGATCCTTTTTTCTATTCAATAATACACTTTGTGACAAAGATATACATTTACAGGTACATAAAATCAAGATTTGAAAATCTCTATTAAACAGCTACTCAGTGCATAGGATTGTATATATAGAGAGATAAAAGCAAAACAACACTAGTCCTTTGAAAGGTTACAAAACTATACATTAATATCATATTAAAGTGAACTAATTCCAAAGAATTTGAATATTATTTAAACTGAACACCTGATACATATTTTAATAATTTTGTTCCTGAGAGCACAACAGAATCTTACAGCCCCTTTAGATAGCTGCCATGAAAATCAACAATCATTGTATGAGCCCGTAAATTTATGAGATGTAGAAGACTATGCTATATTTGGATTAACTAAGTGATAGTGCCTGACTGTGGTGCTGTTGAACACATCCCTAGTGTCTTCATTTGTTTCTCCCTTTTTCCAAGAAAAATGCATTTTATTGTTTGAGTTGTCTGGTTATTTGATTTATGGATGGAAGGGAATTTGTAGCATATGAACTTCCCTTTAGACTAAGTTGCTTTTGAAAAGAGACCAAACCACTCAGTTGTTAAATAACATCTGAAAACTGTTGGAGTGTTTATTTTATATTTTCTGCTTTTTTAAGTTAGTTCTTCTTTTCAATCCCCTCCCTATTTTCCCTGTAGTGCCTACACATAAGACAGCCATATTAGAACTCTCTAAAAGCTCCTTTCAGTTTTAAGATGTCATGTTTCCTTTCCCAGGTATGTGTGTTGTTTCTTTATGTGAATCTCCCTAACCAATTTGGAGGGGATGCTTTCTAAATAAATGTAATTTCCCCATCTTAAGTGAATTTGAAGGCACATCTATTGTCACTATTCAGTAATAAATACATATTTTCTCAAATGCGTCAGCTTTAAAACTCTGTTATATACACATGCAATATATTATAACTTACAGTGGCAGCTATTTTTCATGAATGCCCCAGTTGAAAATGATTTTAGAAAAGACATTCAGATAAAATGAATTTACATGTTGGCATGAAAATAGACTGAACGAAGTATCTGAGTATTTTATTTTGATTCTTATTAATTCTGTACTTCAAAGAAGACATGTTTCGAAAGGAACTGTAATTACTTCCATTTAATATAGCTAGGTGGCACAGTGAATAGAGCACCAGATCTGAAGTCAGGAAGACATGAGTTCAAATTCAGCCTCAAACACTTACTATCTATGTGATCCTGGGCTAGTCACTTAACTCTTTTTTTTGCCTCAGTTTCCTGTATCTGCATATTGAACTGGGGAAGGAATTGGCAAACTTCTTCAGTATCTTTGTCAAGAAAACTCCAAATAGGGTCACAAAAATTTGGACATGACTGAGCAACAACGAATATTGTACTTGAAGCAGAGGAGTTTGGGAAGTATTTTTGAGTCCTTTGTATACGGAGCCTGCCACTAATCTACTCAATGAGACAATCTTTATACAATATTATATTTTTTTAAACCTTGAACTGAAATGAAACTTTATTTCAATGTAACTAATTTAACGACTCTTTCCCAGTAGTTTTTATAATTGATACTGTGGTTTAGCCTAGAATTGGGAAGTCTTGGTAATGTAGAAAGTTGTAAAGCAGTGCTCTAGGCTGGTAAGGAATACTAGGCATCATCAAGTTAATGTGGCAGCAACACTCAAAAACAAATTGGCAGATTCATCCTTAGGGAGTGTTTAGTTTCTCGTATAACCCCAAGATCCTATTCTCTGCTCTTGTTTTTCTTAGAAGTCAAATACAATGTGCCAGGAAGAGGTGACAAACTTAAAAAAATGAGAAAAACAGATATTCCAATACACAAAAACATTAATTATTAAGTTTACAAATACATAATTTATACAAATCACGGAAGAAATCCTCTCAGTTTGCATTGCATCTTAACTCCAAATGCCAGGCAGTAGAAACATTGACTATCCAATTTAACATTACCCGGGAACATCTGGATGATATTAAACTTTGAAAGAACAAATACATTTTTGACAACATAATGACATTATAAGTTTATTGATATATCTGTTTCCAGTATCACATTTCACTTCCCTATTCCCTATAATTTCCCACTACCATGTTTTTGCTCACATCATGCCCTAAGTCTGAAATACCTCCCATTCTCACTTCCCTTGTCTATTGAAATAGTCTTTCAAGACCCAGTTTTATTATTTCCTTCAGGAAACTTTCTGATCCCTCAGTTGGAAATTCTTTTCTTTCTCAAACTTCATTTTCCTTTGGGCTTACATATATCTTTTGTACTTTTCATGATTTCAGTTTTCATCTCCATGCAAAAATTTCTCAAATTTATATATCCAATTACAATTTCTACACCGAGCACTGGACTCACATCTCCAACCATACATATTTCTTTAGTATCTCAAACTAAAATTCACAACTAACCTTTTTCCCTTACAGCTGAATTCCCCCACCCCCAATTTTCTTATTCCTGTTGATGTCACTAATGTCTTCCTCATTCACAAAGTGCAAAGTTTTAAAGATATTTGTGATTCTTCCTTCTTCATCCTTCTTCATCCAATCAGTTGCCTGTATTGTTCATTCTATCTTCTTAATATTTTTGCATTGTACTGACAGTGTGCTGGACCCAGCTCCAACTGTCTCAAGAATGTATGGTTAAATCTTCAATGTGAGCATTTACAGCTAAGAAATCAGTAAAAACTACAAATTGGGGCTCTATTTATTTTTTTACTCACTCACTTAAAATATTTATCTATTTATTAAATTGTTAGTGATCATCCTGACTTAAGAAAATGATGGAGAAAATGTTAATAATGCTGGATCAAACTCTTTCCCATTATTTTCTTTCAAATGTGTGCACATTTTTTTTCTTTCAGAGAGCCAGTGGTTAGACATTTACCGGAATATCCTAGATTTCATCATTTCTTCTCCATTAGCACTATCAGCACCCTAGTTTAAGTCATCATTATTCTTACATTAGATTAAGCGATTATGATAGCTAGGTGGCACAGTGTATAGAGTGTTTGGGCCTAGAATCCAGAAGACCTGAAATCAAATATGGCCTCAGATTCTTACTAGCTGTATGATCCTTGACAAGTCATTTATTTCTGTTTTGCCTCAATTTACTCAACTGTAAAATGGTGATAATAATAGCATCTACCTTCTAGAATTTTAAGAATCATACAAGATAATTGTAAATTGTAATAAGATGATTTATAAAGCACTTAGCACAGTGTTTGGCACATAGTACTATTATACAAATGCTAACTATTTGTGAGCAGAAAATGAAATAACAATAATGGTAAGGTGCTTAGTGTGCTGCCTGGCATATGGTAAACTATTTATATCTACATATAATATAGACATACACACACAAGTGTGCATATATGCATACATACACATGTGTATGTATGCACACACGTATACACATGTGTGCATACATGTGTGTGAGCATATGTACACACAACTGTACATATATGCATATATACATATGCATGTGCACATAGGCATATACTCATACACTTACATATACATATTCATCTTCCTGATTGCAAATCTGGCCTCAGATACTAACTGTGGGATTCTGGGCAAGTTATTTACCCTTCCTTGCCTTAGTTTCCTCATATGTCAAGGATGGAAATGGAAAAGGAAATGTCAAGCCACTCCAGCGTCTTTGCCAAGAAAACCCTAAATGCATTCACCAAGAGGTAGAAACGACTGAAACAAGTGAACAATAAAAATTATGACTGTTATTGTTGTAGTTGTTACTGCTATAAATAGTTCCCCCATCTTCAGTTCCTTCATGTAGCTGCAAAAATAATCTTTCTCTTGGAGATTTTCCAGAGCTAAGAATATGCCTCGCCTCATTCACACTTCATTCTTAACCACCAGAATGCACTGAAATTCAACTTAATTTGATCTTTCCAACATAGATCAATAGCATAATATGTGAAGGATAGTGTGGTAGTCCTAAAGGAGATATAACATTAAATGAGATGTGGGACCTTCACTTATGGCACTTAGGAAGAGAGAGGAGGAAAATGTCATGATACAAGGAATATTCTGTTGAAAATTTATTTCCTCCTATTACATCCTTTCTCAAAAAAAGTAATGGTTATTTATTTTACTGGATAATAACATTTATTTTGTTAACATTAATTTAACCTGGCATTTTAGACCCTCTACCAACTGTGTCTGAGCTCCTTTTCCAATCTTACTTCACTTGACTTCTCTTCACACTCTGAGTTATAATCATCTTGGACTCTGAACTCTTCCATAGTTATATCCTCTACTCTCCAGCCTCTGTCAGTTTTAGTCTGTCCTCACTCCTGTAATGCATCCCCCCATCATATCCACCTGTTTAAATCATTCTTCTCTTTCAAATGGCAGCACCTTTTCCATGGAGCCTTCACTGCCACCTATAAATCCAAATGAAACTGATATCTCCTTTGACAAACTTTCACAGAGGATTGGCCCTCATGGCACTCCAACATTATATTGTATTTGCATGCCATATGTTCCCCATCAGAGTTATAGCTGTTACAGCAGGGACATTTTACTTTTTATCCTGGTATCCTCAATGCCTAACGCTAGGCTTTCATATAGTAATCACTTCATAAATGTTAGTTTAATTCAATTGAATATTCCTTGTATTGTGACATTTTCCTCCAATCTCTAAATAAGTGCCATAAGAATAGGGTCGACATCTCATTTAATGTTATATTTCCTCTAGGTCCAATGCAGTATCCTTCATATAGTATACTATACATATACAATTTGAAAATCAAATTGAGTTGAATTTCAGCACATTCTGGTGTTAAGAATGAAGTGTGAATGAAGAGTTGCATATGAACAGCTCTGGAAAACAAAATTTCTTGCTTAATGAAACAGAGAATCCACTTTTGTTTCTTATTTCAGTGCTTTGGCAACTTGACCATCTTCAATATCTTTCTAGTCTGACATGCCTTTCCTAGAATTTCTTTTGGTCTTGCCAGCAAATAGATCAGAATCTCTAATAGAACTGAAGTCAACAAATTTCATAATTTGTACATAGCACAGTATCCATTGGACCAAAGCTCGCTCTCTCTCTCTCTCTCTCTCTCTCTCTCTCTCTCTCTCTCTCTCTCTCTCTTTTCAGTTTGGTCTTTGGATGGTAACAATGCCAATGCTCTTATGGGATATTAACAATGTTATTTAATGCAGTGAGCATATGACACACAAGATTTAATGCCCCAGTTTGGAAGAATAAAATCCCTTAACTGCAAAACCTTTGCCCTCTGAAAAAAGAAAATTCAAACATCGCTTGAAAGTTCAATTAGGTTAAGTTGAAATAACATGTGAACTTTTTGCATGACATTTACTAATTTATCATTGTACAAAAGGAAAGAATGTCACTGGAACACACTGGGAACGTTTAGTTTTACTTATTACAGGAAACCCAAACTGCTTATATGGTTGCAACCTAAGTAGAACATGGTTCTGTTCTCATTTTCATATTTTTCTGCTCTGAGTTTATTTGAATTTTTCAAAAATCACATCTTAAAATATAAAGTTGGGACATTCTGAAAAACATTTCTTTTTAATGCTAAGGAAGAAACAAAATGAAATTTGCTATATACACAAAAGTTGTTTCATATTGTTGCACATGCGATTTAAAATCTAAAGAGCCACATGTTTCTCAGGTTTTGGGGGTCATTCTAATAAAACAGAATCTTATCAATGTGGCATCAGAAACATATAAATAAAAAAGGAATCAACTGTAGAGTCCTATACCAGTAACCATTCATTCTCTGCTCAGAAATAACAAACAAAAGCTTTAGTTTTAGGGAACTGACTATTTTCAGTAGACAATATATTCTACTTTTGGACGGTACTAATTATAAGGAAAGGCAGCATGGCAAATTAAACAGATAGTCAGTCACAGAATCACAAAAAATTAGTTCAAGTCCTGTATTTGGCAAATGTTAACCATGAGACTATGATCAAGTCACTTAATTTCTCAATGTCACCACAAAATTTTCTAACACAATAAGTTGTAAAATATTTGCTTTCTATAGTGAGAGATGTAGTTTCTTTACTGGAAGTTTCTTATGCCAATAAAATCAAAGTTTAAAACTTCCTTTCCCAGCCCCACTACAACCAAAAAAAGGAAAGAGCAAAAGAAGGGAGAGGAAAAAGAGTGAAAAGGAGAAAGGAAAAGGAAAGAAGGCAAGAAAAGAAATGAAAAGACATTAAGAAGATTGAGTTGATTAAATATACCTTTCTGCCCTGTCTACCTCCTTCTTCTAGTTTCATCTCTGAAATGAGGCAAAACTGGTCTAATCCCTTCAAATGCTTAAATATCCACACCCAAAGTGTTCTCTATTCAAAACAAATAAAAAACCAACTAACCAAGGAACCAAACAAAAACAACCCCACCTTATTTCCTACAACAGATTTTCATAAGGCATAATTTCCAAGCCTCTCACCATCCTGATTTCCCTCTCTTGGTTATATCTTGTTTATAGCTTGTTTATATCTTTACTAAATGTGGCAACCAGAACTTAGCCCTGGGTTTCTGTTACAGTTTGACCAAGGAAGAGTTTAGTGGGGGCCATCCCCCATCTCACTGTAGACACACAACTTTTACTATAAGGCTAAATTGACCTTTCATAGAACCTGTCTCACATCATTCACTAAACCTCCTCTTCACCCTCTAGATATTTTTATATGACCTTTAATTTAACTCTAACTCTTTCATCTTGTATTTCTAAAGTTGATTTTAAAAAATCCAAATGTAGATCTTTGCATTAATCCTTACTAAATGAAAACTTACTATATTTGATCCATTATTATTACCTATAAAAACTTTGTTGGATAGATCAACTCCAGGTATCACTTTATACTTTCCTGGCCATTTGGCTCTCTAAGTGCCAAATAATGAATATATATATATATATATATTGAGAACAGGCAGTTTGGCCTCCTTCCTAAAACAAGGTGAAAGGGTTGCAGTAACACTTCTATACTTTCTGGAATACCAGGGAGATTGAAGTATGTCTTGAGAGAATTGAATAAGGGATTCAAGGAAAAAAAAGAAGGAATATTTTACAAAAGAAAAAAAAAGAGCAGGTATGGTTAGGTGGCTCACTGGCCCTGGAGTCAGGAGGACCTGAGTTCAAATCTGGCCTCAGACACTTAACACAAAACTAGCCTTGTGACCTTAGGCAAGTCACTTAACCCCATTGCCCTACCTTACCCCCCCCCCCAAAAAAAAAGAGCATCTGAAAATGAAAGGGAAAATTCTAGACTATATCAGGAAATCAGAGGGTGGAGGAATGTGACAGAAAAAAAGGAAAAAAGAATACTTATATCTGATTCACAGGTAGGAGGTTCTTCCATTATGGGGGGAGGGGATTCAATTGCCTGACAAAAATAAATAGCTTTCCATACTTCATGGAAGGATGATGAGAATACAAAGGTTCCATAAGAAAAAATGCCATCTGAAATTAGTCTAAGGAATAACAGAGAAATAGTGGAGGTTAATGACTTCCTTCTGAGAGATAGTAAAAATTTTATTTCTGAATAACATAAAAAAACAATGGGTGTTAAATGAAAATTTTAAATTCTATACAATGGATATTAAAGAAAATTAGATTCCTTCCTGGGGAATAAATCCAAAAATGCAAGAGTGTTTTCCAAGGCTTTCTTGATCAATTCTGATGATTATTGCCTAATTCGGGTGACTTGTATAAACAGCTCCTTGAGAAGATATTTGAGAATAGGATTTGCTTTTCTGAACTACATTTTAAGACTTGTGAAAATGTCAAGTAAATTAACAAGGATTTGTAAATTGTATAATTACCTAGAGAAATGTGAGCTTGATCAAGAAACATTTATACTGAAAATGGATACCAGGAAGAAAACTGAATATACACAAGCTAGGTTCTGATTAGTTATGATAATGAATCCCCCCTGAAGCATGTATTTGAAGACTTACTATTTGAAGTTATCTCTTGACAGTAGTCTTGCCTTAGGGCCACTATTTTTTTAATGTGAATGTTTAGCTTGGAGAGGATAAGTCTATGATCCATCTAGCACTCTGCAACACACATTGCTTTCATAACTCTCACATCCTGCCTGTCTCTTTTCCTTACAATGAAATAGTCTATTAAATGTAAGTGCTTGCTATAAGGGTAATATATGTGAAATTTTGTTTCATTTAGATAAACATAAGACAGTGTTGGAGATAAGAAGGTCGTGAGATGCACAAGTATTCTATAACAAGTGACTATTGCTGTTGGTATTTATGATTATTTTCCTTCCAAGGAGTCCCTTCCATTTCTGATAGTCTGTGCCTACTCTGGCAATTTGACCTCTTTTGTCACATTTATGATAATGGTGTCCTAGTCTTCATGAGAATTTTCTTTGATCTTATCAGAGTTCATTGTGGTAGGATCATACACACTGTCGATGGTGTCACGGCACTTTCCTGCAAGTGGCAGTCACATTGTCATGGACTGTCATTCACTCCTTTGGGAGGCATACAAACTTGCTGGTTACCTTAGTTCTGATTGTCAAACTTATGCCAGTTTCAGGCCATTCCTCATCACAAAAACAACTTCAGAAAAATATGTACCTAGCTTCAGGAAGCTGGTCTTCATTTGCCAGCCTTGTTTCACTTGGGGCTTCTTTTTGAATGAGATATGTACTGAGTTCTTTCACAAGAGCTGTTTGTCTTTCAGGTCTACTGGATTTCATGTTATTCATGAGTGTGTACACATTCCATGTATCAGTGGTGAGTGGAATCACCTTAACAAAAAATTTTGTGCTGTTTTTTGTTTGTTTGTTTATTTTGTTTGTTTGTTTCAAACACAGTGTGTGATCTATGCCCACCTCAGTAAGCAAACCAGGCCAGGGTGAAGGAGACAATTTTTAGATCACCTTTTCTAGCTCCTTCCTCATGCAACGAGGTGAGCAGTGGAGTTCTTGTCAGACCCTGCTCAGAAACTCAGGGGCCTGCCATATCCCTTTGATGTTTCATTCCAGTGAGAAGAATACCCTATGACTTGGGCCACCTGTGTGCAGGGTTGTAAATACAGATCCCCGTGTATCTGCACCTGGTGCTTTGTCACTTACCATTGCCACAGAAAATCAAGGTAGGTAAAATCCCAAAATATAAAGATAGTAAAATAATAACAGAGTAAAATCACAAAATTATAAAACTGAAAATGGGTGATGTCTTGACTTTAGTCTTAATAGTGAGACATGGGAGATGCTGGTACAGGACCTTTCAGTATGGCATGCACACATCAAAGAAGGTACTGTGTACTATGAGCAGAGCAGAATTGAAATAGCATAAAGCAAACATAAAATTCACAAATGTAGAGACAGCTTCATCCCAAGTGTTCAAATGGATTGCTTGTGCCCAACATATCATAGAGCTTATAAACTTGTATTTGCCTAACCACACTGTACCTTGGCCCATACATTGTGATATCATTAGTCCTCTTCAAGTTTGAAAGAATAATTTTAAGCTATGATTAATAAAAATATGGTTAATTGTTTCCAATCCAATGGAGATAATAACAGCACAAATTCCAATAATATGACCACTTTGAGTGATTTATTATTTGCACTAACTGAGACAGAATTGTAAATCTACCAAGAGAAGCAGTTACAAAATAAGAAGATAATTAGCAATACACTTTCAGTAATTCATAGGAGACAAAATGCAGAAAAAGAGCTATTAAAAGGATTTGTCTTGGATGTTTATATATCTACAAACTAATTATGGGCAATAATCAAAATTAAGAAGAGATACTAAAGTATCTAGACTTTATAAGTGCCCAAACAATTTCCTACTATCTCTAGCATATAGTACAGAGCCTAACACATAGTAGGCTCTTAATAGAGGCTTTTTGAATTAAATGGACTTAAAGAGATTCTACGTAGATGTCCAGTACTGAGCCAATTCAGGCATGGGTAGAGTCTGGGTCAGTATTTCCCTAGGCCCTGCTCCTAGTGAGGGCTCATTGCTTCTCAGGGTGATTGGCTCAACATCTTTCCTTGTTTAGCAAGGAAAGAGGGCATGATTATGGAGAAGTGATCACTGAGAAATGATTATATGTGCACACAATGGAATAAAGTACTAGGAGGTAGAATACCAGATGTAATCACTTTTGCTATTAGTATCTAAACCCTTACCCTCAGATGAATAAACAGACTGCCTGGACAGCTTTCTGCCTGGTTCCTGGCTCATCATTCCCACACTCTCGAGTTCAGCCCGTGCCCCTTTGGTGCGGGCATCACGTGGGGCACCAAAAAGGGGCTGAAAAGAAGGTATGAAAAGAGTGGCCTCCTGTGCTCCAGAGGAATGCAACAAAAATGGTAAAGAGGGAAAAGCTGAATTTTCCTCTATTATTAGACTTAGGAAGAACAGATCACCAGGCTAATCTGAGTATGTGTTAGGGATTAAGCAGAAAAAAGAGCTCAAGCAAATAGAAGACAGCAACCTGGTTTACTTTCTTTTTTCTTTCTTTTTTTTTTTTTAAGCAATTGGGGTTAAGTAACTTGCTCAAGGTTACACGACTAGTCATTATTTTATGCGTGGGTGCTCATTTTCTGAGGCCAGATCTGATCTCGGGTCATCCCAACTCCAAGGCTGGCGCTCTTACTCACTGAGCTACCTAGCCGCCCCCCCTGGTTTACTTTCAATTTTGGGCTGCCTTGCTTTCAGTTTTTAAGTGTGCTGCCAATAGCAAGAATGGGGCAAACACAATAAGGAAGTAAAGACAGTGAATATTATCTGAAGCTCTTAAAGGATATAGTTAGAGAAAGGGAGGTCTGACTTTTTACTAATCAGCTTCAAGAAGTTTAAGACTGTGTAGAAACATGCTGCCCATGGTTCTTAAAAGAAAGGACCATTGATTTAGATAAATGGGAAACTTTAGGCAGACAGATGAGTGAGTAGGATCCGGATGTTGGCCCGGGCACATTTTCCATTTCAGCATTCTCTGTATGGAATGTGCTAAAATAGGTCCAATATCTCCAACACCTAGGAAAGGTACTGATGGCCATAAAAGTTTTAAAAATAGACACAGCATCAGGAACAGAGGAAAAGGAGGAAATGGTACATTGTATGGATGAATGCCTGAAATTCATAGAGGAGACAAATTTGGAAGAGTCCTCCTACACCACCACCCATGTACAGATCCTAGAGTCAGGTTTTTTCAGAGAAGGATCAGAAGTCAAAGGAAGAACCTGTAGGTTTAGTCCAGAAAGCCATAAGGAAGGCTGAGGAAAGAGGGGAAGATGTCCCACTTGCCATGAGACTAGCACTGCCTGTGTTTGAAGTGAATAACCGTAATAACCCATGGCAAATGCTGAGGGAGCATCACACATTAGGCTTTAAGTTGTTAAAGGAACTCTGATCTAGAGCCTCCACTTATGGAACCAATAGTCTTTATGTCTAGACATTCCTGGGTTCAATCTCCAACATAGCAATGTGTCCCCTTGATTGGTATTCATTGGCCAAAACAACATTAGAATTTTTCACACTACCTAGTATGGAAATCAGAATTTTTCAAGGCATGCCAGGACCAGGTCAGGCAAACTGAGAGGACTTGAGTAAATATCAATTTTGGGCATCTCACAGGCACTGGGAGGTATAGGCAACTTAGGAATCAGTTGGGGTCTGAATTGATTGCTTATGAACCAATTGTGAAGGCAGCTAGAGCAGCATGGATCAAGGTCCCAGGAAATATGATCAAGGGATCTCCTTTACTAAATAATACAAGGCCTCCAGGAACTTTTCCCTGATTTCCTAAGTAGATTAACCATGGCCATATAAAGAAGTGGCTCAAATGCTAAGGCCACTAATATTTTGTTATTGAAACTGGCCAGAGAAAATGTTAATGTGGATTGTAAATAAGCACTTCAAGGAGGCAAGCCAAATATGACCATTACGGAAATGATCCAAAGGTCCCAGAATGTGTGGACAACCCATTTTCAAGCACAGGTGATGGCTGCTATTATGAGTCAAAAAGCCTCCCGTGCTATGACTCCATTATGCTGCTAAAAATGTGGGAACCTTGGGCATTTAAAAAAGGACTGTGGGTCCCCCAACAAAGGCCACAGTATAGTTCAGCTCACCCACCATCCACTCTATGCCCTAAGGGCAAGAAAGGCAATAATTGGGCCTCAGAGTGTTGTTCAAAAACAGATAAAGACAGGAACCCCATTCAGGGAAACTACCCCTGGGGCCCCTTTTGGCCCCAGCAAACAATTGGAGCAGCCCTGTCCCTCACACCTTCTATAACAGTGCCCAAGAGCAACTTCCTACACCAAATGTAAAACTTACAATTGCAGATCTCTGGCATGCCACCCTGGGAAGTGCAAGTCTTTCATCCCGAGTCTCCCATCAAATAGATGCTACTATGGGGTCTCTTCAGTGCCCAGAGGGATTTACAGACACCTCCCATCTGGCACCTTTGGCCTCATTCTCAGCCACAACTCAAGCTCCCATTTGGGACTGATGGTAGTACCCGGAGTGGTAGATGCTGATACTCTGGGGGAAATTCAAGTTCTCCTATGGGTATAACCACACCAAGACATTTTAATAAGAAAAGGGGAGAGAATAGTACAATTAGTTATAGTAGAATACAAACAAGGTAAGAAAAAAGTGAAATAAATAAGGGGCAGCGGACAGTTCAGAAGTACAGGAGATCAAGCATATTGGATTTATGTGATTACCGACTCAAGACCCACTCTGAAGATAAGAATAGAAGGAAAAGCATTTGAGGGGTTGGTGGACACCAGAGCAGATAAATCAGTAATCGCAGAAAAACATTTTCTGTGATTTTAGCCTCTTAATCAAGCTGATGCCCCACTACAAGGGACTGGAACAGTAAGAATGCCTGGACAAAGTACAAAATGGCTTACCTGGGAAGTAGAAGGCAGGCAAGTAAAATTCAACCCACATGTATTAGAATCTTTGCCAATAAACCTATGGGGAAGAGATCTATTGAGAGCCATGGAAGTAGTAATTCAAACTAAACCTATCCAAGCCAGGATTTTGGATGAGGGACACTTTAAAGAAAAGAAAGCTACAGGTCCCAAAGATCACCTGGAAGGAAGCCCCACCAATATGGGTTGAACCGTGGACCCTAATGTCAGAAAAGATCAAGGCCCTTCAGGAAATAGTTAGGGAACAGCTAGAGGCAGGATGAATAGAGTAATCTGACAGTGCATGGCACTCACAGATGAGTGTCATAAAAAAGAAGTCAGGAAAGTAGAGAATGCTAACTGACCTTAGAGAAATAACTGAGAGAATGGAGATATGGGAAGGTTACAGTCAGGACTGTCCTCACCTGTCATGACAACGCAGGATTGCGTTTATGGATTATTGATTTGAAAGACTATTTTTGTAGGATCCTACTTCAGCAGAATTGCAAATACTTTGCATTTTCAGTAACATCAGTGAACTTGAGGGTACCACACAAGAAATATCAGTGGAAGGTCTTACCCCAAGGAATGAAAAACAGTCCCACCATGTATCAAAAATATGTGGCTCAAACTATAGATCCCATTAGAGACTGGTATCCCCAGGCATATATTATCCACTACACGGATGACATATTTTGTGCTCACTCACGGGAGAGACAGTTAATCAAAATCTTAAATAACAGAAGTCCTTGAGGAGCAAGGTTTGAAGATAGCACCAGAAAAAAAAATACAATAGGCAGCTCCATATTCCTATTTAAGAAAATAGTAGAATTAACACGAATTAGGCACCAAAAGATAGAGATAAGAAAAGACCAACTAAAGACACTTAATGATTTCCAAAAATTATTGGGAGACATAAATTGGGTCAGACTTTATCTGAGGATAGGGACGCAGGAACTGACAAAATTATCTGAGATATTGAGAGGGGAGAGAAGTCTGTCCTTCCCAAGATACCTGACTCTGAAAGCAGAAGAACAATTGAGGAAAGTAGCAAAGGCTATAGAAGTGTCGAAATTGTCAAGGGTCCTTCAAGGGTAATGGGCAGAAGTCACCATATTACCTGCTCCCAAAATTACCTTTGCAAATATTCATCAGGGGAATAGAGTTCTAGAATGGGTTTATTTAGAAGCATAACCACCCTGAAGCCTAAGCGCCTACCCTCAAATGATGGCCAAGTTAGCTCTGAAAGCTATCAAAAGGGTTGTACAAGTGAGTGGAGATTATCCCAAGTACATACATCAACCATATACTCGGGAATAATTAGAAGTCCTCATTGCCCAGGACACAGAATGACAGGTCCTTGTCAGCACACACCAAGGGAAATTTGATAATGTATATAAGAATCCTGTCTTACAGTTTATGCCTAATTATGAATGGATGGCTAATACTATAACAAAGAACTCACTAATACCTCAGGCATCCACAGCATTTACTGATGCTACTAGACATTGGATTGCTTCTTATTATATTCCCCCAGAGAGGAAGAAAGTTATACAGACCCCATTTGAATCTACACAACAGAATGAACTATATGCCATGATAACAGTACTTCAGGACGCAGAACAACTCTTAATATATTCTCCAATAGCAAATATGCTGTTGATGTGGTTAAAACCATTGAAACTGTGCATATTAGGTTTTCTAGTAATCTCCTAGTATTTCAACTATTCATTTTACTTCAGGAGACCATTAGAAACAGGAGATCACCTTTCCATTGCACTCACATTCCTTACACACCTGCTTGCCAGAAGCCTTGAGAGCAGGAAATGCAATTGCAGACATGCTCACAAAACCAATAATACCCACCCTTTCTCTTCA
This sequence comes from Gymnobelideus leadbeateri, assembly GCA_011680675.1. NCBI lineage: Eukaryota > Metazoa > Chordata > Mammalia > Diprotodontia > Petauridae > Gymnobelideus > Gymnobelideus leadbeateri. Next base: position 94,689 of record WOXC01004493.1, read on the forward strand.
ACAGGCTAGGGAACCACATCACAGCTCCATTAATCAGTGCATAGGCTGAAAAGACAATTTGACATTACCAAGGAACAGGTCCGACAAATAGTCAAATCCTGCACAGCATGCATTCCTCACAGTCTAACACCACCCATGGTGGCCATCAAACCAAGAGGGGTGTGACCACTGGAAATATGGCAGATGGATGTTACTCACTATACATCTTTTGGGCGTTTACAATACCTTCATATTATGGTAGACATGTGCTCCCCTTGCACAATGGCAATAGCCTAAGCAAGTGAGGCTGTCATGAATATGACAGATCACCTTTTCCATTGTTTTTGATACTTGGAATACCAAAGCAACAAAAGACAGATAATGGACCTACATACACTAGCCATGCATTTAAAGAATTATGTTTAACTTATAATATCAGTCCTATTACAGGCATGTCATACAATCCAACTGGGCAGGACATTGTTGAGAGAAATATAGAGATGTGAAGATGACTCTTCAGAGAAAAGAGGATAAGAAGACAACTTGAGAAGGCATTATATACAATCAATTTTTAAGACCTTATGCACACCTGTTGAAAAACATTTCGACAGGAAGGCAATATGGGCCAGACAAATTATTAACATGGAGTCGAGGGTATGCTTCTATCTTTCCAGATGGCATGGAGAAATCAATTTGGATCCCAGAAAGGAACATTCGATCATGTGACTACCTGGACCCAGGAAATCTTCCGACTGGCCCTAGGAAAGAACCTCAAGAATAAAGAATACTGGATCAGAAGACATCAGCCTCCCACAAGGAGGACATGGACTAATAAGACATTATTGTTCCTGTTTGCCTCTCTAGATGCTGACCATCTAGAGAGCCCAGAGACATGAGACTCAAACACATTGGACTTATATCCAGTTGCAATGTCATTATGGATATAGTTATGTTTGTGTGATGCCATATATTTGACAATCTCACTTGGGATATAGATCAGTTGTCTTGGATAACAAACCTAATTTCTATAAACCATATATCAGGAATTGATCCTGATAATATTGCTACCACTGAATAATCTTACTTCCCTGATTCTCTACTGTACATTAAGAGATGTGTACCTTGTTGCACCTTGTATTATTTACTCCATTGGTAGGTCACTCTTGACTCTGGGGACAGAGATTCCCGGACTCAAGTTACTTGCAAAGAAAGGGGGAGATGTAGAGGACCAATACTGAGCCACACTGGGTCAGGATTTCCCTAAGCCCTGCTCCTTTTGAGGGCTCATTGTTGGTCAGGGTGATTGTCTCACCATCTTTCCTTGTTTAGCAAAGGAAGAGGGCGTGGTTACCAGTAAGTAATCACTGAGAAGTGATCATATGTGGAATATGGAATGGAATGAAAAAGTACAAGGAGGTAGAATACCAGAAGTAAATACTTTTTCTTTTAGCATATAAACCCTTACCCTCAGATGAATGGACTGCCTAGACAGCTTCCTGCCTGGCTCCTGTCTCATCATTCTATACTCTCATGTTCAGCCCATGCTCCTTTGGTACAGCCATCAATTCTAAGGATTATATTTATTCATTCATTTAATAATTACTCACATGTAAATATAGAATTTTCTCTTAATATAATGTAAGTTTTTTGAGAGGAGAGATTATTTCCTGTCTGTATTTCTATGCAGGGGTGTGGAACCTGTGTCCTCAAGGCAACATTTGGCTTCACTGATCCAGTCAAAGTACTGCACTTAAAAATACTACTTGTAAAGATCAATTGATCTTTACATTCAAAATCTTTTATTTTAAATTAAATTGGTTCGTGTGTTTACTTGTAGTTTACAACATCCAGTTCCACAGCCCCTTGAGTTTCAGATTTTCTCCCACTCCCTCTCCTCTCACCACCCCACCCTCATCACGGTGGCATGCACTAGAATATAGGATCTACAATATCTTCGTATCAATTGTTAGTCAGGTTGCAAAGAAGGATTATAACTGATAGAAAGATCAGTGGGAAAGAGGAAACAGAACAAAACAAGAAAAAGAAACAGAGCAAGTAGTTGGTTTCAATCTGCATTCAGACACCACAGCTCTTTCTCTGAATGTGGGTATCTCTTTTGATCATGAGTCTTTTGGAGTTGTCTTACAATCTTGTATTTCTGAGAGGAGCCCAGTCTATTGAAGTTAGTAGTCACATATACGTTGTGTCTGTGATTGTGTACAGATTTCTCCTGGTTCTGCTCTTCTTGCTCAGCATCAGGTTCTATGAGTCTCTCCAGGTTATTATTAGTGTGTCTGCTCCTCATTTCTTATAGCACAGTAGTATTCCATTACATTCATATACCACAACTTGTTCAGCCATTCTCCAATTGATGGGCATCCCCTTGATTTCCAATTCTTAGAAAACAAAAAAAGAGTTGCTATAAATACTTTTGTACATACACATCCTCCTCCCAGTTCTCTGACCTCTTTGGGATATAATCCTAGAAGCGGTATTGCTGGGTCAAAGGGTATGCACTTAATTATAGCCCTTTGGACACAGTTCCAGATTGCTCTCCACAATGGTTGGATCATTTCACAACTCCACCAACAGTGCATTAGTGTTTCATTTTTTCCACGTTCTCTCCAGCATTTATCATTTTCCTGTTTTTTTTCATCTTAGCCAATCTGGCCAGTGAGATGTGGTAACTCAGAGTTGTATCTTCCTAATCAATAGTTATTTAGAACATTTTTTCATATATTTATAGATATCTTTAATTTCATCTTCTGAGAACTGCCTATTCATATCCTTTGACCATTTATCAGTTGGGGAGTGGCTTGTATTATAGATTTGACTCAATTCTCTGTATATTTTAGAAATGAGGCCTTTATCAGAGACACTCATTGTAAAAATTCTTTCCCAATTTTCCACTTCCCTCAATCTTGGTAACAGTGGCTTTATTTGTACAGAAGCTTTTCAATTTAATGTAATCAAAATTATCCATTTTATATTTTATAATGCTCTCTAACTTTTGTTTCATCATGAAATCTTCCCCACTCCACAGATCTGACAGGTTAACTATCCCTTGCTCTCCCAGATTGCTTGCAGTATCAGCCTTTATACCTACATCATGCACGCATTTTTACTTTATTTTGGTATATAGTGTTAGATGTTGGCCTATGGCCAATTTCTGCCATACTATGTTCCAGTTTTCCCAGCAGTTTTTGTCAAATAGTGTGTTCTGATCCTAAAAACTGGGGTCTTTGGGTTTATCAAATAATAGATTAGTATAGTGTTTGGCTGCTTAGTCTCATGTACCCAATCTAATCCATTGATCCACTGATGACTGCTGCTTTATATTACAGATTAAAATCTGGTATGAGTAAGCCACTTTCCTTAGCATTTCTTTTCATTAATTGTCCTGATATTCTGGACTATTTTTTCTCCCAGATGAATTTTGCTACTATTTTTTTTCTAGCTCTACAAAGTGATTTTTTGGTAGATTGATTGGTATGGCACTTAATATGTAATTTAATTTAGGTAAAATTGTCATTTTTATTATATTAGCTTTACCTAGCCATGAGAATTTGTTGGTTTTTTCCAATTAGTTGTATCTGACTTTATTTGTGTGAAAAGTGTTTTGTAATTGTGTTCATATAAGTCCTGGGTTTGTTTTAGCAGGTAGATACCCAAATATTTTATAATGTCTACAGTAACTTTAAACGAGATTTCTCTTTCTGTCTCTTGCTGTTAGATTTCATTAGAGATATATAGGAATGCTGAGGTGTTAGGTGGGTTCATTTTATATCCTGAGACTTTGCCAAACATGTTTATCTCAAGTAGTTTTTTACTAGATTCTCTAGGATTATCTAATTATATCATCATATCATCTGCAAAGAGTGATAGCTTAGTCTCTTCTTTGCCTAATTTGATCCCTTCAATTTCTTTTTCTTCTCTACTGCTGACATTTCTAGTACCAAATTCAATAAGACGAGTGATAGTGGACATCCTTGTTTCACCCCTGATCCTATTGGAAATGCTTCTAACTTATCCCCATTACATATACTACTTGGCGATTGTTTTAGATAGATGCTACTTATTATTTTAATGAGCATTCCATTTATTTTTATATTTTCTAGTATTTTTAATAGGAATGGGTGTTGTATTTTATCAAAAGCCTTTTCTGCATCTATTGAGATAATCATATGATTTCTGCTAATTTGTTTGTTGATGTGATCAATCATACTGATAGTTTTTTGAGACTGAAGCACCCTTGCATTTCTAGAATAAATCCTACCCGAACAAAGTGTATTATTCTTGTGATGAGTTGACATAATCTTTTTGCTAATGTTTTATTTAGAATTTTGCATCTATATTCATAAAGGAAATTTGTCTGTAATTCTCTTTCTCTGTTTTGTCTCTTCTTGATTTAGGTATCAGTATCAGATTTGTGTCATAAAAATAATTTTGTAGGACTTCTCCAATTTTCCCAAATAGTTTGTAAAGTATTGGAGTAAGTTGTTCTTTAAATGTTTGGTAGTATCCATTAGTAAAGCCATCTGGCCCTGGAGATATTTTCCTAGGGAGTTCACTGATGGCTTGTTCAATTTCTTTTTCTGGTATGTGATTATTTAAGTAGTTTACTTCCTCTTCAGTTAGTCTGGGCTACTTATATTTTTTTTTAAATATCCGTCCATTTCCCTAAGATTGTCAAATTTATGTGCATATAATTGGGCAAAATAATTACTAATTATTGTTTTATATCATATATATGTATTTTATCCTCTTTGTTGGAGGTAGATTAAACCTTTTCATTTTTGATGCTCGTATTTTGGTTTTCTTCTTTCTTTTTTCATATTGACTAGAGGTCTATCAGTTTTATTGTTTTTTCATAACACCAGCTCTTAATTATATTTATTAATTCAATAGTTTTCTTAAATTAAATCTTATTAATGTCTCTTTTGGTTTTCATTATTTCTTTTTTTAAGTTTCTTTTTATTATATATTCTTTTTGGAGGGCAATAGGGGTTAAGTGACTTGCCAAAAGTCACACGGCTAGTCAAAATGTGTCAAATCTGAGGTCAGATTTGAACTCGGGTCCTCCTGACTTCAGGGCCAGTGCTCCATTCACTGCGCCACCTAGCCACCCCCAGTTTTCACTATTTCTAATTTAGTATTTAATTGGGAATTTTCAATTAGTTCTTTTACTAGCTTTTTCAGTTGCATGCCCAATTTATTGACCTCCATTTTCTTTATTTTATTTATGTATATCTTCAAGTATATAAAACTTCCCCTAAAAACTGCTTTTGCTGTATCCCACAAGTTTTGGTATGTTGTCTCATTATTGTCATTCTCTTGAATGAAGTTACTGATTGTTTCTATAATTTCTTGTTTGACCCACTCATTCTTTAGGATTAAGTTATTAGTTTACAATTAGCTTTTAATCTATCCTTCCATGGCCCTTTATTACATATAGCTTTTATTGCATCTTGATCTGAAAGGATGCATTTTAATATTTCTGCATTTCTGCACTGAATTGTGAGGTTTTTATGCCCTATCACATGACCATTTTTTGTATATGTACCATGTATCACTGAGAAGAAGACACATTCCTTTTGATCCCCATTCAGTTTTCTCCAGAGGTCTACCATATCTATCTTCCCTAAGATTCTATTTACCTCCTTAACTTCTTTCTTGTTTATTTTGAGGTTAGATGTATCAAGCTCAGAGAGGGGGGGATTGAAGTCCCCCGCTAGTATAGTTTTGCTATCTATTTCTTTCCCTAATATCCTTAACTTATCCTTTAGGAATTTGGATGCTGTACCACCTGTGCATAAATGTTTGGTAATGACATTGCTTCATTTTCTATGGTGCCTTTTAGGAGGATATAGTTTCCTTCCTTATTTCTTTTAATTAGATCTATTTTTGCTTTTGCTTTGTCTGATAAGAATTGCTAACCCTGCTTTTTTTTTTACTTTAACTGAGCCATGACATATTTTCCTCCAGCCTTTTACCTTTACCCTGTGTATATTCCCCTTTTTCAGATTAATTTCTTGTAAACAGCATATTGTAGGATTATGGTTTTTAATCCATATTGCTGTCCTCCTCTGTTTTATGGGAAACTTCATAACATTCACATTTACTGTTATGACTACTATCTGTCTCTTTCCCTCCATCTTATTCCCTCCCCTGTTTGTGCTTTTATTTTTCCCCCTTCTCCAATCCTTTTCTTTTTTTTTAAACAAATGCTTTATTAACGTCTGTTTTACATCATTCATTTCCGCCAGATTTTGAGTTACAATCATTTTCCCCCCATTATTCCCCTACCCAACCTCACAGAATAGTAGTCCCACAGGATATCACTTCCTCCAATCTGCTCTCTCCCATATCTTCTCCCATACCCCATCGACTTTTCCATTAGAGGAAGGTGAATCTTTGTGTCCCAATACCTGCACATCTTATCTTCCTATTACAAGCAAAAGAGTATTAATAATAGTATTTATATATTTGAAACATTTAATGTTACGACCTCGAATTTCAGATCCATTTCCTTCTTCCCTTGTCACCCATTCCTTCTTGGGAGATAAGTAATTCAGTATATGTTGTACATGTCTAGCTATGCAAAACATTATCATAGTAGATATATTGTACAAGGCTGCTTATAATTCCCTCCCACTCATCCCACCCCCCACCTGGTCCATTCCCTACATGATCCTGTCCCTCTTCTATAGTGGGTACTTCCAACCTCCCCTCACCCCAAGGATGCCCTCCCATCCATCATCCCTCCTCTCATCCCCCTTCCCCTATCCTGCTGCAGGTTGAGATATCCCATTTAGTATGTATGTCATTTTCTCCCTGAACCAAATTCAATGTGAATGTGGTTTTGCCTTTTTAGCCTTCCTATTCTCCCCCTCCTTTGCAACCACTTCCCCTTGCTTCTTCTACATGAGATAGTTTACCCTACCCTGTCTCTCCCCATCTCCTCTTGCCACTTTCCTCTCTCACCTCATAATTTCATCCCTTGAGTATTCTCCCTTCCCAACAAATTCAACCTATGCCCTCTATCCATATATAACTGTAACCATATACACACACATTCACATATGTATTCATATGACCACACACCCTTCTTCCATTATTTTCATAGTGAGAAAGATATCATCAGTCACAGTTATTGCTTTTCCATATAGGAATGTAAATAGTTCAACTTTGATAAGTTCCTTTTCATTTCTTTTCCCTGATTACCTTCTCAGGCATCTCTTCCTTCTTGTGTCTGGATGTCAAATTTTCTATTCAATTCTGGTTTTTTCCTCAAGAATGCTTGAAAGTCCTCTATTCCACTGAATGACCATATTTTCCCCTGAAACAAAATACTCAGTTTTGCTGGGTAGGTGACCCTTGGGTTCATTCCCAGTTCTTTTGCCCTCTGGAATATCATATTCCATGCCCTTCGATCCCTCAGTGTAGAAGCTGCCAGGTCCTGGGCTATTCTGATTGTGTTTCCACAATATTGAAATTGTTTCTTCCTGGCTGCTTGTAGTATTTTCTCTTTGATCTGGGGATTCTGGAACCTGGCTATAATATTCCTGGGAGTTTTCTTTTTGGGATCTTTTTCAGGAGGTGATCAGTGGATTCTTTCAACCTCTATTTTGCCCTCTGGATCTAAAACATCAGGGCAATTTTCCTTGAGAATTTCTTGAAGGGTGATTTCTAGGTTCTTTCCTTGATCATGGCTTTCAGGTAGTCCAATAATTTTTAAATTGTCTCTCCTGGATCTATTTTCCAGGTCAGTGGTTTTTCCCATGAGATATTTCACATTGCCTTCTAATCTTTCATTTGTTTGGATCTGCTTAACAGCATCTTGATTTCTCATAAAGTCATTAGCTTCCATTTGCTCCAGTCTAACTCTGAAGGAATGAATCTCCTCAGTGAACTTTTGAGATTCTTTTTCCATCTGGCAAATTCGACTTTTTAAGGCATTCTTCTCCTCATTGCCTCTTTGGGCCTCCTTGCCATTTGAGTTAGTCTATTTTTTAAGGTGTTGTTTTCCTCAGTCAGGCTGTTGACCCTCATTTCATACTTTTCCTGCATCCTTCTCATTTCTCTTTCTAATTTTTCCTCCAGTTCTCTTATTTGATTTTTAAAGTCCTTCTTAAGGTCCTCTATGGCCTGCAACCCGCTCATGTTTTCCCCTGGGGCTTTTGGAACAGGACTTATGACCTCACAGTCCTTTTCCTGCTCTATGCCCCCAAAATAGGAGTCTAGGGTTGCATTTTTCTGTTTCCTTTGCCTTGGCATGTTGCCACTTAATTGCTTGACTTTTGGGCTTGTTGCCACACTATGGGTTTAAGGCCAGCTAGAGGAATTTTCGTCCCGAACGTGTGGGGGGCAACTTCCGTTTCTGGCAAGCTGTAAACCCACCCACGACTTCCACCCTAGATCACAATCCAGATCCAGGGAGGTTAAAGCAAGAGCGATTACCCCCCAAGACTGATCGCTGGATCTCCCCACGATTTGTAGGCTGGGAGCCGGAAATGCCTATGAAAACTACAAAATGGCGTGTCTCCTCAGCGGCTTCTAGCCCCCAGGGGAGGGAGCTGACGCATTCCCCAAATACAGGTCCCAAAGTCCATAGGACACTAACCTCTTACTTTGTCCTAGGCATGTCTATGTTGATAATTCTGGAGTCGCCACAGCTCCTGGTGTTCTGGGGTTCCTCCAGCCGGCTGCTGGCCCTGCCGTCCTGGGGCTAAAACCTCGGCTCACGGGGACCTGGGCTCGGCTCGGCTCCTGCGCTCTGCACGCTGCCAGCTCCCAGACCGCTGCGCTGGTCCTTCCTGCAGGGCTGCTGGGCTGTCCTCAGCGGGAGGTTAGCTTCTCTGTGTCGTTCTGTGGGTGCTGGGGCTCCAGAAGTTGTTCACAGTCCTTTTTTACATCGTTTGTGGGGAATCTGGGGGCAGAGAGGCTTGGAAGAGCTGTTTCTACTCCGCCATCTTGGCTCCGCCTCCAATCCTCTTCTTAAGAGTTTTCCTTTTGACCGAAACCTCACTCAGTATTCCTTTCTTATCACCCCCTCCCTTTTCCTACCCTTCCTACTGCCTGTAGAGTATGATAGATTTTTATACTTAAAGTAGTATTTTATTTCTTCCTCAGACCAAGACTGATGAGAATAGATCTCATGCAATTCTTCTCTCCCTTTCCTCTTTCCCTCTATTATGATAAGTTTTATGTCTCTCCTCAATAGAGTCCTATACTTAATTCACTATATTAACAGGTAACAGTTTCCCATATAAGGATGTAAACAGTTTGCTTTTATTAAATAACAGGTCATGTGTGTTTGTTCATACTTGTGTGTTTGTGTGTGTGCGCATGTGCAATTTAGTTTTCTATGTCTCTCTTGCCTCTTGTAATTGGAATTTTAATTTTCCATTGAACTCTAGCTTTTTCATCAGGAAGTTCTGGAATTATATTATATCATTGAATGACCATTTCCTTGCCTGGAAGATTATGTTCCATTTTGCTGAATAGTTGATCCTTGGTTATAACCCCAGCTCTTTTGCCTGGTGAAAAATAATATTTAAGTTCCTGTGATCTTCCAGTGTAGAAGCTGCCAGATTCTGTGTGGTCCTCAATGTAGTTCCATGATATTTGAATTGTTTCTTTCTGGCTGTTTGTAGTATTTTCTCCTTTACCTGATGGATCTGGAATTTGGTCACAACATTTTGCAGACTTTTCAATTTGTAATATCTTTCAGGAGGTGTCCAGTGGACTCTCTTGATTTATATTTTACCCTCTGTTTCTAGGACCTCAGGGCAGTTTTGCTTGATGAGCTCTTGGGAGATGTTTTCTAGGCTCAATTTTTCATCATGATTTTCTGGTCGTCCAATAATTCTCAGATAATCTTTCCTGGATCTGTTTTCCAGGTTAGTTATTTTTCTATTGAGATATTTTACCTCTTTTTAAAAATTTTTTATTCTTAATGTTTTGTTTTACTGATTCTTGGTGTGTCATAGAGTCATTAACTTCAATTTAGTTGATTCTGATTTTTAATGAATTATTTTCCTCTGCTGGTTGTTGAAGCTCCTTTTCCATATGATCACATTTCATTTTTAGATCACACATTTTTCTTTTTAAGGAGCTGTTTTCTTCACTGTAACGTTTTTCTAATTTCACAATTTTGATTTAAAAATATTCATTTTATCTTCTACCTCTCTAATTTGGTTTTCAAAGTTCTTTTTGAACTCATCTAAGAATGCTTTCTGTCCTTGAGACCATATTCCTGTTGAGGCTTCAGCCGGAGGTGTGGAGTCAATACTGTCTCCTTCTGAATTTGCTTCCTCCCTCTCCCAATAATAGGATCCTAGAGGCTTTGTCTTTGCAGTGTATTTTTTACCCATTTTGAGGCAGGGCCTTAGTTATACCTTTCCTACTCTGTTCCCAAGCCTTTACTATTTATATTTTTGCTCTGGGGCAATAATTACTATGTTTTTAGGGTTGGGGCAATTGGAGCAGCTGGGGTTCACTCTGCCATCCTGGGCCTTGGAAGTTCAGATATGGGCTTTTTAAATTTCCAGGCTGGGGTGTAAAAACAGACCTTTTGCAGGGCTCCTGCTTCCACCTCCTCCAATTCATGGAAAATATAACTCTGAACAAACTTTGGAACTACAGAACCCATAAAATGACAGAGAGAAACTAACTTCCCACTGAAAACAGTCTAGCAGGACAGCAGGAAGTGTCCAGCACAGCTTTTTGGGAGCCTAGCCCAGCCCTGCACTAGCCTGAAATTTGAGCCTCTGGTTAGCCATAATCAGCTTCTAGCTGGAGGCACTTCAGATCACCAGCAGCTGTGGCAGTTTGCAGAATTAACGACCCATAGATGCTAAGGACAAAATGAGAGGTCAGTGCTGCGTGGACTTTGGGAACTGAGAGTTCAGGAATGCAGTCTGGGCTTTCCCCCTGTGGTGAGAAGCGGCTGAGGCACTGAGGCCCTGCAGAAGCAGCTGTGGCTGCTTCAGAGGTCCTGGCCTACAGATTGTAGGGTGAGCAAGTGACCCGTGTGTGGGGTAATCGCTCTTGCTTCAACCTTCTTGGATCTGGTTCACTGTCTAGGGTGAAGGTCCTGGGGTGTGTGACCAGTTTGCCAGAGTGTGGGGAGGCTTCAGAGAAGGCACCCAACTAATACCTCCAGCAGCTGAGAAAATCCCAGTGATTGGGAGAAGGCTCCCACCTCTAGTAGTAGAGTTCTACTGTGGAAAAAAGCTCAAAAGTGAAATAATTGAGTGGCAACATGAGCAAACAAGGGAAGCATGGCTAGCACAGGAATCCATCCTTTTGGGGGGACAAAAAGAACAGGAAGAAGACAGTGAAGCCAGAATTCCTGAACCAAAAGCTTTCAAGAAAAATATGAGCTAGTTACAGGCCATAGAGGACCTTAAGAAAGATTTTGAAAACCGCATAAGAGAAGTGGAGGAACAATTGTGAAGAGAAATGAGAATGATTCAAGAAAATTATAAAATGAGAGTCAACAACCCAACTGAAGAAAATAACACCTTTAAAAATAAACTAACTCAAATGGCAAAAGAGGCTCAAAATGCCAGTGAGGAGAAGAATGCCTTAAAAAGTCGAACTTGCCAGATGGAAAAAGAATCTCAAAAGCTCATTAAAGAGAATCATTATTTCAGAATTAGATTGGAACAAATGGAATCTAGTGACTTAATGAGAAATCAAAATACTATTAAACAGATCCAAACAAATGAAAAAAAAAATCCAAGCTGTGGGTTGGTAATCCCAGAAGTAGCTGCTGCCACTGCCATAGGCCCTGCATTCATCTCTTACCCAGTTCTGTCCCATCACCACCCTAGAGTGATAAGCCTGGGAATGGCCCCTCTGATTGGTGGATCAAATTGCCACCACATTGACCAGGCCTTCTCTGGGCCTTTGTGTACCACCTACATTTACAATTCTTATCATAGTTCTTCATAGATCTGTTCTTGGTCCTCTTATCTTTTTCAATTCAATGCTTTGGATGAGAGTTGTATAATTATAGGACAATAACTTCTCGGCTATGTAATGAAATACTAAGAAGGTCTATATCCTAATTTGAAATCCCTAATTTTTCTTGAGACAAAGACTGAATCATTAATTTTTTTAATAAATGATTTAGTTTCAAGTAGGGATCTTATTGCCCTGAAATTGTGTCTATTTAGGGTGACCATGAGAGACCCCAAAGGGAGAAAAGTAATATAGGATTATTGTTATGAGGTATGTAGTCTTATCAGGTTTCAAGATACAGTGATTGTCTCAACATTCAAGGTGTCCAATCTGGTCAAAGAGCCTCAGTATAAGAACCTTGTCCCCTTCTTTATGGCCATTTTCCTAGGTCCATGCAGCTTTTCTCTACATCCTTATCAGTACATCTCCTGTTTTGTCTGTTCTTCTCATCTGAATTCTGCCTAGATACTGCCAAACTATCTTATTAGACAACTGCTGTCTCTGTCACCCACAGCTTCAGGCTCAATTGGGTTTCTTGGCTGGGATACTATTGTGTTCTTTCAAAAAGACCCAGGACTACCATTTTAGGACTGACAAAAGCTCCCTCTCCACATCTGTACCCTCTGGCCACAGCTCTGATGCCTGACATCTCTATGATAGGATTTAGGAGACCACAGGATTCCAGGAAACCCTTCAGATTGAGCCATTTTTTTTCCTTTTGGTTTCATTTTATTTGTTTGTTTATTTGTTTACTTATTAATTTGTTTATGGGGATTAGTAAATTTTACTGATGCATTTTGTTCTTATATTAGATACATTAACTGGCAAAATAAACAAATGAATGAATTCCTGGAAACTAATGGAATGTCCAAAAATTGGAGGATGGCAGAATAAGTAGCAGCGAATGATTATGATGGAATGCTATTACAATGTAAGAAATAAAGAAATAGATGATTTTAAAGACATGGGAAGACTTCTCCTTGCCCTTCATTAGCTCTGCCTGGTAGAGCTTCAGTCCCCTCTGTGAGGCTCTGTGAGGTTGGTCGCATTAAGTTATTCCTCATATCTTTATCTGTATAGGCCAGGACATGAACAGGCAATGGTCATTTGCTTACTAATCAACAGAGAGTACCGAGTTGCAAGGTTTTCCACTTGTGTGGTTGCTGAATTTTTGTTTCTTTGTTTTGAAATTTAAGGCTTTCCTGATCTATGAAAATGACAGCGTAAGACTCCAGGCACAGTGCACAAAACCACCACCACAAGTTAACAGATAAATATGAGATATTTATAAAATAAATACAAAGTGATTCCTGGTAGTATAGGGTGGGGTGGGCCCTAACCACTAGAGGAATATGGAAAAGCCTCTTAAAGGAGATAGTACGTGAGGCTTGAGGGGATATAGAAATTTTTTTCAGGTCCAGAGGTGAGGAAATAATATATTCCAGGCTGGAAGGACAATGTATGAATTAGCAAAGAAATAAAAATGACATATATAGGGGAAAGAATGTTGGACATTTGAAAGGATCATATACTGTGGGAGGAGGAAAATATAATAGTAATTCAGGAAAGCTAGGAAACAGATTATAAAGGTCTATAGAAGTCAAATAGAATAATTTGCATTTTATATTAGGGGCAAATGGAAGCCACTGAAACTGGCAAAGATAGCTGGTGCAGTGGAAAGAGTGCTAGGCCTGGAGTTCAGATTCAGTCTCAGACATGTTAACTAGTTGCATGATTCTAAGTAAGTCACTTAACTTTAATTTGCCTCAATTTCCTCATCTGTAAAATGGTGATAATAATAGCATGTATATCCTCAAGTTTGTTGTGTAGACCAAATGAGATAATTTAAAAAAAGTAAAGCACTTAGCACAGCACCTGGCACATTTAAAGCAGTATATAAATGTTAAATATTATATTACTTTTATTCTTGGAAAAAAAAAGGTGACTTGCTCATACCTGTTTTTTAAGAACATGTGTGGAGGATGAAATGAAGAGGGGAGAGGCTGTACTGTGGAAGATTATTTGGTAGACTAGCATAATAGTCTAGTTGACCAAGACTGGTCATTTCTTTTAGCCCATGCACAGGTGAATTTGGACATTGCATTCATTTGTGTTTTTGTAGTAATTATCTATATTTTTCCCTGCTTGTTTATTTGTTCTACATGATTATGTCTTCCCACATTTCTCTGAAATCTTCATGAGTCATTTGTTTATCTATTTTTCTATTATTCGTTTGCTAACTTTTGTCTAGACCTATGATTTGATTAGTGTAAAGAAATTGCTAGTGTGAAAATTCCAATCCAAAGCACATCAACATTCAGGCAACTGAAAATCTTAGAGAGTTTCCCTGGGGCAGGGAAAGGAATAAGCCTTTATACAGTGCCTACTATGTGTTAAGCACCTTCCTTAGTACTTTTTTTTTTTTTTACAATTTTCTTATTTTATAACTCACTACAACTTTGTGAGGTAGGTATTATTACCATCCCCATTTTCCAGGTGAGTAAACTGTAGCAAGGAGGCAGCTAGGTTGTTCAGTGATTAGAGCACTTGGCCTGTTGTTAGGAAGCTCTAAGTACAAATTTGGCCTCAGACATTTGCATCTATGTGACCATAGACATGTCATTTAACCTTTTCCTTAATCGCCCAGAGAAAGAAATGACAAAACCACTTCAGTATCTTTGCCAAGAAAACCCTTGGGCAATATGGTCCACAGGGTTATGATGTGTCAGTCATGACTGAACGATTGAACAAACAATGGCAAACAGACATTAAGTCACTTGCTCAGGGTTACCTAGCTAGTAAGTGTCTGAAGCTGCATTTGAATTCAAGTTGTCCTGACTCCAGGATCAAGCTCTCTCTGACCACCTTATTGTATCAGGTAAGTCACTTTACTCAACTAGTATGCACCAGATAGGAGACTGGAACCATTTTCTTTCTGATGTCACAGCCAATTTTCTCTCTACCACCCTGTGCTGCTGCTATTTTTTTTTTTCTGTTGGCATGCAACAGAATGTATAATAGCATTGAAACACACACTTTGTTCAATCTGCATGCAACTTTCTAAGGTTTTGCAATCCTCATTCTTTTCCAGTAGCCTCCTAGCTCTGTATCTTATTAAGAGAGGTGCTCTGCCTAACCAGTATGTTAGAAATAACTCAGTCACCCAGGAAAACACTCTGGTAAACAATGAAGTTTCTTTGTTGTTGGAGGGTTGTATTTTTTCCCATTTCCTGAGCTCTAACATTTGAGTGTTACATGGCTATAAACCAGCAGGCCACCATAAACACCAATACAGAGCATTTAAATCAATTGGGAAAAAACAAGGCTTCCAACTGTAGCTTTTCTAAACTTAAAAAATATCAGTAAAGGCTAAGAGAAATCTACTGCATTCCCTATATAGTTTTATGAGTGTCACAGAAGTTAAGAGTCTCCTGACTGTGCTGGTGGGTAAATCCTCTGAGCTTGTGCCAGAAACTTGTAATGCTGCAGATGTAGCAGACAATCACTTACAATGAGGGATCTGAGCAGGGTCCCTAACCTTTCATCGCCAGAAATCATTCCTATTGTCTAATGTTGCATCTGCAGCATATTTTCTCCCTGTTAATTTACATGGGAGAGTTGACTCAGTGAATGTTTATGATGTGCATAACAGGAGCTAGATTCAGAATTCTAAGATTTATTTCTCAGATAACCACTCCTCTAACCACAGCTTTAAGATTGTAGGCTTTTTGTCCTCCACGAATCCCCACCCATACATTTAAAATATGGCTCATAAAACTTGAACCCCCAAAGATAAAGTCACTTTTATCTACCTTCCTGTTAACCAGTGATCTCACAGCTGCCAAGAAGATCTGCTAAAGCTGATGTCATAATAACCAGAATGCATCCTAAGAGCTTGAGCTCAATTATTATGCTGCCAATATAAAAATAATAATAACAATAATAATAATAATAACAATAAATAAAATAGTGCTTTACACAAAAAAGGTAGTTCTATTGTACTGTCCTGGAAAACTTGGGCCACACATATCTGGCAAGGTAAGGAAGCAAATGTAGAAATTGATTGGATATCTCTTCCTGACTTTGGCATTGACCCTTTTTTGCAGACATAAGCAAAACACTTCAGCTCCCTTTGTCTTCCCTTTCTTTTTTAGAAATTGAGGCACAAATATTGAATTTACTAGTTATGTAACTGGATTCTTGGGAAAGAGGCACAGGTTTTCCTCGAAAATCATTGCAGTCTATCCCTCCAGAATTAGGATAGCTAAAACTGAGCACAATACTCCAGATATAATCTGACCATTGGGTAATAAAGCAGGATTGTTGCCTCCATCTCATATATACTAGAATTCTATTTTGTTTTGATAAGTATTTTTTCTTCTGATTCCAGACTTCAGGACAGTTTTCTTTGACAATCTCTTGGAGGATGTTGTCTAGGCTGCTTTTTTCATCATGGTTTTCTGGGAGAACAATAATTCTTAAGTTATCTCTCCTGGATCTGCTCTCTAGGTCAGTTGTTTTTCCAGTGAGATATTTTACATTTTCTTTCAATTTTTCAATCATCTTGTTTTGTTTGATTGACTCTTGGTGCATCATAGAGTTCTGAGTTTCAATCTAATTGATTCTAATTTTTAGCGAATTACAGTCTTAGGTTAGTTTTTGAAGTTCCTTTGTTAGGGAGGTATTTTCCAATAACTTCACTAATTTTACTTTTTAAGGATTTGTTTTCTTCACTGAGACTTTTTTCAAAGTTGGTCACTGCCTCCCCGATTTGGTCTTTAAAATCTTTCTTAAGCTCCTCCAAGAATGCTCTTTGGGCTTGAGATCAGTTCACATTTCTTTTTGTGGTCTCAGGTGTGGGTAAAGAGTCCAAATTGCCTGGTATATTTGGTTGTTGTTGACCTACATAGTATGCTAGGATCGATTTTCTTGCCTTCCCCTTCTCCTTCTCAGCTTCCTTCCTTCCCATTGTGATTTCCTATTTATTAATTTCTCAGGCTGTGCACTAAGGGCCTGGACATTGACTTTGAAGGCTGTAGCCTCTGGGTGTCTAGTTTGTGGCTAAGGAAGGAATCTCAGACAGGTATGTTGATGTGCACAGAGTAGTTTGTGGGAGAAGGGTGGTTTGGCCACTTCAGATTTCTGCCTCTATACCCCTGGGCTATAGCTCAGGCAGGCTTTTTCTGGTCAGGTGAGGTGGGGCTCCTTGGGACCCCTCCCTCTCTTCTATTCAGACTTCTGGCTGTCTCAATTACACCCCTTCTTGAAGACTCCCAAGCCTGAGGCTATTTCCACTAACTTGGGATTTCATTCTGGGTGGGAGACTTATCTTTGGGTTTTCTACTTCATGAAGGAGGGATGGGAGGATCGAATCAACTAGAATTTACTTTGCCATTCTAGCCTCTGTATTATACAGTCAAGCAATTTCTAAACTAACAGGCTGGGGGCTGATAGCTGCAGGAGAAGCTGCTGTCTCCACTGGGGGTAGGAGCACTCTCCTACCTGGCTCCAATGATCTTTCCTATTCCCTGGCGAGATGACCTTGTTAAGTCTGCAGGCTGGGGCTTCTTCTCTGTCTGGTGTAGTCTGCTTTTCTGCTCTTAAGTCTGAGCTCTGCAGACCCCACATGCTCTGTGCTTGCCCTGTCTGGATGCACTGGGCACTTTCCTGGGCTGGATTCTGCCACATTCTGTCTCCAAGTGTATTTTGTCACTCCAGAATCCGTTCAGATTCACTTTTTAAGGTTCAGTGACAGGATTCACAGAGGTCCTTAGAGAAGTTACTGCTTCCTTTCCTCCATCTTTGCTCTACCCCCCTAGAATTCTGTTTTCAATGTCTAGTAAAATGTAAGATCCTTTGATATCCCAAATCTCTTACTTGATTTTCAAAATACTTTTTGAACTCTACCATGGTCTGTGGCCATTTCATATGTTTCTTCAAGCCTTTTGATGTAGGAGCATTGACTTTGTTGCCTTCTTCTGGTTATATGTTTTGATCTTCTTTGTCACCAAAGTAAGATTCTAGTCTGTGGTTTTTGTTTTTACACTGTTTGCTCATGTTCCCAGCCAAATACTTGAGGGGTTTTGTATCAGCCCACTTGAACCCTTATAGCCTGTAGGCGCAGAGCTCCAGAAGCAGCCTCAACTGCTGCTGCTGCCTCCACCACTACTTCTGCTGCCCTGGGGCTCGGGCCAGACCATGCTTCTCATGTGTCTCTTCCCAGGTCCTACAGAGTTCCCCCACTGACTTTCCATGCTGTCTTAGGCATTTGTGGGTTAAGAAGCCTGGAAATCACCACAGCTGCCAGTGATATAGATCCAAGGCCTGCTTCTGTCCCCCCCACACACAAATATATATACGTGTGTGTGTGTGTATGTATGCTGTCCTGTGCTGGAGATGTGTTTTACTCTGTTTACTCTGTCATTTTGTGGGTCCTACAGCTCTAGAATTTGTTTAGAGTCATTTTTATAGGTATTTGAAAAGGTGTGCCAGAGAACTTAAACAAGTGTCTGCCATCTTGGCTCTATCCCACTAATAAACACTTTTTCAACTGAATTTTGGGCTTAGTTTCACAGTTGACTTAATATTGATCTTAAACTATATAGAAATCAACATTTTAAAAAGTTTGTATTTATTTGTATTGATATATCTTGATGGGAAATAAGAGACTCTAAAACTACCTAGGCAAACTTGTCACAAAGTAGCAAAATCAACTAATAAAACATTGATGAAAGACAAACATATCTTAGGATCACAATATTTTAGATTTAATGAAAAAAAAAAGTCCTAGAAGTTCAGCTAATTGTCTTTCTCATTGTGGAGTTGACTGTTTGCAGAAAATTAGTGCATATACTTTGACTTTAGAAACTTGGGAAAATGTCTGTTGTATTTGACCAGAATCGCATAGACTTTGGGGTTTGTATTTGTTTATATTTTTGCAGGGCTTTCTGTATTGGTTTGGTTTTGACTCCATTTTCATTATATTTTCAAACATATTTTCCCATGGGTCTCTTTATTTTTTTTTTTGTTCCATATGATTCAATAAGATTCCAATATAGAAATATTGCAAAGCTCATTCACTCATGCCCCACTGAACCTGTATTTAGTTTCCAAATGCTTTATAACTAATTGCTATTTGGTTGTTTTAGTTGTGTCCAACTCTTTGCTATTCCATTTAGGGTTTTCTTGGCAAAGGATGTAGTTTGTCATGTCCTTGTCCAGCTCATTTTACAAATGAAGAAACTGAGGCAAGCAGGATTAAGTGGCTTGCCCTTGGTTACATAGCTAGTAAATGTCTGAGGGAACATTTGAACTCAGAAAGATGAGTCTTCCTGACTTGAGAAGGAGCACTCTAGTCATTGTTATCTAGCTGCCTTTTTTTTTTTAAGCAATTGGGGTTAAGTAACTTGCTCAAGGTTACACTGCCAGTAAGAACAGTTCCTGGGTCCTCCCAAATCCAGGCCAGCGCTCTTACTCACTGCACCACCTACCCTCCCCACTAGCTGCCCTTTTTTAACAAATAATGCTATTATAAATATTTTTAACATGGGCCTTTTCCTTCATGTCCTTAATTATTTTGTGGTATAAAACCAGTAGAGTTGTATTAAAGGGTATAGACAATTAAGTAATTCTTATTTAATAATGCAAAATTGGTTGGGTCATCTCTAACCTTTATCAAAATCAACTAGCATTCCAGTTTTAAAGCTGCTCACATAATATTGAATTTTGACAATTTGATAGGTGTGAGTTAGTAGAACTTTAATTTCCATGACAAATTAATTTAGATGATTTTTCAGATGGTTGGTGAAATTTTACTTTCCATTTATGGGATTCTATTCATGTCCTTTTACATCTTGGACATGGCTAGGTCTCACTAAGTACATATGATAATCATCTAATGTTTTTCAGATTTACAGTGAATATTTCCATTCCCTGGAATTAAGTACTATATTTTACATAATTATAACTTCAAATAGTGCAAATTAACATACATGCATCTTTGTTAGGAGGATTCATTTTTTGCACTAATCAGAACCTATCTATATGAGGGAACTTACCTGAACATTTATTTCATTCAATTGTGGGTTTGAGATACTTATAAGAGACGTTTTTTGAAATGCTATTACTAAATCTGTCTTTTCTTCTGATTCTTGTTACTTGATTTTGTTTGTGTAGAAAACCCAAAAATTATCTATAAACATATTTTTCTTTTTTAATTTATTTTTATACTTTGTTTAGTCACAAATTTATCTACTTTTCAAATGTGTAAGATACATATATGCATGTGTGTAGATAGACATATGCATATGCACATGTATATATGCATGTATACATGTATAACTTTTTTCATTTCTATGTGCCTCTGTGTCTGTGGTATGTGATGTTGATCTAAATTTGTTTCTACTATACTTTTTTCTAAGTTTTCCAGCAGATTCTATATGGGAATTTTCTGTATTGAAATTATTGACCATTTGACTTTAAGCTTTAATTTCTTCATGAAGTTTGTTTATTTCTAGTAGCTAGATTTACATGTCAAATTCATTCACAACTCTAAGCTACTGAAATTTACTTATTCAATTAGTTACCAAGACCTATCCACCTTTCTTCTTCAATAGAGTTTATTCTCTTATTTTCATTTACATATTACATACATATTCAATATAATCTAACATTTATTAACTACCTCCTATATATAAGACTGTGCACTAGTTATTGCCTATACAATGACAAAAACAAAACAGTACCAATCTTTGAGGGACTTACAGTTAACTTGGGAAACAAAATATAAACATTTAAGTAAATTAAAAAAAATATAAAGTAAATCTGAAGTATTTGGGGTAGGAGAATGAGTACTTAAAACTCCCGCAATAAGGAAGTCTCATATTGGGGATAAACAACGCCTTGAAGGGATCAAGGCTTTTAAACATGTGGAAGTAAGGGGAATTTTGTATGGAAGACAGCATGTACAAAGTTACAGAGATTGAGATAAAACATTGTTTATACAGAACATCAAGTAAGCTAGGTTGACTACATGTATAATATATGACAAGAACCAATGTAAAATCAGTTTAAAACAGTAGTTATATCTAAATTTTGAAGTGGTTCAAATGCCAAACACAGGAACTCCTATTTTATTCTATTCTAGAGGCAATAATGAACCATGTATTGAACAGAGGAATGAAGCTTATCATATTTATGCTTTACAAATATTAGTTTGGAAGTTATGTAGAGGATGGAAAATATAGGAGAGGGACTGGAGTCAGAGAGTCCAATTAAGAGTCTGCTACAGTAGTTGAAGGGACAGATAATGGAAAGCAGATCAATGAAAATAACCATGTGAGTAGAAAGGAGATGACTTAAGAAAGTATGTTTTTTTTACTATTTCCTCATTAACGTAGATGCTTCAAACTTCTGCTTTCTGATTTCCAATTAAGTATAATACATTTTATTATAACTCCTCATTTCAACTCTTTATACATTGTTTTTGTCTTAAAAAGGGGTTTCTTATATAAAGGAAATTATCTTGTTCTATTTTATAATTAATTCTTTAGCTCTCTTCTGTTTCTTGGGGTGAATTTTGACCATTGACATTCAGTATCAAAATTACTGTTTGCATCTCTGCCTATTGGATCAGGAAAAAAGAATATTATGATTCATTAAATATCTACAGCTTATTTTGCTTAACAATATTAGATTCTAGTATCCTTCATATAAATATGCTTTTCTAGTTTCCCTAACCTAGTCCAAGATACCCTGATTTTGATATGAAAAAAATAAGGCCTATATAATTGATGCTTGTTTTGCTATACTCTATGTTCTTTTTACATGAACTACTCTGTAACTAAAATTGTTATCCTTCCTTGATTTTAGCAATGGATTTTTTTTTTTTTTATCAGTTAACAAGCTTACTTTAGTCAAACAAACATATATCATTTAGTTCAGGGGAAAAGGTCAGCACCCTAAACTTCAGAGTATACAGACAGATCAAACAGACAGGCTTCCAAACTGTCCAAACAGCATATCAATACCAAATCACAGTTACCAAAGAGGGAAGCATCAACATCTGGGTTTTCAAAGCCAGGGGGCTCTCAACAACGGCTTCCCAGAGTCTCATCTGGTCAAATCACACAACACTTCTCAAAGTGAGCCCCCTAGCAATGGATTTTTTAAACTAAAGTATAGTTGTTATTCCTCACTTAATTTCAAAATGTAAGGTTAAAAACCAGTTATTTGGCATCACATAGAACACTATAACATATGATTTTATCCAGTTTAACTTGTTTTGTGGTTTTTTAATATACTGATCAAACAAAACAGACAAAATAATTTATTTGTTAGTGTATATTGTGATATATTCCGCTGATGAATAGTTTATTTTTCCCCTAGCTCACACATGTTTCTTGCTGATGGGAAATTTTGTAAATTGGATTGGGTGGGCTTTCTTTCCACTGTACATGGGGGGGTCACACTCCCCTGAAAAAAGGAAACTTCTGATGGGGTCTGTTGTATTTGGCTTTTTCTGGTAAGGCTTTTATTTTAAATTGCTGAGTACCACCTGTGTGTTAGATTGACATGGCCTCTTCCTTGTAGGTTTGAACTTAAAAAAAAAAAAAACATTTTGAGACTTTGGGAGATGATTAACTTAAAGCTTGCCATAAGAGCCCAAAGGAAAACTCCATTAAGGAGACTCAGGGGATTTTTTTTTTCTTCAGTAGAAAACCCAAGTAGGTTCTTTCACTGAGAGTTCATCAATGAGTTCTAAAACAATTCACTGAATACTGTCAAGAGGCCCTAAATTTGACCATTTTTATTAGAATTGAGACTAAGCTTTCCATTGTCAGGTTTGACTTTTACTGCTTTGTTTTGTTTTTTTTCTCTAACTGAAAATTGTTGACTCCTCTTAACTATCCCACAACCAAGAACAATCCGTTAAGTCAAGCCACCACTATTTGTTGAATTATTTCTGCTTATTACTCTTTGGTAAGGAAAAGAAAGAAAAAAAAATTAAAGAAACTCCTACTGTCAAGAAGCTTATGATATAGCTCAAAAGATAAAAGTACAAATCTACATATAAACTGGAAGAAAAGGCAGTATAAACCAAGTATCAAATATGCAAATTTTCATAGATAGAAGGCCTAAGGAAAGATAGCAACTGTGGAACAAGGCTTAAATATAGAAAGAATATATGGAGATTTTTAAAAATTAAAATTTCCTTGAAATTTTATTAAAATTGCTATATTTTAATTGTGGAGAGTTATAATGGAGAACAAAGCTTTAGTTTGTTTAAAAATAGGTGCTCATGACATTTTTTAAAGCAACTATCTAAAATAATTAGTATAAATAATAAATTTAATAAAATAATATCAATTAATAAATTGCATTTATATCATATTTTAAAATTTACAAAGCACTTTAATCACAAGAACTATTAACATGTTATTATCATTTTACAGATCAAGCATTGGGCAGGACAAATTGAAATGACCTGTTCAGTCAGTGAGAAAACACTTACTAAGAAACTATGTTTTGTCTGTCACTATGTTAAGCAGTGGGTGATATAACTAGCATGAGAGATATGATTCAAATCCAGGTCTGATTGATTGATATGTTCTTTCAATTGTGCTACTTTTCCATTAAGATGTCTACTTCCTTTTTTCTCTCATTAAAATTACAAACATTGCATCTGTCATTGTCTTTTGATACCATCCTTATATTTAGGTCATGAGGATTCATAGAATATACATTTGTTATAAGTTAATCCCTAAAGATTTATTACAAATATAAACTTAGAAACAATTTAAAATTTTAAGCCCATTTTCTAATCTTCCTGTGAAGTAGAAAAGTCTAAAAGTCTTTATTTTTTGTGTAGTTATAACCAATGTTCATCTTGCCCTTACTCTCCTAGTTTTGTTTTACAACCCATCCTGTAACTGTGTTCATGTGTATCTAGATTAATTTCTCCACTTAATAGTATTTTATTTACAATAACATGTAAAGATAGCTTTCAGCATTCACTTTTATAAGATTTTGAGCTACAAATTTTTCCCTCTCTTCCCTACCCTTTCCCCCCACAAGCATTATGATATAAATTGCACATGTACAATCAGATTAAGCATATTTCCAAATTTGTCATGTTGTGAAAGAAAAATCAGAATAAAAGGGAAAAACTATGAGAATTAAATAAAAAACATGCACACACATATAAAAAGTGAAAATAGTATGTTTCAGTCTGCATTCGGATTTGAAAGATCTATCAGATGTGTATAGCATTTACCATCACAAGTCTTTTGGAGTTGTCTTAATAGTTAAAAAAGAGGTAAGTCTATGATAGCTGGTCATCATACAGTGTTGCTGCTACAGTTTACAATATTTTCCTGGTTCTGCTCACTTCACTCAGCATCAGTTTATAAAAATCTTTCCATCTTTTTGAAATCCATCTGTTCATAATTCCTTATAGTACAACAGTATTACATAACATCCATATACCAAAACTTATTTAACCATTACCCAACTGATGCACATTACCTCAATGTCCAATGCTTTGTCACCATGAAAAAAGAGTTTCTAAAAACATGTCTGTACATGTGTCCTTTCACTTTTTTATGGTCTCTTTGCAATACAGACCTAGTAGTAGTATTGCTGAATCAAATGGTTTGTTTGTTTTATATCCCTTTGGGCATAGTTCCTAATTTCTCTCCATAATGTTTGGATAAATTCACAAATCTACCAACAATGCATTATTGTTTCAATTTTCCCAAATCTCCAAAATTTATCATTTTCCTTTTCTGTCTCATTAGCCAATCTGATACATGTGAAGTGGTACCTTGGGGATGTTTTAATTTATATATCTGTAATCAACAGTGATTTAGAACATTTTTTTGTACATGACTTTAAAAGGTTTTAATTTCTTCATCTGAAAAATGACTTGTTCATATTATTTGATCATTTATCAATTGGGGAAGTAAGGACATGTATTCTTATAATTTTGACTCAATAATGTATATATCTATAAGAAATATAGAAATTTGAGAAATTGTTTCCAAGAATTCTGCTTTCCTTCTAATCTTTATCTTTGGTTGTTCAAAAATTTTTGAAAATAATGTAAACAAAATTCTTTATTTTGTATTTCTTAGTGGTCTCTATCTATAGTTTCATCTTAAATTCTTCAATTCTCTATAGATCTGGTAGTTAAACTATTTCTTGCTCTCGTAATTTGCTTATGCTATCACTCTTTATGTCTAAATCATGTATTCTTTTTGGCCTTACCTTGGTATGCACTGTGAGATTTGGTCTATACATATTATCTCCCATACTATTTTCCGATTTTCCCAGCATTTTTGTCAAATATTGAATTCTTTTACCAGAAGCTGGAATCTTTGGGGTTATCAAAGTGTAAATTACTATTTTAATTTATTACCATGTATTATGTACCTGATCTGTTCCTTCGATCCACCACTTTGTTTCATAGCTAGTACCAGATAGCTTTGGTGATTGTTGCTTTATAGTATAGTTTTAGATCTAACATGGATAAGCAACCTGCCCTTGCATTTTTTCTCATTATTTCCCTGATGTTCTTGATCTTTTATTCTTCCAGACAAATTTTGTTATCAATTTTCTAGTGCTATCAAATAATTTTTAGTATTTTGATTGATATGGTATGGAATAAGTAAATTAATTTAGGTAGAATTGTATTTAGCTAAGGCTACCCAGGAGCAAATGATATTATTTCTAGTTATTTACATATGTCTTTATTTGTGTGAAAAGTGTCTTTTTAAAATTTTGTATATATATATATATATATATATATATATATATATATATATATATATGCACACAAAGTTATATTATTTTATAATAATATAAGTTATTTTAAATAAGATTGTTATACATCTTTGTGCTAGGCTTTGTGAGTAATATATAGAAATGTGGATGGTTTGTATGGGTTAATTTTATGCCCTTCAACTTTGCTAAAGTTAATTATTTCCATTAGGTTTTTTTTTTTTTTTAGTTGATCCTCTAGGAACCTGTATGTATAACATCATATTATCTGCAAAGAATAATAGTTTTGTTCCTCACTGCCTCTTTTAATTTTTCAATTTCTTTTTCTTCTCTTATTGCAATAGCTGACATTTCTGGTACAATATTGAATAATAGTGGTATTAATGGGCATCCTTGTTTCATCCTTGATCTTATTGAGAAGACTTCTAACTTAGTCCCATTCTATACAATGATTTCTGATGGTTTCAGATATATGCTACTTATTATTTTAAGGAAAACCACAGTGATTTTTATGTTCTCTCTCGTTTTTTATTTTTAAGTAGGAATGGCTGCTATATTTTGACAAAAAAATCCCCCTTTTTTCTACATCTATTGAGATAAATATATGATTTCTGTTAGTTTTGTTATTGATATGGTCAATTGTGCTGATAGTTTTCCTAATATTGAACCAGACTGCATTCCTGGTATAAAGCCCTCCTGGTCATACTGCATTATCCTGGTGATTCATTGCTATAATCTCTTTGCTACTATTTTATTTAAAAACTTTTGCACCAATATTCATTAAGGAAATTGGTCTATGATTTTCTTTCTGTGTTTTGACGATTCTTAGTTTAGATATACAGCACCATATTTATGTCATAAAAAGTCCTTGGTAGGACTCCTTCTTTGATCATGTTTCTAAATACATTATGTAATAGTAGAATTAATTATCCTTTAAAAGTTTAGTAGAATTCATTGTAAATCCATCTGGCCTTGGATATTTTATTCTTAAGGTGTTCATTAGTGACTTGTTCTTTTTTTTTTCCTAAAGTGGGGTCATGTAAATATTTTATTTCCTCTTCTATTGATCCAGGCAATTTATATTTTTGTAAGTATTCATCAGTTTCACTCAGGCTATCAGGTTATTGGCATATGGTTGTTCAAAATAGCTCCTAAATATTGCTTTAATTTCTACTTCATCGGTGGTGAATTCACCCTTTTCATATTTGATACTAATAATTGATTTTCTTCTTTTTTTTTTTAAACAAATACTTTATTAACTTCTGTTTTACATCATTCATTTCCGCCAGGTTTTGAGTTACAATCATTTTCCCCCCATTATTCCCCTACCCAACCTCCCAGAATAGCAGTCCCACAAGATATCGCTTCCTCCAATCTGCTCTCTCCCATACCTTCTCCCATACCCCCATCGACTTTTCCATTAGAGGAAGATGAATCTTTGTGTCCCAATGCCTGCACATCTTATCTCCCAATTATAGGCAAAAGAGTATTAATAATAGTATTTATATATATATTTGAAACATTTAATGTTACGACCTCGAATTTCAGATCCATTTCCTTCCTCCCTTGTCACCCATTCCTTCTTGGGATATAAGTAATTCAGTATATGTTGTACATGTCTAGCTATGCAAAACATTATCATAGTAGATATATTGTACAAGGCTGCTTATAATTCCCTCCCACTCATCCCACCCCCCACCTGGTCCATTCCCTACATGATCCTGTCCCTCTTCTATAGTGGGTACTTCCAACCTCCCCTCACCCCAAGGATGCCCTCCTCTCATCCCCCTTCCCCCTATCCTGCTGCAGGTTGAGATATCCCATTTAGTATGCATGTCATTTTCTCCCTGAACCAAATTCAATGTGAATGTGGTTTTGCCTTTTTAGCCTTCCTTATTCTCCCCCTCCTTTGCAACCACTTCCCCTACATGAGATAGTTTACCCTACCATGTCTCTCCCCATCTCCTCTTGCCACTTTCCTCTCTCACCTCATAATTTCATCCCTCGAGTATTCTCCCTTCCCAACAAATTCAACCTATGCCCTCTATCCATGTATAACTGTAACCATATACACACACATTCACATATGTATTCATATGACCACACACCCTTCTTCCATTATTTTCATAGTGAGAAAAATATCATCAGTCACAGTTATTGCTTTTCCATATAGGAATGTAAATAGTTCAACTTTGATAAGTTCCTTTTGATTTCTTTTCCCTATTACCTTCTCAGGCATCTCTTCCTTCTTGTGTCTGGATGTCAAATTTTCTATTCAACTCTGGTTTTTCCTCAAGAATGCTTGAAAGTCCTCTATTCCACTGAATGACCATATTTTCCCCTGAAACAAAATACTCAGTTTTGCTGGGTAGGTGACCCTTGGGTTCAGTCCCAGCTCTTTTGCCCTCTGGAACATCATATTCCATGCCCTTCGATCCCTCAGTGTAGAAGCTGCCAGGTCCTGGCTATTCTGATTGTGTTTCCACAATATTGAAATTGTTTCTTCCTGGCTGCTTGTAGTATTTTCTCCTTGATCTGGGGATTCTGGAACCTGGCTATAATATTCCTGGGAGTTTTCTTTTTGGGGATCTTTTTCAGGAGGTGATCGGTAGATTCTTTCAACCTCTATTTTGCCCTCTGGATCTAAAACATCAGGGAAGTTTTCCTTGAGAATTTCTTGAAGGGTGATTTCTAGGTTCTTTCCTTGATCATGGCTTTCAGGTAGTCCAATAATTTTTAAATTGTCTCTCCTGGATCGATTCTCCAGGTCAGTGGTTTTTCCCATGAGATATTTCACATTGCCTTCCAATCTTTCGTTTGTTTGGATCTGCTTAACAGCATCTTGATTTCTCATAAAGTCACTAGCTTCCATTTGCTCCAGTCTAACTCTGAAGGAATGAATCTCCTCAGTGAACTTTTGAGATTCTTTTTCCATCTGGCAAATTCGACTTTTTAAGGCATTCTTCTCCTCATTGCCCTTTTGGGCCTCCTTTGCCATCTGAGCTAGTCTATTTTTTAAGGTGTTGTTTTCCTCAGTCAGGCTGTTGACCCTCATTTCATACTTTTCCTGCATCCTTCTCATTTCTCTTTCTAATTTTCCTCCACTTCTCTTATTTGATTTTTAAAGTCCTTCTTAAGGTCCTCTATGGCCTGCAACCCACTCATGTTTTCCCCTGGGGCTTTTGGAGCAGGACTTCTGACCTCACAGTCCTTTTCCCGCTCTATGCCCCCAAAATAGGAGTGTAGGGTTGCATTTTTCTGTTTCCTCTGCCTTGGCATGTTGCCACTTAATTGCTTGACTTTTGGGCTTGTTGCCACACTATGGCTTTAAGGCCAGCTAGAGGAATTTTTGTCCCAAACGTGTGGGGGGCAACTTCCGTTTCTGGCAAGCTGTAAACCCACCCACAACTTCCACCCTAGATCACAATCCAGATTCAGGGAGGTTAAAGCAAGAGCGATTACCCCCCAAGACTGATCGCTGGATCTCCCCACGATTTGTAGGCTGGGAGCCGGAAATGCCTATGAAAACTACACAATGGCGTGTCTCCTCAGCGGCTTCTAGCCCCCAGGGGAGGGAGCTGAGGCATTCCCCAAATACAGGTCCCAAAGTCCATAGGACACTAACCTCTTACTTTGTCCTAAGCAAGTCTATGTTGATAATTCTGGGGTTGCCACAGTTCCTGGTGTTCTGGGGTTCCTCCAGCCGGCTGCTGGCCCTGCCGCCCTGGGGCTAAAACCTCGGCTCACGTGGACCTGGGCTCGGCTGGGCTCCTGCGCTCTGTGCTCTGCGCGCTGCCGGCTCCCAGACTGCTGTGCTGGTCCTTCCTGCAGGGTGCTAGGCTGTCCTCAGCGGGAGGTTAGCTTCTCTGTGTCGTTCTGTGGGTGCTGGGGCTCCAGAAGATTTTCAGAGTCCTTTTTTACATAGTTTGTGGAGAATCTGGGGGCAGAGAGCCTTGGATGAGCTGTTTCTACTCAGCTGTCTTGGCTCCGCCCCCCTCTTCTTTCTTTTTTTAAAGTCAAATTAACTAAAGGTTTATCTATTTTAATTATTTTTCGTTTCATAAGACCAGTTCTTAGTTTTATTTATAAGTTCCATAGTTTTCTTACTTTCAATTTTGTTAATCTCTCCTTAGATTTTTATAATTTCTAATAGGGTATTTAATTGGAGATTTTTAATTTATTTCTTTTCTACCTTTTTAAATTGCATACCCAATTCATCAATCTGTTCTTTGTCTATTTTATTCATGTAAGCATTTTGAAATTAAAAATAAAATTTCCTCTAAGTACTGCTTTGGCTACATCCTATACATTTTTGTATGTTGTCTCATTATTGTCATTCTTGTTGATGGAATTATTGATTTTTTTATGATTTGTTATTTGACCCACTTGTTTTTTAGGATTAGATTATTTAGTTTCCAATTCATTTTAATATGCCCGTGGATCTGTATTTTTCTATTTTTTGCATCATTATCTGAAAAAAAAAAGATGCGCTATTCCTTAATGCATTTGATTATGAAGTTTTTATGCACTAATACATCATCAGATTTTTTTGGTAGGTGCCACTAAGGTAGGTATTACTAAGAAAAAAGATTTATTCCTTTTTATTCCCATTAAATTTTCCCCATAGACATACCATATCTAATTTTCCTAAAATTCTATTCACCTCCTTAACTTCTTTCTTTTTAATTCTGAGGTTAGAATCATCTAGTTCAAAGGGGTGGAAGTTGAGAAATCCCACTAGTACAATTCTGTAGTCTGTTTCTTACTTTAATTCACTTAACTTCTCTTCTAAGAATTTGAATTCTTAGTACATATATCTTTAGTATTGACAGTACTTCATTGTCTATGGGACCTTTTAGCAAGATGCAGTTTCCTTCATTATCTGTTTTCATTAAATCTATTTTTTTTTTGATTTTCCTTTGAGATCAGAATTGCTAACCCTGCTTTCTTTTTTACTTCAGCTGAAATAGAATGGATTCTGCCCCAGCCTTTTAACTTTAGTTTGTGTGTGTCTCTTATATTTCAAATGTGTTTCTTGTAAACCACATATTATAAGTTTCTGATTTTTAATGCACTATGCCATCTGCTTCCATTTTATGAGAAAGTTAATAACATTCACAAGTATTACTACCAAGTGTGCATTTCCCTCTATTTTATTTTTTTCTCTCTCCTTTCAGGCTGTTCCTCCTCACCAAGGTTCTGTTTCTGACCACAGTTTCGCCCAATATGCCCTGCCTTCTATCCCACTCCCTTTTCTTTCCCTTTTCAACTCCTACTTTTGCTGTCCCTTCTATTCATTGAATTTCCTTTTCTTTCCCATTCTCCCTCCTACTTCCCTATAGGGTAAAATAAAATTCTATACCTGATTGAGTATGTCATTCCTTCTTTGAGCCAAATCTGTTGCAAGTAAGGTTCAAATAATGATCAACCTCTCCCTTCTTTCCCTTCATTGTAAGAGGTCTTTTCTACCTCTTCACATGATATTACCGTATTCTGCCTCCTCTAGATGTCTTCTACCAGTATAATAATTTTTTTCATCCTATATGTTTTTATAGAATCACATTGAAGTCAACTTATACACACACCCTCTATGTATACCCCTTCTAACTGATCTACTAGAGATATAGTTCTCAAGAATTACAAATAGCATCTTCCCATGTTGGGGTGTAAACAGTTTGAACTTATTGGATAACATTGTGTGTGTGTGTGTGTGTGTGTGTGTGTCTGTTTGTGTGTATTGTCTTTCCTGTTTACATTTTTAGGCTTCTCTTGAGTCTTGTATTTGAAGATTGGTTTTTCTGTTCAGCTCTGGTCTTTTCATCAGGAATGTTGAAAGTCTCCTATTTCATTGAAAATTCGTTTTCCCGCCTAGAACATTATGCTCAATTTTGCTGGGTAGTTGATTCTTTGTTCTAATCTAAGCTCCTTTGCTTTCCATAAAATAAAATTCCAAGCCTTCTGATATTTTAAAGCTGCTAAGATATGTGTAATCCTGAATGTGGCACCCTGACTTGCGAATTGTTTCTTTCTGGCTGCTTGCAGTATTTTCTTCTTTACCCCATAATTCTGGAAAATAGTTACACTATTGCTTAAAGTTTTCCTTTTGGGATCTTTTTTAGGACATGACTGATGGATTCTTTCAATGACTATATTTTTCCTCCCTTATTTATTAAATAATTTATTTTAGTATGCAAAATTCATTTCCACAAGACTTTGCATTGCAAATTTTCTTCCCCTCCACCCTAACATGGCATGCATTCTGATTATTCCTTCTTCCAGTCTGCCCTCCCCTTTACTAACTCACCCCTCCTCTTAGACCCCCTGACTTTCTTGTAGGACAATATTGATTTCTATACCCCCTTGCCTATACTGTATTTCCCAGTTGCATGTAAAAACAATATTTAACATTTTTTTATAAAACATTGAGTTCCAAATTCTCTCCCTTCTTCCCTACCCGCCCACGCTCTTTGAGAAGGCAAGCAAATCATTATAGTCTATTTATGCGTACTTAGGTAAAACACTTACATAATGGTCATTTTGTGAAAGACTATATTTCCCTCCATCCTTTTTCTTCCCCCCATTTATTCCATTCTCTGCTTTGACCCTGTCCCTTTTCAAAAGTGTTTGTTTCTGACTACCGCTTCCCCCAATATGCTTTCCTTGCTATAATTCCCTCCCCATCCCCCTTTTCACCTTCCCCTCTACTTTCCTGTAGGGTAAGATCTATTTTCATACCCAGATGGGTTTGTATGTTATTCCCTCCTTAAGCCAACTCTGATTTAGAGGAAAGTTCAATCATTCTCTCTCACCTTCCCACCCTTTCCCTACATGGTTAAAGCTTTTTCTTGCCTCATTATTGTGAGATTATTTATTCCATTCTATTTTTCCCTTTCTCCTTCTTCCAGTATATTCCTCTCTCACCCCTTAATTTTATTTTTTCAGATACCATCCCTTCATATTCAACTCACCTTGTGCCCTCAGGCTATGTATATTCAGCTCTGATGTTTTCATCAAGAGTGCTTGAAAGTCCTCTATTTCATTTACTGTTGTTTTTTCCCCTGAAAGATTATGCTCGGTTTTGCTGGATAGGTGATTCTTGGTTTTAATCCTAGCTCCTTTGATTTCCAGAATATCATATTGCAAGCCCTCCAGCCCCTTAATGTAGAAGCTGCTAGATCTTGTGTTATCCTCATTGTGTTTCCATAGTACACAAATTGTTTCTTTATGGATGCTGGCAATATTTTCTCCTTGACCTGGGGACTTTGGAATTTGGCTACAATATTCCAAGGCATTTTACTTTTTACTCTTTCAAGAGGCTTTTGCTGGATTCTTTCAGTTTCTATTTTACTCTCTGGTTCTAGAATATCAGGGCACTTTTCCTTGATAATTTCTTGAAAGATGATGTCTACACTCTTTTTTATCATGGTTTCCAGGTAGTCCAATAATTTTTAAATTATCTCTGTTGGATCTATTTTCCAGGTCAGTGGTATTTCCAGTAAGATCTTTCACATTGTCATTTATTTTTTCATTCCTTTGGTTCTGTTTTAAAATTTTAGGATTTCTCATGAAGTCATTAGCTTCCATTTGCTCCATTCTACTATTTTTTTGGAGGGGAGAAGACAGGGCAGTTGGGCTTAAGTGACTTGCCCAAGGTCACAGGGCTAGTATGTGTGTCAAGTGTCTGAGGTCAGATTTGAACTCAGGTCCTCCTGACTACAGGCCTGGTACTCTATTCACTGTACTACATAGACTTCCTGCCACTCTAATTTTTAAGGAATTATTTTCTTTGGTGAGCTTTTGGACCACCTTATCCATTTGGACAATACTGCTTTTTAAGTTATTCTTCTCCCAAGTGGTTTTTCAGACATCATTTGTCATTTGGATTAGTTTATTTTTTAAGTTGTGATTTTCTCTATTTTGGGGGAGGTATCCTTTAGAAAGCTGTTGAATCATTTTTCATTATTTTCTTGCATCACTCTCTTTTCATTCCCAATTTTTCCTTTACTTCTCTTACTTGATTTTCAAAATTCTTTTTGAACATTGGCCTGTGACCAATTCATAATTTACTTTGAGGCTTTTGATGTGTATATTCTATAGTCTGAGTTCTTTAACACTATTTGCTCTTTTTCCCAGCCAAATATTTTACATTCTAACTCTTCATCAAGGTAAGATTCTGCTTCCAGTGGCATGGATGTAGGGGTGGGTGTACTGTCCCATGCTTCAGGGGTTTTGTGCATCTGTTTTCAGCAATTCTTCTAGGGGTCTGTACATTCTAGGGGCCAATTCTTCCAAGGTGGTATGATCAAAGGAAAGGCGTTTACTCCTTTCCTGGGCTATGGTCTGGTCTCTTTTTTGCCTTGGAAATGTGAGGCAGATTCCCTCTCCACTGCACCACAAGCTCCACCACACCAGTGCCACTCCTTACCCAAAGGCTGCCACTCAGGACTGTGAGCCAGATCCAAGCAGTACAAAGCAAGAGGATCCTGCCTAAGTGCCAGGAAAGATAAAACTGAAATTGCACTCTTTTCAGCCACTTGATTCCCACACAGTCCCTTGGCCCGGAACCCCAGAAGAAGTGCTGCACATACTGACACCACCACCTCCAGCACCCTGGTGTTGGATCATGCTCCTCTCTCACCAAGGTCCAACAGAATTTTCCCACCAAACTTTTATCCTGTCATTTGTGTTTGTCAGCCCCAAAGTCTTGAAACTGCCACAGATGTGAGGGATTCATTCCCCTGAGGCCTGCTCTAGCCTGTTTATGCTGGCATGGCCCACACTAGACTGCGCTCTGCTCCCACCCTGGTATGATAGACCCTTCCTGTCTACCTTCCAGGCCATCTTGAGCTGGATATTTGTTTCAGTCTGTCATTTTCTGGGTTATGCAGCTCTAAGAACTTTTGAGAGTCATTTTTTACAGGTATTTGGAAGGGTTTGGGGGACCTCAAGCAAACCCTTGCTTTTATTCCACCATCTTGGCTCTGCCCATAGAGGGGGAAAAGCTTAATAACTGTTTTGGCTTCTGGTTCTAGAATATCAGGACAGTTATCCTTGATAATTTCTTGAAAGCTCCTATCCAGACTCTTTTTTGATCATGACTTTCAGATAGTCTAATAATTCTTAAATTATCTCTCCCTGATCTATTTTCTAGGTCACCTGTTTTCCCAATGAGGCATTTTGCATCTTCTATTTCTTTTCTTTTGTCTTTTTGATTTAGTTCAACTGATTCTTGATGTCTCCTTGAGTCACTAGCTTCCACTTTCCCAATTCTAATTTTTAGGGAATTGTTTTCTTCATTATTTTTTTCCTTCTTTTTCCAAGTTGTTGACTCTCTTTCATACCTCTTATTTCTTTTCCCAATTGTTCTTCTACCTCACTTAATTTGATGTTTAAAATATTTTTAAGCTCTTCCCAAAAGACTTTTTGGGCATGAGGTCAATTTATATCCCCCTTTTAGGTTTTGCATATAGGCATTTTGACATTGTTGTCCTTTTTCTCATTCTGTGTTTTGATCTTTTTTTTCATAGTAGCTTTCTGTTATCCAGGTTCTTTTTTGCTCATTTTAAAGCTATTTCATTGCTTTTACTGCTCAGCTCTACTCATGGGGCAGAGGGCTCACTATCCCAATCAACTTGTGCTGAGGTCTGGGGACCTGATTAATGACTTTCTGTGCTGGGAACTCAGGTGCTAGTGACTTGCCAACTAAACTGGGATGGAATGGATTTAGAGGTCATCTGGTCCAGTATCTTTATTTTAAACATTAGGAAAATTGGGCCCAATGGTGTTAAATAACTCAGCCACATTTACTCAAGTAATATATATGAGAGTTGGAATTTGAAACTAAGTACTGGCCACCCAAGTGACTTATATTCAGTGTAGAGAATGGTGGTTAAAAGCAGAGAAAAGTGGGATGTGAATGAGTCTAGCAGTGGAGAGGAAGCACTATAGAAGTGTGAGCCATTATAATCTAGACACAGAGGGCAGCCAGGGGGCACAGTGGACAGAGTATCAGTCCTAGAGCTAGGCAAACTTGAGTTCAAAGTCATTCAACCCTGTTTGTCTCAATTTCCTCATCTGTAAAATGAGCTGGAGGAGGAAATGGCCAAACATATAGGTCTCTTGATTACAAATTAGGTTTTTCTTCCATTTTACAAGATTGATTCCAGTAGGCTTCGTTTTTGACATTTTTATAGCTCAATAACATTCCATCATGTTAATATGACATATTTTATTTAGACATCCCACAATTGTTAGAGATAAATGTTTCCATTTTGGGGTTAATGGAAATAAGTAAACATACTTAAATTAATGAAATATTTATTGATTATTGAGTACCTTACCCTGATTCTGTCAAATGGAGCAACCAAGACTATGTTAGGTGCTAAAGAAGAATGGGAAAAATTCTGGGCAACTCAGGATTCCAGAGTTACAGTTTTTTGTTTGTTTGTTTGTTTGTTTTTGATGGGATGCTCCATAAATGCAGGATGGCAGGGAAGTAGTCAGGGCACTCAGCAAAAATATTATATATTTTTTGCATTTATGTATATATCCTATGTAGCCAATTAGTTACCAACTCCTTCCACAGTATCTCTTTTATCTCTCCCCTTCTCTATTAACATTATCACATTCTAGTCCACATTCTCAGTACCTCTCTTCTGAGTAACTGTAGTATTTTATCTTAACTAGTTTCTCTGCCTCCAATCTGTTCCTTTTCCAATCTTTTCCACAGTTGCCAGAATAAGTTTCCAAAAGGATAGTTTTGACCATCCTCTTTCCCTGCTCAAAACATTTGGTTCTTCCCTATTGCTGAAATAAGTATAGTCTTATACTTAGCCCAGAATTGGGCAACCTGTGACCTTAAGACCTCATGTATACCTTTAAGTTCTCAACTGTGGCCCTTTGACTGAATTCAAACTTAATGGAACAATTCCCCTTATGAAAATATTTGTTCTGTAAAACTTGGTTATCGTTTACATTTATATACAAATAAATAAAAAAGGTATATTTCAATGGATCATGGAATTTTTTAAATGCTACGAGGGGTGAGGAATGTGGGCCCTAGAGGACACATGTTCCCTTCTAGGTCCTTGGGTGTGACATTTTCTGTCTGGGTCCAAGGTTTAGAGATGACCATAATTCAAGGCCCTGCACAGAGTGGCTACAATTTACCTTTTCAATCTTATTTTATACATTCCCTTAACCCATTCTACATTTTAACCTCATAGGAATACTAGCTTTTCTTTAAACTTTAATGTCTTACTTCCTACCTCTGTATATTCATACAAATTATTCTCTCAAGGCAGAAAAATCTCCTTTCTCTTCTCTGCCTTTAAGAATTCCCTCTCTGTACTACTATGTGGTATGGTAAATAGAGCATTGGCCCTGAAGTCAGGAAGACCTGAGTTCAAATCCAACCTCAGCCACTTGACACTTAACTAGCTGTGTCACCTTGGCCAAGTCACTTAGTCCCAATTGCCTTGCCTTCTTCCCCCCCAAAATAAAACAAAACAAATCCTCTTTCTTCAAAGCTCTCTTCAACTTCCTCTTTCTCTATGAAATGTCCTTCATTTTCACAATAAAAAGAATTCTATCCTTTCTTAAACACACTTAGAGCATTTTCCTCAATTTATTCTTTGCTTCATACCTTCCTACATTTCATTATATGCATCCATTAGCATGTTTTCCATTCTGTCTTTGTATTACCAGTTCTTCACACAATGAGTGCACATAATGGGCACTGAACAAATGCTTGTTGGGTTGGAGTGCCTCTAATAAGAGCTTGAAAAATGTTTATTGCATTGTATCTAAGTAGAAATTGGCAAGCACAGATTTTATATCTCAAATTTCAAGGATAATTGCATAATAATCACATAAAGAAATCTCCCTAGGACAACTATCATGATCCAATTAGTCATTTCAAGATATTTGGATTGTATTTATTAAGTTTTCGGCTTAAATTCTAAAAACTAATTGCCCAAAGTCACCTGCCAGTTTGATTCCTTCAGAGTAAGGTTTTCATTTCCTCTTCTTTCTTCTTTATGGGAAAATTGCAGAAATTTTAGAGATAAAAAAGTGAGGTGAGGTGGGAAAAAAGGAGGGGCAATTAAAAAATTTTGATCAGTATTCACACTGAATAGGTCTCTACTCTTTCGTGGATTTATCCTTGAAGATTTCAGGGCCTATTTCCACTTCTTAAAAAGTCCCAGAAGTAATTGTGAATACTTATATTGCATTATTATATTTTATGTCAACTGTAATGTCATGGAATATAATGAAATACACATTATAAATGTTGAAAATGCCAACATTTCAGCAAAATGTTTGGGACTGATTTCAGCTGAGTTTTCTGTGGAGTGAAACATACTGTTCAAACATTAATGATCAAGCTGTTAATTAAAAATCTTCTCTGTGTCCAATTTTTAACACCTGAAAGCAGATTATTCTATACCTTAACATTACTATTGACTAGATATGGCATGAATGTGTTAGCAATAGATAAGCTTGACTGAAATAATATATGGTTAGTGTTTTTTCCCCCAAGTACTAGAAAGAACTTATTGGTTCACCCAAAAAATGATCAACCATGTTTCTTTCCTAGCTTTAGATTGGCTGGAAAAGATACCTTTATATTCATTTAAAAATTTATGAAGGCTGGGGGCAGCTAGGTGGCTCAGTGAATAGAGCATTGGCCCTGGAGTCAGGAAGACCTGAATTCAAATCTGGCCTCACACACTTGACACACTTACTAGCCAAGTGACTTTGGACAAGTCACTTAACCCCAGTTGCCCTCCAAAAGTAAAAAAAAAAATCACGAAGGCATTTATATATATATATATATATATATATATATATATATAAAGTCATTGCCACACAAAATCAATGGAATTTAATATAAAGACATCAGACTAACCACTGTGTTGCCAGTATGAGTTTTGTGGCCAGAATGAACTTAATTGAGGACCTGAAATTTAGAGTGACTTATACCATGAATTTACACCACTGACAAA
The DNA here is from genome assembly GCA_011680675.1 of Gymnobelideus leadbeateri. NCBI lineage: Eukaryota > Metazoa > Chordata > Mammalia > Diprotodontia > Petauridae > Gymnobelideus > Gymnobelideus leadbeateri. The sequence continues at coordinate 133,424 of WOXC01004493.1, forward strand.
ATTAAGCAGGGAAGGTGCATAGGGAGGTTTTTCTTATCACCCTGACTGGCATACCATGTATATATAACATGAACATCAAACCCCTTCCTCAAGTACCCACCCCACCTTTTGCCCCAAAGCATAAATTTATGAGAGAGACAGTTAGAAAAATAATCACAAAATTTAAAGTGTGGAATGTATTTTAGAGGTCATCTAGTCCAGTCTCTTTATTTTAAACAATAGTAAAATTTGGCCCAAGGGTGTTAAATAACTCAGCCACATTTACTCAAGTAATATATATGAGAGTTAGAATTTGAAGTTAAGTACTGGCAACGCAAAGTGACTTATATTCAGTGTTGAGAATGGTGGTTAAAAGCAGAGCAAAATGGGATGTGAATGAGTCAAGTCTGAAAATGTAACAGAATCTGACAATGACAGCTGATAGCTGTATGACAACGTGATTAACTTATGATATCTCATTTACCACACATAGGAGAGAAGGGGAAAGGAATAGGGATTTTTCAAGTGCCTACTACACACCAGGAGTAATGTTAAGCACTTTTTCAAGTATTACCTTATAAGATCCTCTTAAAAAACCTAGGACATAGGTGCTTTTTTTATCTCCATTTTACCATTGAAGAAACTGGTGTTAAGTGTCCATCACACAGCTAACAAGTGTCCAAGGTTAAATTTGAACTCAGGTCCTCCTGGCTCCAGTCTCTGTCCATTTTGCTACGTATTTGCCTAGAGTATTATGAAGCAAGAATAGTAGGTAGTAGTATATCCATTTTTAAGTTAATTTGTTTATTTTTAGTTTTCAACATTCACTTCCATAAGTTTTACATTTTCTCTGCTTCCCCTCCATCCTCCTTCCCCAAGACAACATGTAACCCAATATAGGCCCTACACATATTCCCATTAATCATACTTTCACATTAGTCACATTGTATAGAAGAACCAGAATGAATAGGAGGAACCAAAAGAAAAACAAAACAAAATGAAACAAAACAAAATAGTCTGTTTTGCTATGTATTAAGACTCCATACATAGTTCTTTCTCTGGATGGTAATAGCATTTTCCATCATGAGTCCTTTGGAATTTTTTTTGGTACTTGCATTGCTGAGAAGATCCAAGTCTATCAAAATCAGTCAGTGTAGACTATGGTTTTACTGTGTATAGTGTTCTCCTAGTTATGCTCATCTCAATCAGCACCAGTTCATATAAGTTTTTCCAGGTTTTTCTGAAGCCTGCCTTTTCATCATTTCTTATAGCACAGTCATATTCCCTCATTTTCATATACCACGACTTGTTCAGACATTCCCCATTTAATGGGTATGCCCTCAATTTCCAGTCTTTGGCCACCTCAAAAAGAGCTGATATGGTATATCCATTTTCAAGATGACAATTTAACTGAGTAGTCCAGGGACACTGTAAATCTCAAAGCAAGATTTGAATTCAAGTCTCTTTGTACTACTCTCTATGATTCCAGGATCCGCCTCTATACAATGAGCAAAAAAAGAGGCTTATCAAACTAGCAATGAATGTGAGGCCTTGAAGTGACTGTTCACCCTCTCTCATCTTCCACATTTGTATAGTTCTGTTCTTAAAAGAGGTAAGGGAGGATCCTAGTCAGCAGTTATGTGTGATATTTCTTCAGTCCAGACAGTCATCTTACTAAGAGTAACTATAAAGTGATGGTGGCAGGTGGGGAAGATGGTTAGGGATAGAGAAAGAGAGAGAGAGAGAGAGAGAGAGAGAGAGAGAGAGAGAGAGAGAGAGAGACAGAGAGACAGAGAGAGAGACAGAGAGACAGAGAGACAGAGAGAGAGAGACAGAGACAGAGACAGAGACAGAGAGAGAGAATCTTTGAAATATTACAAGGTTAGTTAACTTTAATATTACAAAAACGTTTTTTTAATATGCAAAGAAGAGATCCTACCAAACTTTCTTTTTATGATATATGTATACACACACCCAAATACACACACACACACACACACACACACACACACAATCCTGATACCTAAATCTGGAAATTTTTTTTTAAAATAAAGAAAACAGTATAACAAAATCACTATACGTGCAAAATATTAAGTCAAATATTATTAAATAATCTCTGATAATTTATTAAAATACTAGTTCCAAATACAGATATGGTCAAATGATGTGACCAGGCTGCTCTCAAAGAAAGAAAAGCTATAAACAAAAATATAACAAATTGTAAATAGCTAATAATAAGAGGAATGCAAATTAAAATAATTTTGAAGTTCCTAGTAACCATCAGATTCACCATGACAACCAAGATGATAAAAAGGAAAATTAAAATTGTTAGAAGGATTATAGGAGAAAACCTACAATAATGCATTGTTATTGGCATTTTCAAAGTAGTGTAAACTATCTTAGAAGGTAATGTGGAACTAGACTCCAAATGTCACTAAACAGTGCATACACTTTGATCTAGTTATATCACAATTAGTCTTATTTCCCAAAGAATCAAATAGAATGGAAAGGAGCTAAATATATTAAAATATTTATAACAGCCTTTTGTGACAGCAAAGAACTAAAAACAAGAAGTGCTCCCATCAGTTGGGGAAATGGATTAACAAATCACTTTAGCTAATACAAAGGCATTTTGCTGAAACCTGAGGAATACTTTTTTAAGTATTCAAAGAAATCTCAGACCTTATATGAACTAATATAGGGTAAAGTGAACAAAGCCAGAAGTACAATTTAGACAATGTCTACAACAAGATAAGGGAAAACAATTGTGAAATAATCAAGAACTATATTTAACACAGTGACAAATAACTAATTCAGAAAATTTGATGAATTATACATGTAACCTCTTGAGGTAATGGACCAGATGGGCAGAATGAGATACATTTTGGCAACTTCACAAGCACAGACAAAGACACACTCAGATTACATATGTGTATGTACATATATACAATACATGCATGTGCAGAGGCATCTCTCTATGTATATACACACAGCTATGTGTATGCACACATACATATATATTTGAGAAGCATTAACTATACTTATTTGTTAGAAATGAATTTGAGGGGAAGGAATTATGAGGGAGAGGAGATAGTGACAATAAAAATGAAGAAAAAATAAGGAAAAAGATATCAATGAACCATTTCAAAAATAAAGAGAAAAGAACAGGAGTAATTTTGGAAAGGGACATTGATAAGCAGGACAGTGTTAGAACTGCCATGTTACATTTGAAATATTTATTTAAAAACCTGGTTAGAGCAGATATTCTCAGTTTCTTATGTAGATCCACTTTTTACTTTGTTTACAGAAATACTCCACTGATTTTTATAAAATACATAATGACAGATTATTTTGTTTAAGTAAGAAAATGATGAACCTAGATTCTGGGATAAACTTAAGAGTCAATTGTTGAGCACACTGCACAGTGTGTAGTTTGCAGTTTGCAGCAGTATGGCACAGTTTTCCAAAGACAACTAAACATACTTTCCTCCTCCTATTCAGTTCTGGACCTTAATTGTTACATGGCCAAATTAAATGCATTTATGTTTGCGTTCTTTGTGTTGGCCATCCAATTTCATATCATAGTCTGGCCAATAGTCATTACCTGTCCAATTATTTTATCATGAGGGAATAATTCAGTCAAACTTTCTTGGGGTGGGGAGGGACAAGGAAAGGGGAATTATAGATCTTACTTAGGAGATTCAAAAATCAATGCTTCATTCATTTATAAATAGGAATGAACAGGGGATGTTACCACCTATAAGAATTCTCTGATTCTTGAGCTTTGTGACAAAAATTTTTGTTGATCATAGGTCAAATCTTTTTTATGCTTCTTTTAATATTAATATTCAGCGGAGTGAGGGTGGAGTTAAGATGGCAGAGTAGAAACAGCACTTCCAAGGCACACCAGGCCACTCCACTTCCAAACCATGTAAAAGACTCCGAACAAATTCTAGAGCTCCAGGACCCACAGAACAACACAGAGAAGCTAACCTCCCACTGAGGACAGCCCAGCAGTCCAGCAGGGAATGGTCAGCACAGCATGCTGTGAAACAACAGCAAAGCACTCTGGGAGCCTAGCCCAGGTCCATCTGAGTCGCGATTTTAGCCCCACGGTGGCCTGGCCAGCAGCCGGCTGGAGGCACCCCAGAACACCAGCAGGCATGGCGATTCCAGAATTATCAACACAGATGTGCCTAGAACAAAGTGAGAGGTTAGTGCTCTATGGACTTTGGGACTAGTATTTGGGGAACACGTTGGCTTCTTCCCCTGGGGGCCAGAAGCTGCTGAGGATATGAGGCACAGAGACCATTTTGCAGCTTCAACTGCAGCTTCAGCTCCTGGCCTGTGAACTGTAAGGGGATCCAGTCATCAGTCTTGGGGGGTAATCGCTCTTGCTTTAACCCCCCTGGATCTGGATTGCAGTCTGCAGTGGAGGTCTTGGGGTGGGAATCCAGCTTGCCAGAATGTGTGGAGGCTTCACAGAGGCCACCCAGCTAATACCTCCAGCAGTTGAGAAAACCCCAACATTTGGGACAGAAGGTTCCCTGTGTTGTGGCAGAGTCCTACTGTGGCAACAAGCCCAAACATTGAGTGATTAAATGGCAACATGCCTAGGCAAAGGAAACAAAATAAACAGAAAAATTCAACAGTAGACTCCTATTCTGGGGGAAAAAGAGGATCCAAGCATGGGAGAGGAGGAGGACTGTGAGGTCAGAAATCCTGCACCAAAAGCCCCAAATGAAAATATGAGTGGGTTACAGGCCATAGATGACCTTAAGAAGGATTTTAAAAACCAAATAAGAGAAGTGGAGGAAAAATTGGGAAGAGAAATGAGAAGGATGCAGGAAAAGTATGAAATGAAAGTCAACAGCCTGACTGAGGAAAATAACACCTTAAAAATAGACTAACTAGAATAGAAAATTTGACATTCACACACAAGAAGCAAGAGATGCTTGAGAAGGTAATCAGGGAAAAGAAATCAAAAGGAACTTATCAAACTTGAACTATTTACCTTCCTACATGGACTAACAATAACTGTGACTGATGAAACCTTTCTCAGTATGAACATAACTGAAGAAGGGTATATGGGCATATGAATACATATGTGAATGTCTATATATATATATATATGTTTACAGGTAAACATGGATAGAAGGCACAGATTGAATTGGGTGGGGAGGGATGATACTTAAGGGGTGAAGTTAAGAGGTGAAAGAGGAATGTGGCAAGAGGAGATGGGGAAAGACAGGGTGGGGCAAACTATCTCATGTAGAAGAGGCAAGGGAAAGTGGTTGGAGGGGAGGGGAAGAACAGGAAGGCAAAAAGTCAAAACCATATTCTCATTAAATTTGGCTCAGGGAGAGAATGACATACATACTAAATGGGATTTCTCACCCTGCAGGAGACTAGGGGGAAGGGGGAATGAGAGGGGAGATGATGGAGGGGAGGGCGTTCTGGGGGAAGGGGTGGTTGGAAGTACCCACTTTCTTTTTTTTTTTAAACACATGCTTTATTAACTTCTGTTTTACATTATTCATTTCTGCCAGATTTTGAATTGCAATCATTTTCCCCCCGTAATTCCCCTACCCAACCTCCCAGAATAGCAGTCCCACAAGATATCACTTCCTGTAATCTGCTCTCTCTCATACCTTCTCCCATACCCCCTTCGACTTTTCCATTAGAGGAAGGTGAATCTTTGTATCCCAATGCCTGCACATCTTATCTCCCAATTATAAGCAAAAGAGTATTAATAATAGTATTTATATATATTTGAAACATTTAATGTTAAGACCTCAAATTTCAGATCCATTTCCTTCCACCCTTGTCACCCATTCCCTCTGGGGAGATAAGTAATTCCGTATATGTAGTACATGTCTAGCTATGCAAAATATTATCATAGTATATATATTGTACAAGGCTGCTTATAATTCCCTCCCACTCATCCCAACCCCCCCTGGTCCATTCCCTACATGATCCTGTCCCTCTTCTATACTGGGTACCTCCAACTTCCCCTCCCCCCAAGGATGCCCTCCCATCCATCATCCCTCCTCTCATTCCCCTTCCCCCCACTCTGCTGCAGTTTGAGACATCCCATTTAGTATGCATGCCATTCTTTCCCTGAACCAAACTCAATGAGAATGTGGTTTTGCCTTTTTTTTTCCTTCCTATTGTCCCTCTCCCCTGCAAACACTTCCCCCTTCTTCTTCTACATGAGATAGTCTAACCTACCCTGTCTCTCTACATCTCCTCCTGCCACTCTCCTCTCTCACCTCATAATTTCATCCCTTGAGTATTCTCCCTTCCCAACAGATTTAACCTATGCCCTCTATCCATATATAACTATAACCATATACACACACATTCACATATGTATTTAATATGACCATACACCCTTCTTCCATTATTTTTAAAGTGAGAAAGATATCATCAGTCACAATTATTGCTTTTCCATATAGGAATGTAAATAGTTCGACTTTGATAAGTTCCTTTTTATTTCTTTTCCCTGATTACCTTCTCAGGCATCTCTTCCTTATTGTGTCTGGATGTCAAATTTTCTGTTCAATTCTGTTTTTTTCCTCAAGAATGCTTGAAAGTCCTCTATTCCACTGAATGACCATATTTTCCCCTGAAAGAAAATACTCAGTTTTGCTGGGTAGGTGACCCTTGGGTTCATTCCCAGCTCTTTTGCCCTCTGGAATATCATATTCCATGCCCTTCGATCCCTCAGTGTAGAAGCTGCCAGGTCCTGGGCTATTCTGATTGTGTTTCCACAATATTGAAATTGTTTCTTCCTGGCTGCTTGTAGTATTTTCTCCTTGATCTGGGGATTCTGGAACCTGGCTATAATATTCCTGGGAGTTTTCTTTTTGGGATCTTTTTCAGGAGGTGATCGGTGGATTCTTTCAACCTCTATTTTGCCCTCTGGATCTAAAACATCAAGGCAATTTTCCTTGAGAATTTCTTGAAGGGTGATTTCTAGGTTCTTTCTTTCATCATGGCTTTCAGGTAGTCCAATAATTTTTAAATTGTCTCTCCTGGATCTATTTTCCAGGTCAGTGGTTTTTCCCATGAGATATTTCACATTGCCTTCTAATCTTTCATGTGTTTGGATCTGCTTAACAGCATCTTGATTTCTCATAAAGTCATTAGCTTCCATTTGCTCCAGTCTAACTCTGAAGGAATGAATCTCCTCAGTGAACTTTTGAGATTCTTTTTCCATCTGGCAAATTCGACTTTTTAAGGCATTCTTCTCCTCATTGCCCTTTTGGGCCTCCTTTGCCATTTGAGTTAGTCTATTTTTTAAGGTGTTGTTTTCCTCAGTCAGGCTGTTGACCCTCATTTCATACTTTTCCTGCATCCTTCTCATTTCTCTTTCCAATTTTTCCTCCACTTCTCTTATTTGATTTTTAAAGTCCTTCTTAAGGTCCTCTATGGCCTGCAACCCACTCATGTTTTCCCCTGGGGCTTTTGGAGCAGGACTTCTGAACTCACAGTCCTTTTTCCCACTCTATGCCCCCAAAATAGGAGTCTAGGGTTGCATTTTTCTGTTTCCTTTGCCTTGACATGTTGCCGCTTAATTACTTGACTTTTGGGCTTGTTGCCACACTATGGCTTTAAGGCCAGATAGAGGAATTTTCGTCCTGAACGTGTGGGAGGGCAACTTCCATTTCTGGCAAGCTGTAAACCCACCCACGACTTCCACCCTAGATAACAATCCAGATCCAGGGAGGTTAAAGCAAGAGCAATTACGCCCCCCCCCCAACACTGATCGCTAGATCTCCCTACAAATTCGCAGGCCAGGAGCTGGAGCTGCCTCTGAAAGCTACAAAATGGCGTGTCTCCTCAGTGGCTTCTAGCCCCCAGCGGAGGGAGCTGACGCATTCCCCAAATACAGGTCCCAAAATCCATAGGAGACTAACCTCTTACTTTGTCCTAGGCATGTCTATGTTGATAATTCTGGAGTCACCACAGCTGCTGGAGTTCTGGGGTTCCTCCAGCCAGCTGCTGGCCCTGCCGCCCTGGGGCTAAAACCTCGGCTCACGAGGACCTGGGCTCCGCTCTGCGCGCCACGCAGTGCCCGCTCCCAGACCACTGCGCTGGTCCTTCCTGCAGGGCTGCTGGGTTGTCCTCAGTGGGATTTTAGCTTCTCTGTGTCATTCTGTGGGTGCTGTGGCTACAGAAGTTGTTCAGAGTCCCCTTTTACATAGTTTGGGGGGAATCTGGGGGCAGAGTGGCTTGGATGAGCTGTTTCTACTCTGCCTTCTTGGCTCTGCCCTGGAAGTGCCCACTTTCAAAGAGGAACAGGATCAAAGTAGGGAATGGACCAGGTGGGGGGTGGGATGGGTGGGAGGGAAATATAAGCAGTATTTTAAAATATATGTACTATAGTAATGTGTTGCATAGCTATACATGTAAAATACATACTGAATTGCTCACCTTCCCAGAGGGAGTGGGTGACAAGGGAGGAAGGGAATGGATCTGAAATTTGGGAGTTTTAAAATTAAATATTTCAAATATATATAAATAGTATTGCATGTGACTGGGAGATAACATGTGCAGGCATTGGGGCACAGAGATTCACCTTGCCCTTATGGTAAAGTGAAAGGAGTACGGGAGAAGATATGGGAGAGAGCAGATTGTATGAGGGGATATCTTGTGGGACTGCTATTCTGGTGTGGTGGGTAAAGGGAAAAATGGGGAAAAAATTATAGCTCAAAATCTGGTGGAAATGAATGATGTAAACCAGAAGTATATATATATATATATATATAGATATAGATATAGATATAGATATAGATATAGATAGATATAGATATAGATATAGATATAGATAGATAGATAGATAGATAGATAGATAGATAGATATAGATATAGATATATAGATATATACACCTTCTTCCTCCCAATTGAAAAATATTCAGTGGGGTGCCAAATCATATTATCTCCATTGTTACAACTTTCAAGGATTATCGGATAGTTTTTATATATACATGGAAGATATATTATTGGAGGAGAGCCCTTAAAGTAAGACTTTGTTCTACTAAAATTTTTATAAATATATCAACATCAAAGAACAAAGTCAGTATAGTATTTTGTTTTACATTCCTTTTAGTTATTTATTTTCAAAATTGTATGCTTCCATAGAAATATTTTCTGTTTATTCTGGATCAATTACAGTGACTCTATCCATGTTTGTTTTCTTTAATTCAATTTCCAGTTTTTCATGTAAACATAGAAGTTATGTGCCATTAAGATCGGTATGTGGGGCAACTGTGGGGCGACTATGGGTAGGGCAGTGGATAGAGCACTGGCCATAGAGTCAAGAAGCCCTGAGTTCAAATCTGCCCCCAAACACTTGACACTAGGTATGTGACCCTGGGCAAGTAACTTAATCCTGATTACTCTCCAAAAAACAAAAAAGGAAAAAAAAAATCCATCTGAAGTGATTTCAAAGCCAGTCATGGAGAAAAAGAGTAGGAAAGAAAATTTATAGACATTTTCAGTTTTATCTTTTTAAATCACTACTTTCTTTTAGTTTGATATTTAAGTGTTCATAAGATGATTTGGTTTGGTCATTTCTCTAACCAAATATTCAATAAATTTGTTTTCTCCCTCTACTTCTTCCTTTCTTAGAAAGCAGTGTAGAAGTTGGGCAGTCATTGAGAAAGGTAAAAGCATACTTACATTCTCTCAGTTATTCTAAAGCCTCTTAATCTAATCCACACCTTTGCTCCCTGTCCTCATAAAAAAAAAAAAAAAAATTAGCCTAGGAGGCAAAGTAATGTTAAAAGACTACTTCTGAGCTTTCTCCCCATTGTGAAACACCACATTAATTGGTTGCAGTTCTGGCTACTGAGCTTCTCCTGCCTCCAGGTCACTCTCCAGGTTCTGATGATTGTGAAGAAGAGTTTTCATTTCTGGTGATTGTGAAGAAGAGTTTTTATTTCCCAACACATATGTATGAAGTACAATTCTTTTAACATGTGCCTTAAAAATTAAGTAGCACTTTGTTTTTAAAGAGGATTTTATTGATTGCTTTTGATTTTTGAAAATCATCATAATTTTCTCCAGTATGCATTTTGCTTCCTCTCCTAGAAATTTATTCAATATGACAAATAGCATCTTATAAAATCAAAAGAATAAAAAAAGGGGCGGCTAGGTGGCGCAGTGAGTAGAGCATAGGCCCTGGAGTCAGAAGGACCTGAGTTCGGATCCGGCCTCAGACACTTAACACTTACTAGCTGTGTGACCTTGGGCAAGTCACTTAAACCCAACTGCCCTCCAAAAGGCAAAAAAAAAAAAGAATAAAAAAAGGAAAAGGAAGGGGACAATCAACATAGGTGATTGATACATGACAAAAGTCTGAAAATATATGCAATGCACAATACATGTGAACCTTCTCTTTCTGTAAATTTATGGAGTCAGTCAGTCAATATATAAACATTTATTAAACATCTACTATGTACTAGGCATAGTGACAATCTCTAGGTATACAAATGTGAAAAATAAAGATTGTCTCTGATATCAAGGAGCTTACAATTATATGGGGAAAGACTACACAAAAAAGCTAAAAAGTTGTGTGTATATGTGTGTGTGCATGTGCTCTCTCTCTCTCTCTCTCTCTCTCTCTCTCTCTCTCTCTCTCTTCTCCCTCCCTCCCTCCATTTTTGAGAACTGTTTATTCACATCCTTTGGTCACTTATCTGTTAGGAAATGAATTTTGGTCTAATATCTAGTAAATTGAATTTTTATTGGATTTTATAATCCATATGTACTTCTGGAATTTTAAACCTTGACTGATCTATTTTTGACCTGGTCTACAATAAAAGTTATACAAATCATTGCCCTTTTAAAGCTTTTTTATTGACTTTCATTTAATTTCTCTTCTGTAACATCTTCAAAATGTGTTCATATTCTTAGTTGATGTTGTCTTTGGGTCCCATACCTCTCTAATATGCAGGCATCATAGGACTCAGATATTTAGAACTAGAAGAAACCGCAAATTCCTTTTATGTGCATTACCATATTTGGTCCTCACATTAACAGCATGAATGACACTAATCAAATATTAGAATCCATATTTTACAAATGAGAGAACTAATATTCAGATAATTGTTGAAATTCTCATAGCTTGTGGATAACTGGACTAGCATTCAGGTCATGGCATTCTATTCTCTAATGGTTTTTCAGTGCTGACTCCATAACATTAATCACTTTAAGAAAGAAGTTATAATAAATAGGAGTCATATTCATAGCATCAAAAAGTTCACAATGCCCATGATTTTATTGAATATTTCTTCTGGCAGTCTTGAAACACAGAAGAGACAGTAATGATGCATACTGATACATTTGTTTCCTGTGTGGTTGCAATGTTTGGCTTATACATTATACCTTGCTTACTTAAAATAAAAAACACGACCCCCAAAGAGCTTCAGTGTTTGAGAATGCTTCAGTAGAGATGGAAACATATCATTTACTTTCAATTCTTGCCTTTAGGCAGAATATAATGTTTTCGTATACACCTGGCCCCATTCTCATGAAACTTTTTTCCATAACCCCCAAGATGCACTAGGCTGTAACTTAATGAGCTGAATTGTATTTGCAATACCATGATAATCAGATGTGATCCATTCTCGTATGAACAATGCTATAAAATTATATTACACTGCATGCTTTACTAAGCACAATAGCATTTTAAAGTGTAAATTCAAAACATTCTCCATTATGAGTTATTAGACTTCCAACTTTGGCCAGTTCAGAAAAGCTTTCACAAGTGTGCATACTGATTTCTAATTTATCTGAAATATCTAACCCATTTGGATCTGCAAACTTAAGCTGGAAACATCCTGAAAACTTCTCTAATGTGATTCCCATTAGCATTTGAGTGCTATCTGAACTGAAATGCCACTAGGACTCAAGCCAGTTTTCCAGTATCTTAACATTTGTCCTTCCTGCCAGAAATAAGAAAAGCTGAAGTTTTGGAAACATTTGGAGTAGCCAAAGGGGAAATTTATTTGGAAATCTTAGGAGTCTGAAATAATCCCCCCAAAATATGTTTGAGTTTTGAAGCAAGCATGGAAAGAGATCTGATTTGTCTGATTCATTCAGTTTGCTTGTTTGGGATGGTTACAACTAAAAGGCTAACATTTCAAAGTTCAAAACAGACTTGAGGTGAAGGAGACTAATCCCTACCAGAGACAAGAAACCAAGAAAATAAGTAGAGTAGGAGCTTCTAAAATTTAGTTAAAATCAACTGTGAAAGGTCTTAGGTATTTTCTTCTGAATTTAAGAATTTCTAGGGGGCTTACTCCCTAAGAACTCATCTTTCAAATGTATATACAGATTCAGGAATAGAAACTGGATCTCTTTTGGGTAATATTTTACGTTTACTGTCTTCCAAATCTGTTGCCAAAACCTTGTGGATTTTGTCTTTATGACATCTTGTGTATATGCCTGCTTCTCTCCTCAGTCACTGACATACTCATTATTGCTGTTGTCTATTGGCTGGTCTTATTGTACTCCAGTCTATCATCCACTGAATTGTCAAATTAATCTTTTTAAACCCATGTCACACAGACACAAACACAGACACAGACACAGACACACACACACACACACACAGACACACACACAGACACACACACACACACACACACACACACACACACCACGACCTCCATTCAAAAGTCAGTGAGTCAGGGGCAGCTAGGTGGTACAGTGAATAGAGCACCAGCCCTAGAGTCAGAAGGACCTGAGTTCAAATTTGGTCTCAGACACTTAATACTTAGTAGGTGTGTGACCTTAGGCAAGTCACTTAATCCCAATTTCCCTGCCTTCCCCCTCCAAAAACAAACAAACAAAAAATTCAATAAGTCAATCAATAAATATTTATTAAACTCCTACTATGAACCAAATGGGAAGTTAGGGAGTGCAATAGATTGAGTGTGGGTTCTGGAATCAGGAAGACCTAAGTTCAAATCCAGCCTCAAACACGTACTAGCTGTGTACATCTGGGCAAGTCACTTAACCCTGTTTACCTCAGTTTCTTCATCTGTAAAATAAGCCAGAGAAAGAAGTAATAAAGGTCTCCATTATCTTCGCCAAGAACACCCCACATGTGGCCTTAAGATTCAGACGTGACTAAAACAACTGAACAACAATAGCAACATGGACCAAATTCTGTGTTAAGCACTGGGGATACAAAGAAAGATAAAAGACAGTCTCTGATCTGGAGAAGCTTTCCATTCAATGCGGGAGACAACATACAAATAACTACATACAAAAAGCCATATAAAAGATCAATAGAAAATAATCAACAGAAGGAAGGGGCTAGAAATAAGAGGGATAAAGAAAAGCTTCCAGTAGAAGGTGGGATTTTTTTTCTTTTTTTAAAAATTTTCTTTAATTTTTAGAACGTGAAGAAATCCAGAGATGCCTTTAGGCAGAGATTAGGAAGGAATACATTCCATGAATGGTGGAAATATAGTTAAAATGCCTATAATGAAGAGATGGAGAATCTTGTTCAAGGAACAAGGAGGGCAATATCGCTGAATGTAAAGTATGTTGTGGAGGATACAGGTATTAGATGATTAGGAAGGTGGGGAAGACAAGTTATGAAGGGTTCTGAATGCCAAACATAACATTTTATGTTAGATCTTGGGCTTTATAGGAAGCTACATGGTCAATATATGTTTTATGAAGATCATTTGGATAAAAGAATAGAGAACTGACTGGAGGAGTTAGAGACTTGTGGCAGGCAGAACAAACTGTAGGCTATTGCAATTAAAATATTGTAAGGTAATGTGGGCCTACACCAGGGTAGTTTCAGTGTCAGAGGAGAGAAGGGGGGATATGTGAAGATGATATGAAGGGAAAATCTTCATGCATTGACAGGGAACACATTGAATATGACATGAGAAATGAGAGTAAAAAATTGAGAATGGTCTATAGGTAGAGAGCCTAGGTAACTGGGGAGATTGTAGTCTCCTGTACAGTAAATATTTAAAGAGCAGAAGGAGGATTTTGGGGGAAAGTTAATGTTTTCAGTTTTGGGAATATTGAGTTTAAGAGATAGTAGATTTGAGAATCAGCATAGAGATGAAAATCAAATCCAAGTTGAGACCACTAAGTTAAATAGTATAGAAAGAGAAAAAAATGATCCAGGAAAGAACCTGGGGGGATAACATTGGTTAGGGGCATTTCACAGATATTCAGCAAAGGAAACTGAGAAAATAAGAGAGGAATCAAAAAGATTGGTATTGCAAAAACCTATAGAGAAGCTGATGTATATAAGAGAACAGGATAATATACAATGTCAAAGGGTACATAGAGGTAGAGAAGAATGAGAATTGAGAAAAGATCATTAGATACAACACTTAAGATATCACTAATAACTTAGGAGAAAGCAGTTTTGGCTAAATAATGAGGTTAAGGAGTTGTAAGGCCAAGCACATGGAGCTTTCCAGGGGACTGCTGCTAGGAACAGCTTTCAAGGTTCTGATTACACAGTATAGTGAACACTCTATTCAATAACAGATCAGAGCAAAACATTCATAAAGAATCAAGGTACAGCATTCACAATGTTACAACTTATCACAGAAAATCAAAATACAGCATTCGCAATGACTTATCACTAAAATGGGTGCATAGTTTTCACGAAAGTGGTCATGATAGTTTTCAACAAAGTACAATCATTTAGTAACTCAATCATTCAATCATCCTTGAGGACGCTTGCCTCCTCATGGGTCACAAAATACAATAGTCAAAGTTATCCACTCATGGGGCACACCAAGTTACAAACCAGTCACTATTCAGTCATCAGTCACTATTAAATCATTAGTCACTACTCAGTCATATGAGTATATCATATTTATTCTGAGCATAGATTTATACTCAGTATAAATTTATACTGAGTATAAATATAAATAAATAATCATATCTATCATATCATATATATTAGTCATATTCTTTAGAATATGTAGAAATGATGCTAGAGCCAAAGGTTTGCCTCATTGCTGAACAGATCCCATTTCCTGTGTCTGCTATTCTCTACATATCAATGAGACTTAAATCTAAATTCCTTACCAATACCACCTCCCCCATCCAACACACTTTCCCTCTTAACCTTTCTATTTTAATTAATATCTTCACCCTCCAACTCACCTCAGTCCCTAAACTCAAAATAGTTATCTGTTCTCCTTTCTCTTTTTCAGTCAGATGCCAAATTTTATTGGTTTTACCACTGAAACAATTCTCCTACCTCCTCTTTCCATTCCAATTTAAATATCCTAGTTTGTGTTCTCATTTCTTTTTAGCTAGCCTCTTGTAATTGTCTCCTATCTGACATCCTTTCCTCTAACATCTCCTCTTGCCACATATTCCTTCATACTGCTAACAGATTTTTATGGCCTGTGATTCATACTGCTCCTCTTTTCTTTTTTTTTTTTTTGCCTAACAAAGTGTTAACTCCTTTTCTTGATATTCAAGACCACACCATCTAGTTCCAACCACAGTTTCCTAATCTTCCCTTTCAGAAATACTGTACTATTCATTTTCATATAGTCTACATTCCAGTCCTAGTTTATTGCTCTATCCATCATTCTTGTGGAGAGCTTAGCACAGTGCCTGGCACACAGCAAATACTTAAATGTTCAATCATTAATTGATTGATTATTGTCCTGACTCTTATCAATTTCAAGGTTTCATTCACATTATCTTCTAGACCTAAAACAGAGTTGATATCATCTCTGAATGTGGAAGTCCTTTCTTTAAGGTCAATTTCATCTAACCTGACTACTCTTCACTCTTCACCCCAATGGAAATTTTTTTCTCCTTTCACAAACTCCTCATAGAACTTTTTAAAAATACTTTTCCCTTGCACTTATTATATTTTCTCTTTAACCCTAGTTGTACAGATGTCTTTTCTCCACAGATTAAATATAACCTCCTTCAGAACAGAGTCTGCCATTTATTTTTAATGTAGTCTTTAATACGATTCCTAATACATTTGTTGAGTTGAAATGTTTATGAATCCAAGTGAAAGCGGTCCTCTATGAAACCCGATTCATGTAGTACAATCCTTTCATGCTCCTTCTTCCAATTTCCTAAACATATTTGACCACTTCTTGCTGAGTTTGTTCACTGATAGTTTTTTATTCTTCTCTGAATGTCTATTACACAATGTTAGAGATAAAAGTAGTTTTATTATTGCTAAGTGGAATGATACAGATTAAGATGAGAAAGAACCATTTGTTGTGGTAAAAATAGTGGTGTTAATATTTGAAATGCAGCTATTCTTGCTGTATGATTCTGAACTAGCTCCTAAACTCTTCAACTTCTACTTCCTTATCTATAAAATAAGAATGTTGGAAAAGATGGTCTGTGCAGAAGCATGCTGGTAAACAATCAACAACTGGTTATTTAAAGTATATTCTGTATTCTTAAAATTTTCACCATTACTTACTTAAATCTACATGATAGACAATAAATAAAGTCCTGATTTTAAAATTTAATGATTTCCAAGGTTCACGTGCCCATATTGAAAATTTAATGATGAACTCACTAAAGATGTTTTAGAAGGTTCCAATACACTCCTTTCTATAAGATACCTTCTAAATCACAGTTGATTAACAGTAACATATTATGTGGCCCAAAGGCCATTAGTTTCCACATTCAAATGAGACCATTAGATGAGATAATCTGACCTCTGAAGTCTGATCCTCATCTGATAATTCTATGATCTGTTGCATATATGACCTACTGACCTACCATCAGTAAGGTGTGTTTTACTAGTAGTATCGATGAGTTCTGCTGATCAGTCCACATTCTTTCATCTGATTCCTTTTAAAACTATCACAATGTATTTGCCAGATGGTTTGCCATGGATAGACATTTAACAGGTGTTCCCGAAACAGAGCATTTTATTTCTGCAAGCTACCTTATTCATACATGGACTGAAGCTGTGACCTTGGCCTCATTAGCACCAATTGAGCTAATCAGCACCGATTGCAGAGGGTAGTAATGTAACGTTTTTGCATTTTAATGATACAGATTCCTGTTCCACAAGAAAGTACTTACTGTCCCCTCATTTCTAGGTCCTTAAAAGAAGTGCCATTACGTGAGCTAATAACTGACATTTATATAATGCTTTAAAGTTTACAAAGCACTTTGCATACATTTTCTCATTTATCTAAGATTCCTCTTTTCTACTTGTATTATGTTCCATAGAAACAACATAGGATACGTAATGTCTTGTTATAATAACCAATGCAAAATGTCTCTTTGATGAAGAGGTAAATTTTTAGGAAGTGGGAAGTTCATACCAAATTTAAATCTTTGATAAAAGAACCTAGAGGTGATCCAAAGTTTCCAGGAACTGACAGAATATTTCATATTTTTGTAGGAAAAGAGAAATATTAAATGTAGCATAATAACATTAGATCATAATGTAATAACATTATATTTAATAAGGAACCATGGAAACAGATTAAAATTTTTGAGATAAAATAAACTAAGAGTTAAAGAATAAGTCATAGAAAAAATAGTTTTATTGAGTGAATAAATATAATGAGATAACATATGAAAACCTGTAAGATTAAGCAAAATCAGTAATTAAAAATAGTTTTTATCTCTAAATGTGTACATAAATAAAATGGAGAAAGAGTACACCAATAAATTGAATATGCAGTTAACAAAACTGGTAAAATAACAAATTAAAATCCTCAATTAAGCACCAAATTGGAAATTATAAAAATTAAAGATGAGATAAATAAAGCTGGATGTAAGAAACAACTGAATTAGTAAATGCAATCAGGTGTTGGTTTTATAAAACACAATAAAATAAACAAACCATTAGTTAATATGACCTTAAAAGAGGGGGGGGAAACAAATCACAAGTATCAAAAATAAAACCATTGAATATACAAATAGTGAAAATGAAATCAAAGCAATTATTAAGAATTATTTTCCCCAATTTTATGCCAATACATCTAACAATTCAATTAAAATGTCGAAATACTTGCAAAAATATAAACTGCCCATAGTAATGGAATATCTAAATAAGGCTATTTTAGAAAAAAGAAATTGAACAGTCCACAAATAATCTTCCTAAGGAAAACAAAACAAAACAAAATATCAAGACTTTAGAAGTAAATTCTGCCAAACATTTAATGATAATAATTCTAATACTAAATAAACTATTTGGAACAATAGGCAAAAAAGGAATCCCAGCACATTCTTTTTTATGAAATAAATATGGTGCTGAGAC
This sequence comes from Gymnobelideus leadbeateri, assembly GCA_011680675.1. Classification (NCBI taxonomy): domain Eukaryota; kingdom Metazoa; phylum Chordata; class Mammalia; order Diprotodontia; family Petauridae; genus Gymnobelideus; species Gymnobelideus leadbeateri. The sequence goes on from WOXC01004493.1 coordinate 151,671, forward strand.
CTAAAGGAGGAAGAACAAAAAAGAAAATTATAGGCCAATTTCACTAATGATACAGATATAAAAATCCTAAGTAGAATACTGAGTAGGAGTCTACAAATATGTCACAAAGATTATATATTGTGAGCATGTGGAATTTATAGCAGTAATGCAGAGGTTTAAGATAAGGAAAACTAGGAACACAATTGATTACATCAATAACAAAATCTATGATTATATCAATATATAAAGAAAAAGGTTTTGACAGGATACAATACTCATTCCTATTAAAAATACTTGAAAGCATAGCTATATTTTTTTCCTAAAAATGATAAGTATCAACTCATAACACCACCAGCAAGCATTATTTGTAATGGGGATAAAGTAGCAGCCTGCCCAATACAATCAAGAAAAGAAGGATATTCATTATCAAAGCTATTTATCAATATTATATTAGAAATGGTAGTAATGCAATAAGAAAAGAAAAAAAGAAATTGAAGGAATCAGAATGGGCAGTGAGAAAATAAAACTATTTCTTTTTGCAAACAATATAATGACATATTTGGAAAATCCTAGAGATTCAACTAAAAAGCTAGTAGAAATAATTAATAAATTTTGGCAAAGTTGCAAGATAAAAAATAAGCGTCATATAAACTGTCGGCATTTCTATATATCACCAATAAAACCTTAGGAGATGAAATGGTAAGACATGATGTTGTTGCTGCTATTCAGTCATACTCACTTGCGTCCAACTCTTTGTGACCCCAATAGGAATTTTCTTAGCAAACTTACTGAATGTATTAGTCATTTCTTTCTCTAGCTCATTTTACAGATGAGGAAACTGAGGCAAGCAAAATTAAATATTATTTGCCCAGGGTCACACAACTAGTAAGTGTCTGAAGCTGGATCTGGTATCATGTCTTCCTGACTTTAGGCCTGGTGTCCTACCCACTGTGCAAACCTAGCCTAGCTGCCACAGTAAGAGATACCCCATTAAAATATATATATATATATATATATATATATATATATATATATATATATATATATACAGCATAAAATACTTGGGAGTATCCTGTAATGGTAATGATAACTTGAAGATCTTCTCTGCCCTCTACTAGACCAACTATAATCACATGGATCTTGTGGTAGGAGGAGTCTGATGAAGAATGGAGCAGAGCCCACAGGAAGCTGGGTGTCAGTGGAAGGAGAGGACAAGTCTAAGGAGGCATCTAGGATTTTATTTGCCACTGTTGTGACAACTAGGCATGACAAACATATGAGTGTTTGTGGGAAGGCCAAAGGATGGTATGGCTCTCTGCTCTGTTATGGTGTGTGAACTTCTTTGTTGCTATGATGAACTTGACTTTCTGGTTTGGGGATTCAATTTTTTGGTGTCTGATTAAATATTATGCTTCTGTCTTCGATATGGAGAGTTTATTATATTTTATTATTGAGAACTATGCCAGCATATTCATGGTTGCCATTGGTGCTGTTTTGGCAGTACATATACCTGCCAAAACAAACCCAGGAACTATGAGAATATAAGTACAAAAATATTTTTTAAATAAAGTCATACTTAAATATTTGGAGTAATATTAATTGTTCATGGAGTTGTGTTATAAAATGACAATTATATCTGTGTTTGCATGCATGAGTGTGTGTGTGTGTGTGCGTTTGTGTATGTGTGTATGTTTGTGTGAAATGGTGGTGTTCTTTATTGTGGAGTGGGCGGAGAAAGAGGGAGACAGTTTGAAACTTAAATGTAACAAAAATTAATTCAGTAAATTAAAAAAAAAAGCACTTCATTATATTGGGAGGTGGGGATGAGAAACATCCTTCAGGTGTGGAATAGTACATGTGTTTTTAGATTTCTGTGATTTGTTTGTCATTTTTGCTGATTTTTTTTTTCTGGGCAGTCCAGCCAAAAAGGTCATGGCCTGTAAAGTTAAGTATTACCTTGAATGAAAAAAAATAGACATATACTTTCATACTTTCAAGACTTTGTTTAAAAAATCCTGAACTTAACAGAAATTTTGACATCCAAGAACCAAGAGAAATATAAGTTGCATACCAAAGACTTATTATAAGAGACAAACCATTTATTATATGTGTGTATACATATACATACATGCATTTATATATATATATATATGCATACAAATAATGTAAAATATATGTCTAAGATTCTTATTTATAATTGGGTAACTCATAAGAAAGATTGGGGTAAACCTGAGCATGATATGAATTTAAAAAGTAAAACCATTTAGGAAGAGCTAAAAAAGAGTAATTATTTTATACAAAGGAGGTGCAAGAGGACGAAGTGAAACAGAAATTGGATATATGAGGAAGGCTGGTGGTTCTGGTGACCTACTTTGATCAGAAATGGGTTTAAGGGGGAACAATGCACATATATTTAGAGGAGCATAAAAATTCTTCTAAGTTCATAAGAACCAAAATGGTATGGACATAGGGAGGGGGGAGTGGACAAGGGAGGGATCTTTAGAGGGAAGAATGAAGGGGTAGTTAAAAGAAGGGTATTCAAGTGTGTTTAGATTTATGGGAATGGGAGGATAGGGGAGTGATTCTTGGAGGGAGGTAAGCAAGTAATAGGAGGTTAAGGTGGAAGGTAGAAGTAAGTAGAGGAGGCAGGAAGGATACGAAGCAAGACATATACACGAACATAAACATAAAAAAAAAGATCTGGAGTAGCATATGTTTAGGAAGGGATATATTTATATATGTATGTATATTTGTATAGGTGTATGTATATATTTATTGCTCTGGAGAAACATATCTAAACTTTATTGTAGCCTTTGTGGGGAGGGGAGAGGAAAGTAAAAAAGTGCACAGTAGAGAACAAAAGAAAACTCACAAGGAAGCAAAGAAAAGATGGCTACTTCTCAACACAACATGAATTATTTATCATACAGGCTTTCCTGAAATTGTTACCTATTTTGAATCCTCACTTACATTCTGCTATGCACACAACATGTTTTTTTTTCTTTCTAACTTTGTATTTAAGTTTCAAGATTTAAGTTCATGTGTATGGAGCTAAGATGGCGGAAAGGAAGCAGTAACTTCTCTAAGCTCCTCCATGAATCCCGTCACTAAACCTTAAAAAGTGAATCTGAACAGATTCCGGAGTGACAGAATCGACTGGAAGATGGAGTGTGGCAGAATCCAGCCCAGAAGAGTGCCCAGTGGGTACAGAGAGGCGGAGCATGGAGCATGTGGGGTATGTAGAGTTCGGACTTGAGAGCAGACAAGCAGACTACACCAGAAAGAGAAGGAGCTCAGCTGGCCAACTCACCCATCCCAAGGACAAATCACAGCCATTTCACCAGCATCTCAACAGGGGAGAGGAGGAATCCTTGGAGCTAGGTAAGAGAGAGCTCAGGGCCCCCAGCAGAGACAGCAGCTTCTCCTGAGGCAATAAGCCCCCAGCCTGGAAGTTTAGAAATTGCCTGCCTGTTTGACCAGGAGTCAGAATAAAAAAGTAAAATGGTAGTTCCAATTCCTCCTTCATGACATAGAAAACCCAATGATAAGTGTCCCATCCAGAGTGAAATCCTAAGATAGAAGAAATAGCCTCGGGCTTTGGAGTCATTGAAAAGGGGTGCAACTGAGGCAGCAATGAGTCTGAAGAGAAAAGGTGTAGGGATTCAAACAAGCCCCACCTCACTTGACCAGCAAAAGCCTTCCTGAGCTGTAGCCCAGACATATAGAGGCAGAAATCTGAAGTGGCGACTCCTCCTGCACAGATTTTTCTGTGCCCATCAGCATACCTCACTGAGACTCCTGTCTGAGCCTCAAACTAGACACCCAGAGGCTACAGCATTCAAAGTCAATGACCAGGCCCTTAGCTCACAGACTGAGAAATTAGGAAATAGGAAATTACAATGGGAAGGAAGGAAACATAGAAGGAGAAGGGGAAGGCAAGAAAATTGATCAAAGCTTATTATGTAGGTCAAGAACAACCAAATACAGAGGACAACTTGGAATCTTTACTCACACCTGAGACCACAGAAGGAAATATGAACTGGTCTCAAGCCCAAAAAACATTCTTGGAGGAGCTTAAGAAATGTTTTAAAGAACAAAGCAGGGAGGCAGTGACAAAATTGGAAAAAAAGTTTCACTGAAGAAAGCAAATCCTTAAAAAGTAATTGGAGAAAATACCTCCCTAAAAAAGGACCTTCAAAAATTAACTGAAGACTATAATTCACTAAACATTAGAATCAGTCAAATTGAAATTCAGAACTGTATGATGCACCGAGTCAATAAAAAAAAAAAACATGAAGATTGAAAAATTGGAAGAAAATGTAAAATATCTCACTGGAAAAACAACTGACCTAGAGAACAGATACAGGAGAGATAACTTAAGAATTGTTGGTCTACCAGAAAGCTATGATGAAAGAAGCAGCCTGGACAACATACTCCAAGGGATTGTGAATGAAAATATCCTGAAGTCCTGGAATAAGAAGATAAAAGTTATTGAAAGACTCCTCCTGAAACAGATCCCAAATTGAGAACTGCAAGAAATATAGTAGCCAAATTCCAGAATTACAAGATTAAGAAAAAATACTGTAAGCAGCCAGAAAGAAACAATCCAAATATCGCAGAAATACAGTCAGGATCACACAGAACCTAGCACCTTCTACATTAAAAGTTCGGAGTGACTGGAATCTGATATTTCGTAGGGCAAGAGAGCAAGGATTAACTACCTGGCAAAACTGAGAATGAACTTTCAGGCAAGGAGATGGTCATTTAATGAAATAAAGCACTTCCAGACTTTCCTGATGAAAAAGCCAGAGCTCAATGGAAAATTTTGTCTCCAATTACAAGACTCAAGAAAGACATAAAAAGGTAAACAAGGAAAACACAGACTCACATATACACGCACACTCATGCACTCATGCACATAACTTGGGATGTAATAAGAGCAAAATGTTCACATCCCTATATGAGGAGCTGATAACTGTCAATATTGAAATTTATATGATTATCATGACCTTTAAAAGGGTTATACACAGATAGAGGGTGTGGATATGAATGAAATACCCAAAGATAAAAACAAAACAATACAAAAAAAGCATTATTAAGGGGATCAGAGGGACTATAATGGGATAAAAGGAAAGCATGAGACAGAAAAAGGTAAAATATGCCATTCTAAGAGGCATAAAAACACACTAAAGTAGAGGGGAAAGAAAGAGGGAGAGGAACATCATTAAATAGTATTCTCACTGCTTCTGGTTCAAAGAGGGATCAATGTAATCAGTTAAGTTTAAGATTGTAATGTGAATAGAAACATGAATTCATTAAATAGAGGAAAAGGAGTGAGTGATAGGAGCACTGTATGAAATTTACTCTTATTGGTTTGGTATAAAACAGGGAGTAACATACTCTGATGAGTATAAATATTTATTGTGTCCTATAGGCAGTAAGAGGTTAAGGGAGAGATAATAAGGAGGGGAATAAAGGGGGGAATTAGAGGGAAGTGAAATAGTAGTAAGGGGAGAGGGTAGGTAAAGAAGGGGGGGTTACCAGGTGGGAACACTGAGGGAGGGGGCAGTCAAAAGGGAAAACTTCAAGCAGGGGAAGGGAAAAGGAAGAAACAAAAACATAAGCAGGGGAAGGAATAGGATGGAGGGGAAGAGACAGATAGTCATCATTACTGTGAATGTGAATGGGATGAACTTTCCCATAAAACAGAGGCACATAGAAGAAAGGATTAAAAAACATAATCCTACAATATGTTGTCTACAAGAAACACATTCGAAACAACGGGATATCCACAGGGAAAAGGGAACAGCTGGAGTAGAATTTTATTATGCCTCAGCTAATGTAAAAAAAAAAAAAAAAGCAGGGGTAGCAATCCTTATCTCAGATAAAGCAAAGCAAAAATAGATCTAATTAAAAGAGATAAGGAAGGGAACTATATCCTGCTAAAAGGCACCATCAAAAATGAAGCAATAGGGGGAGGAGCCAAGATGGCAAAGTAGAAATAGCATTTCCAAGGCACTCCAGCCCACACCACTTCCAAACCATGTAAAAGGTGGACTTTGAACAACTTATGGAGCTGCAGCACCCACAGAATGACACAGAGAAACTAACGTCCCGCTGAGCATAGCCCGGCAGCCTGACAGAGAACAGCAAGCACAGTCCTCTAGGAGCTTGCCAGAGTGTGTGGAAGCTTCACAGAGGCCACCAAACTAATACCTCTGGCAGCTGAGAAGACCCCAATATTTGGGACAGAATCTCCCCGTCTGGTGGCAGAGTCCAACTGTGGCAACAAGACCAAAAGTCAAGTAATTAAGTGGCAACATGCCTAAGCAAAGGAAACAAAATAAACATAAAAATTCAGCAGTAGACTACTATTTGGGGGACAAAGAGGATCGAAGTATGGAACAAGAGGACTGTGAGGTTAGAAATCCTGCACCAAAAGCCCCAAATGAAAATATGAGCAGGTTACAGGGCATAGACGACCTTAGGAAGGATTTTAAAAACCAAATAAGAGAAGTGGAAGAAAAATTGGGAAGAGAAATGAGAAGGATGCAGGAAAAGTATGAAATGAGAGTCAACAGCATGACTGAGGAAAACAACACCTTAAAAAATTGACTAACTCAAATGGCAAAGGAGGCCCAAAAGGGCAATGAGGAGAAGAATGCCTTAAAAAGCTGAATTTTCCAGATGGAAAAAAATCTCAAAAGCTCAATGAGGAGATTCATTCCTTCAGAGTTAGACTGGAGCAAATGGAAGCTAATGACTTTATGAGAAATCAAGATGCTGTTAAGCAGATCCAAACAAATGAAAGAGTAGAAGGCAATGTGAAATATCTCATGGGAAAAACCACTGACCTGGAAAATACATCCAGGAGAGATAATTTAAAAATTATTGGACTACCTGAAAGCCATGATCAAAGAAAGAAGCTAGAAATCATTCTTCAAGAAATTCTCAAGGAAAATTTCCCTAATGTTTTAGACCCAGAGGGGGAAATAGATATTAAAATTATCCACCAATCACCTCCTGAAAAACATCCAAAAAAGAAAACTCCTAGGAATATTATGGCCAGGTTCCAGAATTCCCAGATCAAGGAAAAAATACTACAAGCAGCCAGGAAGAAAAAATGTCAATATTGTGAAAACACAATCAGAATAGCACAGGACCTGGCAGCTTCTACACTGAGGAATCAAAGGGCATGGAATATCATATTCCAGAGATCAAAAGAGCTGGGATTGAAACCTAGAATCACCTACCCAGCAAAACTGAGCATCTTGTTTCAGGGGAAAATATGGTCATTCAGTGGAATAGAGGACTTTCTTTTTTTTTTTTGCTTTTTTTTTTATTTTTGGAGGGCAATTGGTGTTAAGTAACTTGCCCAAGGTCACACGGCTAGGTGGTTTTTTGTTTGTGTGTGTGTGTGTGTGTGTGTGTGTGTGTGTGTGTGTGTGTGTGTGTGTGTTAAGTGTCTGAGGCCAGAACTGAACTCAGGTCCTTCTTAATCCAGGGCCGGCACTCTAGTCACTGTGCCACCTAGCTGCCCCGGAATAGAGGACTTTCGAACATTCTTGAGGAAAAAACCAGAGTTGAATTGAAAATATGACATTCAGACACAAGAAGCAAGATATGCTTGAGAAGGTAATCAGGGAAAAGAAATCAAAAGGAACTTATCAAAGATGACCTTTTTACATTCCTACATGGAAAAACAATAATTGTGACTGATGAACCTTTCTCAGTATGAAAATAATTGAAGAAGGATATATGGACATATGAATACATATGTGAATGTATGTGTTTATATAAACAGGTATGCATTGATAGAGGGCAGAGGTCAAATTTGGTGGGAAGGGATGATACTTAAAGGGTGAAGTTAAGAGGTGAGAGAGGAATGTGGCAAAAGGAGATGGGGAGACACAGGGTAGGGTAAATTATCTCATGTAGAAGAGGCAAGGGTAAGTGGTTACAGCGGAGGGGAAGAACAGGAAGACAAAAAGACAAAACCATATTCTCACTAAATTTGGCTCAAGGGGAGAATGATATACATACTTAATGGGATATCTCACCCTGTAAGAATGTAGGGGGAAGAAGGATGAGAGGGGGGGTGATGGAGGGGAGGGCATACTAGGGGGGGTGCTGGTTGGAAGTACCCACTTTCAAACAGGGACAGGATCAAATTATGGTATGGACCAGGTGGGGGGTGGGATGTGTGGGAAGGAAATATAAGCAGTCTTTTACAATATATCTACTATTGTAATGTTTTGCATAGTTATATATGTACAACACTTACTGAATTGCTTATCTTCCCACAGGGAGTGGGTGACAAGGGAGGAAGGGAATGGATCTGAATTTCGAACTTTTAAATTTAAATGCTTCAAATATATATAAATACTATTATTAATATTATTTTGCATGTAATTGAGAGATACGATGTGCAGGTATTGGGGCACAGAGATTAACGTTGCCCTAATGGTAAAGTCAAAGGGGGTATGGGAGAAGATATGTGAGAGAGCAGATTGGATGAAACGATATCTTGTGGGACTGCTATTCTGGGATGCTGGGTAGAGGAAAAATGGGGAATTATTGTAACTCAAAATCTGGCAGAATTGAATGATGTAAACCAGAAATTAATAAGGCATTTGTTTAATTGAAATTAAAAAATGAAGCAATATCATTACATAAAATGTATGCACCTAGTGGTATAGCATCCACATTCCTAGAGGAGAAGTTAAAGGAATTATAGGAAGAAATATATAGCAAAATTCTACTAGTCGGGGACCTTTATCTCCCCCCTCTGAACTTGATAAATCTAACCTCAAAATAAACAAGAAAGAAGTGAAGGAGGTGAATAGACTATTGGAGAGACTAGATATGATAGATATCTGGAGAAAAATGAATGGGGATAAAAAGGAATTTACTTTCTTCTGAGTGGTGCATGGTACATGCTTAAAAATAGACCATGTACTAGGGCATAAAAACCTCACACTTCAGTGCAGAAAGAGAGAAATATTTAATGCATCATTCTCAGATCATGATACAATAACAATTACATGCAATAAATGGCCATGGAAAGATATACTAAAAACTAATTTGAAATTAAACAATTTAATCCTAAAGAATGAGTCGGTGAAACAAGAAATTATAGAAACAATCAGTGATTTCATTCAAGAGAATGATAATTATGAGATAACATACCAAAATTTGTGGGATGCATTAAATGCAGTTCTTAGGGGATGTTTTAGATCCCTGAGTGCATACATGAATAAATTAGAGAAAAGGGAGGTCAATGAATTGGGCACGCAATTGAAAAAGCTAGAAAAAGAACAAATTGAAAATCCCCAATTTAGTACTAAATTAGAAATATTGAAAACCAAAGGATAGATTAATAAAATTGAAATTAAAAAAAAACTATTGAATTAATAAATAAAACTTGGAGCTGGTTTTATGAAAAAAACAATAAAATTGATAGACAGTCAATATGATAAAAAAAAGAAAGAAGGAAACAAAATTATGAGTATCAAAAATGAAAAGGGTTAATCTACCTCCAATGAAGAGGAATTCAAAATGATAATTAGGAATTATTTTTCCCAACTGTATGCATATATATTTAACAATCACAGTGAAATGGAGGAATATTTACAAAAATACAAGTTGCCCAGATTACCTGCAGAGGCAGTAAATTACTTAAATAACTCCATCTCAGAAAAAGGAATCAAACAATCCATCAGTGAACTCCCTGGGACAAAATCCCCAGGGCCATATGGGTTTACTAGTGAATTCTATCAAATATTTAAAGAACAATTGATTCCAATACTCTACAAACTATTTGGGAAATTTAGTGAAGAAGGAGTCCTACCAAATTCTTTCTATGACGCCTATATTATACTGATACCTAAAACAGGAAGAGGTAAAACAGAGAAAGAAAACTATAGACCAATTTCCCACATGAATTTAGATGCAAAAATTTTAAATAAAATATTAGTAATAGACTACAACAACTAATTAGAAGAATAATACACTTTGATCATGTAGGATTTATTTCAGGAATGCAAGGATAGTTTAATACTAGGAAAACCATCAGTATAATTGCTCATATCAACAATAAAACTAGCAGAAACCACATGATTATATCAATAGATGGAGAAAAGGCTTTTGACAAAGTACAACATCCATTCCTTTTAAAAACACTGGAAAATATAGGAATAAATGGAGCCTTCCTTAAAATAGTAGAGAGCATCAGCAAGTATTATATAGTAAAATAGTAGAGAGCATCAGAAAGTATTATATGCAATAGGGATAAACTAGAAGCATTTCCAATAAAATCAGGAGTGAAACAAGGCTGTCCACTATCACCCCTCTTAGTCAATCTGGAACTAGAAATGTTACCAGTAGTAACTGGAGAAGAAAAAGAAACCAAAGGAATCAAATTAGGCAAAGAAGAAACCAAACTCTCACTCTTTGCAGATGATATGATGATATACTTAGAGAATCCTAGAGAATCAAGTTAAAAACTAATTGAGACAATAAACAAATTTGGCAAAGTTGCAGGATAGAAAATAAACCCACATAAATCCTCGACATTCCTGTATATTTCTAATGAAATTCAACAGCAAGAGATAGAAAGAGTAATCCCATTTAATGTTACTGTAGACATTATAAAATATTTGGGAATCCACCTGCCAAAACAATCTCAGGACCTATATGATCACAACTACAAAACACTTCTCACACAAATAAAATCAGATCTAACTGTTTGGAAAAATGTCAATTGCTTGTGACTGGGTAGAGCTAATATAATAAAAATGACAATTTTATCCAAACTACATTATATATTTAGTGTCATACCAATTAATTTACCAAAAAACTACTTTATAGAGTTAGACAAAATTTATTTGGAAGAACATATGGTCTAGAAAACCAAGGCAATTAATGAAAAGGAATGCTAGGGAAGGTGGACCAGCTATACCAGATTTTAATCTGTATTATACAGCAGCAGTCATCAAAACTGCTTGGTACTGACTGAGGAATAGAGTAGTGAATCAATGGAATAGATTGGGCACAAGAGATCCCGCAATTAATGAGTATAGTAATCTATTGTTTGATAAACACAAAGACCCCAGTTTTGGGGATAAGAATGCACTATTTGACAAAAATTGCAGAGAAAACTGGAATATATTATGGCAGAAACTGGGCATAGATCATTATCTAACACCATATACAAACATCAAGTCTAAGTGGGTGTATGTTCTAGTGATGATACTGTAAGCAACCTGGGAAAGGAAGGAATAGATTACGTGTCAGATTTGTGGACAGGGAAATACTTTATGAACAAACAAGAATTAGAGAGCATTATAAAATACAATGGATAATTTTGATTACATTAAATTGAAAATCTTCTGTACAAACAAAGCCAATGTAAATAAGATCAAGAGGGAGGTGGGAAATTGGGAAAGAATTTTTACAAACTATGTCTCTGATAAAGGACTCATTTCTAAAATATACAGAGAACTGAGTAAAATCTATAAGAAGACAATCATTCCTCAATTGATAAATGGTCAAAGGATATGAGTAGGTAGTTTTCAGAGAAAGAAATTAAATATATCTATAAGCATATGAAGAAATGCTCTAAATCACTATTGATTAGAGAAATGCAAATCAAAACAACTCTGAGGTACCACATCTCACTAGTCAGTTTGGCTAAGATGACAAAACAGGAAAATGACAAATGATGGAGAAGAGGTGGGCAAATTGGAACACTAATGCATTGTTGGTGGAGTTGTGAACTTATCCAACCATTCTGGAGAGCAATCTGGAATTATGCCCAGAGGTCTATAAATAATTTCATACCCTTTGACCCAACAATACCAATTCTAGTGTTATATCCCAAAGAGATCATAGAAGTGGGAGGAAGACCCATATGTACAAAAATATTTATAACAGCTCTTTTCATGGTTGCAAAGAATTGGAAATTAAGGGGGCGCCCATGAATTGGGGAATGGCTAAACAACTTGTGGTATATGCATCTAATGTAATACTATTGTGCTATAAGAAATGAGGAGCAGACAGACTTCATATTTACCTGGAGAGGCTTATACCAACTGATGCTGAGTGAGAACCAGGAGAATTTATATACAACCACAGACACAACATATGTGTGATGACCAACTATGACAGACTGGACTCTTCTCAGCAATGCAGTGATATAAGTCAATCCCAAAGGCTCATGATGGAGAGAGATGCCTACATCCACAGAAATAACTAGAAAGAACTGAGTTTGAATCCTGATGGAAGCAAACTACTTGATCTTTTTCTTTTCATTGTTTGGTTTTATTTCCTCTTTACCATTTTTTATTCCATCTAGTCCAATCGGCCTTTGTAACCTGACTAATGGTTAATGTGAAAGTACTTGCAGATCCTATACTGGACTATATGCCAACCTGGGTCATGGGGGGAGGGAGAGAATGGAAATTTGAAGCTCAAGGATCTATGGAATTGAATCTTGTAAACTAAAAATAAACAAACAAATTAATAAAAAATAAATAAATAAAGATTTAAGTTCATGATATGTTTCTTGTTTCTTTTCTCTATTCTGTGTTTGTGTTCTGGCTTTTGAAACTAAAATAATATTACAAAAAAAAAGAAAAGAAATCTCCTGTGGTGGAGAGCTCCTGACCTACCAAGGCAAAAAACATTCCTTTTGGACAGATAAAATTGCTTGATTCTTACTCATTTTCGCCCTAAATATGTCTTTCTGTAATTTCTTCCTACTGATCCTGCTTCTGTTCTCCATGACCACTAAAACAAATAGACAAACAAACAAACATAAATAAATGAATAAATTAATAATCTGCTTAAAAGATTACATATTTAAAATGTTTCCTATTATTCTTGGGTCAGGAATGCAATGGAAAAGGGAAAGTTGCTGATATCTTCATATAGCCAAATTTTGAAACTTCCCTCACCCATTGAACCCTTACTCCAAGATTTCTTTTTTTTTTAAACAAATGCTTTATTAACTTCTGTTTTACATCATTCATTTCCACCAGATTTTGAGTTACAACATTTCCCCCCCATTATTCCCCTACCCACCATCCCAGAATAGCAGTCCCACAAGATATTGCTTCCTCCAATCTGCTCTCTCCCATACCTTCTCCCATACCCCCTTCAACTTTTCCATTAGAGGAAGGCGAACCTTTGTGTCCCAATGCCTGCACATCTTATCTCCCAATTATAAGCAAAAGAGTATTAATAACAGTATTTATATATATATTTGAAACATTTAATCTTAAGACCTCGAATTTCAGGTCCATTTCCTTCCTCCCTTGTCACCCATTCCCTCTGGGGAGATAAGTAATTCAGTATATGTTGTACATGTCTAGCTATGCAAAACATTATCATAGTAGATATATTGTGCAAGGCTGCTTATAATTCCCTCCCACTCATCCCACCCCCAACCTGGTCCATTCCCTACTTGATCCTGTCCTTCTTCTATAGTGGGTACTTCCAACCTCCCCTCCCCCCAAGGATGCCCTCTCATCAATCATCCCTCCTCTCATCCCCCTTCCCCCTATTCTGCTGCAGGTTGAGATATCCCATTTAGTATGTATGTCATTCTCTCCCTGAACCAAATTCAATGAGAATGTGGATTTGCCTTTTTTTCCCTTCCTATTCTCCCCCTCCCTTGCAACCACTTCCCCTTGCTTCTTCTACATGAGATAGTTTACCCTACCCTGTCTTTCCCCATCTCCTCTTGCCACTTTCCTCTCTCACCTCATAGTTTCATCCCTTGAGTATTCTCCCTTCCCAACAAATTCAACCTATGCCCTCTATCCATATATAACTGTAACCATATACACACACATTCACATATGTATTCATATGACCACACATCCTTCTTCCATTATTTTCATAGTGAGAAAGATATCATCAGTCACAGTTATTGCTTTTCCATATAGGAATGTAAATAGTTCAACTTTGATAAGTTCCTTTTGATTTCTTTTCCCTATTACCTTCTCAGGCATCTCTTCCTTCTTGTGTCTGGATGTCAAATTTTCTATTCAATTCTGGTTTTTTCCTCAAGAATGCTTGAAAGTCCTCTATTCCACTGAATGACCATATTTTTCCCTGAAAGAAAATACTCAGTTTTGCTGGGTAGGTGACCCTTGGGTTCATTCCCAGTTCTTTTGCCCTCTGGAATATCATATTCCATGCCCTTCGATCCCTCAGTGTAGAAGCTGCCAGGTCCTGGGCTATTCTGATTGTGTTTCCACAATATTGAAATTGTTTCTTCCTGGCTGCTTGTAGTATTTTCTCCTTGATCTGGGGATTCTGGAACCTGGCTATAATATTCCTGGGAGTTTTCTTTTTGGGATCTTTTTCAGGAGGTGATCGGTGGATTCTTTCAACCTCTATTTTGCCCTCTGGATCTAAAACATCAGGGCAATTTTCCTTGAGAATTTCTTGAAGGGTGATTTCTAGGTTCTTTCTTTGATCATGGCTTTCAGGTAGTCCAATAATTTTTAAATTGTCTCTCCTGGATCTATTTTCCAGGTCAGTGGTTTTTCCCATGAGATATTTCACATTGCCTTCTAATCTTTCATTTGTTTGGATCTGCTTAACAGCATCTTGATTTCTCATAAAGTCATTAGCTTCCATTTGCTCCAGTCTAACTCTGAAGGAATGAATCTCCTCAGTGAACTTTTGAGATTCTTTTTCCATCTGGCAAATTCGACTTTTTAAGGCATTCTTCTCCTCATTGCCCTTTTGGGCCTCCTTTGCCATTTGAGTTAGTCTATTTTTTAAGGTGTTGTTTTCCTCAGTCAGGCTGTTGACCCTCATTTCATACTTTCCTGCATCCTTCTCATTTCTCTTTCCAATTTTTCCTCCACTTCTCTTATTTGATTTTTAAAGTCCTTCTTAAGGTCCTCTATGGCCTGCAACCCACTCATGTTTTCCCCTGGGGCTTTTGGAGCAGGTCTTCTGACCTCACAGTCCTTTTCCCGCTCTATGCCCCCAAAATAGGAGTCTAGGGTTGCACATTTCTATTTCCTTTGCCTTAGCATGTTGCCATTTGGTTACCTGACTTTGGGGCTTTTTGCTACACTATGGCTTTAAGGCCAGATAGAGGAATTTTCGTCCCAAACTTGTGGGGGGCAACTTCCGTTTATGGCAAGCCGTAAACCCACCCATGACTTCCACTCTAGATCACAATCCAGATCCAGGGAGGTTAAAGCAAGAGCAATTATCCCCCAAGACTGATCGCTGGATCTCCCTACAATTAATTCGCAGGCTGGGAGCTGGAGCTGCCTCTGAAAACTACAAAATGGCGTGTCTCATCAGCAGCTTCTAGCTCCCAGGGAAGGGAGCTGACGCATTCCCCCAAATAGCGGTCCCAAAGTCCATAGAACACTAACCTCTTACTTTGTCCTAGGCGTGTTTATGTTGATAATTCTGGAGTCGCCACAGCTGCTGGTGTTCTGGGGTTCCTCCAGCCCGCTGGTGGCCATGCCGCCCTGGGGCTAAAACCTAGGCTCATGTGGACCTGGGCTTAGCTCGGCTCTGCTTCCTGCGCTCTGCGAGCTGTGTCCTGCCGGCTCCCAGACCACTGCGCTGGTCCTTCCTGCAGGGCTGCTGGGCTGTCCTCAGAGGGAGGTTAGCTTCTCTGTGTCGTTCTGTGGGTGCTGAGGCCCCAGAAGTTGTTCAGAGTCCCCTTTTACATAGTTTGGGTGGAATCTGGGGGCAGAGTGGCGTGGATGAGCTGTTTCTACTCTGCCTTTCCAAGATTATTAACAAGGAGAAAATGAGATAGTTATGAATAATGCTAAAACTAAATAAAAATTTATTTAGAACCAGATCATCACATTGACCAAAGTCCTCCTCAGTTAAATCCCACTGGGAATTTTCTTAGCTCAAATCACTAATGTATTATTCAATAAGCAGATATTTCATTATAGAGACCACTGGCCTTTTTTTTTTTTTTAATGGGGGAAGGAGTAATTTACAACGGGTCAAAGGTAGAAGAAAAGATTTACCTCAGTCTTAGCTTTTATACAGAGCAATCACAAATTAGGAATAACTCATATTTATGTAAAACTTTACAGTTTATAAAACGTTTTATTTACAGCAATCCCACAAGTAACACATCCCTAGGGTGGCTGCCAACAGAGGTTGTTAGATCTGCTTTTCTAAAGGAAGGCAACTCAAAATGGGTCAACAGTCTTACTTTAATCAATTAAACATATCATTTATGTATTTCAGGGGAAAAAGTCAGTACCCTGAACTTCAGAGTACACAGAGGTATCAAGCAGAAATTACAAGAAGACAGAGAAACAAACAGATCAAACAGACAGGCCTCCAACTGTCCAACCATTATATCCATACCTAGTCTGTTACAAGAGAGGGAAGCATCAGCAACTGGGTTTTCAAAGCCAGGGGGCTCTCAACGGCTTCCCAGAGTATCATCTGGTCAAATTACACAATACTTCTCAAAGTGAGCCCCCAAACAAAGCCTCCCATCAGGATTTATATAGCCTTTTCCTGGCTCAGAGGATGTAACAACCGCCTTGACCCCACTGCCCAATCACACAGTATTTCCTGAAAAACAAGCCTCCTGCCATAAGCTCCAGGTGCACTTAAGGCTATCAAAGGGCCTAGGGGCAGGGAAGATATTAAAAATTTACATTCCTATAACATGTGCTACAGGTGTTATTATTTCTATTTTGAATATGGATGCACTGAGGCTCTTAAAATTTCAGTGGCATTTCATAGTCTACCTTCTTTCATTTTTTACATGAGCAAAAGGATCAACAAAGGTTAAATATCTCATGTAAGTTCTTATAGGTGGAAGAGCCAAGATTCAAACCAAGGAACTACAAGAACTTCCAGACCAGATAGTTCCACTACATTGACAAAGGACATAAGTTGAAGGTATGTGATGTAGGAGGAATTTGCTTACAAACACTTTCTATGTATGTAATACTGGGCAAGTTATCTAATCTCAGTTTCCTCACCTGTAAAATGGGGTGCTTTATAGGGTTGTTGTGAGAATCAAATAAGACAATATCTATATTATACCTGGCACACAGTAGTATCTACTTAAACGCTTATTCCCTTCCCTTCATCTAGTCCAACCTTTCCATTTTTCAGATTAGAAATCTGAGAGTCAGGGAGCAGAAATTATTTACTTGCTCAAGGTCACACAGGAAACAAATATCAGAGTCATCATCCAGACTCATATCCTCTGATTCAAAGCCCCCAGTTTTCCTTTCTCTATACTACATGAGAACCTCTTAATCTAGAGGTCATTGCATTCTATGAACATGCCACTATATCTTAGGTCAAACTTTAAACACAAGTTTCTCTCACTTTATCTTCTGATTCTATATCCTTTTCTCCTATGATGTTACACTTTGGTAGATACCAGACCCATGTGTCCACAGACAGAATTTTAAATGGCAACAACTAATTAATGCATCAACCAATAGTACCATCATATTTTTTTCCCATTCTAAACATGTGCTATTTATACTTAATGTGCACTCTTTGTGAGTTGGATGGAATTTTAAGTTCACATTAGAGTGTTCTTGAAGAGAATTGACAAAGCCCTAAATTGTTTGAATAATCAAGCCTGCATTCAGCATTTGATTACCAAAGACATTATTCAGAAGTTTTCAATTTAGACTGAGCAGAAGAATAATGGATGAACGCCGATTATAAACCTCATTTTTCACTTTTCCACATCCTCATTTAATAAATAGTCATGTAAAGCAGTCACAGTTTCATCCCATCTCCCAGCAGCAATGTTTATTAAGTGTCCAGGCTTCATGGTTTCATGCTAGGAAGCTATAATTGATTCTGTTCATTGTCCTTCTTGGTCATTCTATTAATCAAAGTTTGGGGACTCTACCAACCTAAAATAATCAAAATGTGAAATATAATTTAAAGTTATTAATTAAATGCTGATAGATATTTCAGGGTAGCTCTCATCTGTCCTGGGAATACAGCTTCCTCAGCTCCCATGCCAAATTTTATTCTCTGGTGAAAGTAAAGATATGCTGTGTACCTGGTGACTGCAAAGATGTGTTTCTTACTCTGGAACAGACAATCAATCTAATGAGTTTATTGGTATATGTAGGGGATGATAGGTAGTGTTGCATGGTGGATAGAAAATAAATCTCACAGCTAGAAATATTTGAGTTCAAGTCTTACCCCCTGACACATACTGTGTGACCTTGGATATGTAATTTAATCTCTGAATATTGTAGGCAGTTTTCTAAGATCACAATTTCCACAGAAAGTATCAACCTTTATTGAAACAGAATTTCCTCATCTGGAAATTTCCTCTAGCAAGGAAATTTAGTCACTGTCCATATATAATTGAGTAGGGAGAAAGAAAAGGAGGCATAGAAAGTTTAACTAACCCTGTTTAAATAAATTAAGGTTCTTCCAAATTTGATAGTTTTTAATTCTATAATGCACACTTTTTTACTCTATTTTTGCCTTTAAATCTAGTGGGTATGCTGTGTAGACATAGACAGATTGTCCCTCTCATCCTTGCTAATATAAAATCATTCTTTTTCAGTACTTCAGGAATCCAAGAAGGATCTGTAGTTTACATAAAGACCTATCCTAGGTCCTATGATTATAAATAGTAAAATAGAAGAGACTTATGATTCCAACCTCTTCATATAACAGATTGGGAAACTGAGATCCAGGGAGGAAAAGTAACTTTCCCAGCGTCTTGAGATTCTGAGGAGCTCAGAATCATCAGATGCCTGATTCAGTGTCTTTACACATGTATCACCTTTGACCTGTGACCTACATAATTCAGCTCATTTATTATATTTATACTGTGAATTTGTGATTTATGTGTCTCTTCAAAGCATTTAGCATCTGCTATCTCATTTTTTCTCTACAAAATCCCAAATAGAAAGAGAGAGATTTTACTGTTTTCTATGCTTCCTTCCATGTTTACATTTTTTTTTCTGACTATGAGAAATAAATTGGTAGCATTAAATGGGGATCTGCCATTCCTCACCCGATAGAGGCTATTTTCCCACAGGGAGGAGGAAATGAAGCCAAAATTGCAGAGGAAACTGAATGAATTATTTTGTAGTCATTACTTTATTTTCTCAATTATTAAGCATCCATTTTTTCTCCCTCCTACTTCCTTTCATCATTGAAATATAAAAAGAAAACAAAACAAAACAAAAGCTTTGTAACAAATATTCATAGTCAAGCAAACAAATTCCCACATTGTATGCCATATTTATTCCTTTAATGCTGTCAAAAAGTCAGTCCTTAGAATCATGATTGATCACTGTATCAGTCAGAACTCTTAAGTCTTTCAAGATGGCTTATATTTTTATAATGCTTTTGTTATAATAAAAAAAATTATCCCCTTCTTTCTGCTTACTTCTCTGTGCATCCATTCACATATGTCTCCCTGGGTTTCACTGAAAACATTTCTTTCCAAATCCTGGGTCCAAATCCTACATCTGACATTTACTAGCTGTGTGACCATTGGCATTTTGTACGGTACAATAATATTCCATTATATTCATATACAATAGTTTGTTCAACTATTCCCCATTTAGTGAGCACCTCCTTAGAAATCATTGTGTTCTATTATTGTAATGGTAACAGGAATTTAAAAGAAAACACCATTTCTAGTCTTATTTTTTTAAAGAAGAAAAAAACACTAATGCTTTTTAAAGATATTTTTGTCATTATTGTATAACAGTATAATATCTCATTCTCGTTTTATGAAATAAAAAGAGAGAATGAAATAAAGTGAAATTGCTTTGTCACCAATATCATAATTGCCTATCAATGGGGGTGGCTAGGTGGTGCAGTGAACAGAGCACCTGCCCTGGAGTCAAGAGGACCTGACTTCAAATCTAGCCTCAGAGACTTCACACACACCCCCCCCCCCACACACACAATATCAGCAGTGTGACCTTGGGCAAGTCACTTAACCCCAACTGCCCTACCTTTCTCCCTCCAAAAAGAAAAAAAAAAATGCCTATCATTAACCAGGTCCAAGGTTAGTTAAGCAGCTTTGTAGATCAATATCTAATCAATTTTGATTGCTCTTATTTTGGTGACCATAATAACCTACTATAGTTTCCAGGTTTCAGATCAAAAACGATCCTGAGATCAGGAAGTTGTTACTGGGTAGTGGAGGCCTGGAAGGAGAATGTGGCTGTGATCTTGCTTTTGCCTCAACTTCTACCAAATGCTTTCAGGAGTGTTCTGGCCTCTACCAGGGTCTACCATGGCTCATGCTTTTGTCATGCCCCCTGTATTGAGACACTCTGCGGGAATATACTGCCCTAAGGCTACATTGTCACCAATGAGGCCCTAAGGTCAAGGTCAGCATAACTTCACCAGGAGCCCAGAAGAAAAGCAATCAGTTGGAGAGGACAGCAGAATTCTTTCCGTACAAGAACAACTTCTCATAACAGAATGTGAGAAAGAAAAGCAGAAGACCTTTTCCCTTGTCCCAAGTGCAGACTTTTCACCATATTCAGACAGACCCCTAGAAAGTTTCTGTGAAGGGGTTTCCTGGCATGGGAAGGACACTCACCTGTTCCCTCTACTGTGTCTCAGGCTGAAGTGTGTGGGCTTATTGATAAATCAGAAACTGTCCAAAGGCTCCATTTGCTGGTTGCCAATAAAGATTTTACTTTCAAGGCTGGCCAGTGGGTTGATTTCTTTGTTCCTGGTGTTCCCATGGCTGGTGGATTCTCGATTTGCTCAAGCCTGAGCCTGTTAAAACAAGAAAGTGCTTTGGAATTAGCGGTGAAATACACAAACCATCCTCCCTCTCTCTGGGTCCTTACCAAGTGTGCTCTTGGCTCTGAAGTGGCCCTTTGAGTCCATGGAGAGTTCTTCTTTGAACATGGCACTCATAGCTGGTGGAGTGGTATCAACCTTCTATTCCATCCTGCTGCATGTAGCCGATCTTTACAGACATCGGGAAAGCAAAGGGAGTGGTTATGGGATGGGAAGAGCCAGACTGTTGTACAGTTCAAAAAATACCCGCTAATGGTTGTTTAAGAAAAGCATTCTCAATTTAACAAATGTGTTTCCTGGGAAAATCACTTGTAGTTTCTATGATTCATAACAGACTACAGAAATCAGTGAAGATCTTCTGCCATATGTTACTGAAATGAAGAACCCCTGACAAAGATCTGGAGGAGCACAACTCTGAGGACACTTTGTATTTTCTCTGTGGCCCTCCACCAATGATAGAACACTTCTCTCATCATCTAGAAACCTGCAAGGTCCCCAAAGAGCACATTTGTTTTGAAAAGTGGTGGTAGTAGCAGAGATGGAGAGAGGGGTGTTAGTGCATGACACTGGCCAGGACTGGTTCTGTGCCATGTGTATCTGAGGCCAACGGTGTCCCTCGGGGCTGCCTCAGTGCTGTCCAGTGAGGTGACTTCACACTGAAAGGAGATGAGGACGAAGAAAGGTATGTGGTGAAAATCACTAAGAAGATAAAATATCACTGATGGCAGCATGTGGACAATAGTTACCTGAATTTCTTCTGCTGATAATTCCTAAGTGATCTTATAATGCTCCCCATATTGGGCTATTACTGATTGTTTGCCTTTTTCCAGAGGGGTTGGAGGTGGCAAGAATGATTTAGGCTTACCCCAAATATCTGAAATCATTGGATTTGTTGGTGAAATATTGGCTATATATAACTTATCTTTTATAAAAATCTGTATAATTTATATGCAATAAACTTATTTTCATCAGAAAAAAAAAGCCCAGTCTTGTAACATTTGACACTTGAACCTTGTTGTCTTGGTTACTAACTTTAAATCTCTAATAAGCCAGAGAGCTTGCTTGAATATCAGGAAATGCATTCAACCTTCTATAACTGGGATTTTGCAAATCATACCTCCTTTGCCCTGATGAGTTGGGAGTAATCACTGGCCTAGTGGATGGAGTGTTGAATTTAGGCCTTAGATGAGAATGCCAATTCTGACCCCTACTAGTCATGTGACATTGGGGAAATCAGCCCTTCTTTGAGCCTCAGTTTTTCTTGTGTGAAAAGCTTAATAATGCCTTTATTACCTGTCTAACGAAAGTATTGCCTAGGGAATAGAGAGCTGGACTTGGAATCAATTAGTTCTGTGTCCAAAACCTGCCAATAACATACACTATGCACCCATCAGGTAATTATATAACTTCTCTCAGCCCCTATTAATTCCTTAAGACTTAACTACAAAGTCATACGTGAGTTAAATCTGCCTTGGTGCTCCCTGTGGAAATCACTGATCCTTGACCTATTAACCTAATGCATGGGGTTGTCATGAGGATCACTAAGCTAACGTAAGGAAAGGGTTTTACAATCTGTGAAGCTCTGCATAAATGTCAGTTATTATCAATATCTCAAGGATTTTGGACTCGGCTTGGACCTTACTTAGCTTACTGTAATAACTCACATTTATATAAGCATTTAAGATTTACAAAGCACTTGACTTATAAAACAGCTTAAAGGTTGCCAGAGCTAAAGTTACTTAAAATGTTAAATGGAAAATTATATTCAAAAGCTTCAATTGCACTTGGAAGCATGTTCTGCAATCAAAGCAGATTATGGAGTCAGATATCATTTCTCCAATGTGACCAATACCTGCAGCATTTTCTACCTGTTTAAGCTTCTACAGGATCTTCCAAGATAGGACAATGAATACACACAATGATTTAAGGAAGTGGTGTCACATTCAAATAGAAATGGGGGTCACTAAACCATAATAAGTGTTGATGAAGGCCAGTTATTGACTTAGAAAACTACACTTTATATATACATATATATATATATATATATATATATATATATATATATATATATATATATATATATACAATTTAATATGCTAAAATCAGATAGGAACTTTTTTTTTAATCTGGTTCAGGCCATACACAGGAGTGCTGGCAGCCACATGGAGCTCCACATGGTTGATATCTGTTACTTAGAAGTTGAGTCAGTACCTTTGGAGATGGTCCATTGTACCAAAATATGATATCAGTTTAGATGCCGCTTTTTTCCTTGGGTGAAGGAAATACTATCAGATGTGGTTTCAAATTCAGTAGGCTTTAATTACTCTTTCTATTTAGAAATAAAGCTTACAAAATCCTTAGAAAATATTTCAATTGTATTAAAAGAAAGGAGATAGAAGGCTAGCATTCCAATACAAATGCTGCCTCTCCCTTAACATCCCTGAATCTAATTTTCCTCACATGTATAGCAAAAGCGATAGATTAGATGTTCTCTGAGGTACCTTGTAACTTTTAAATCCTTTGATAAAATAAGATCATAGGACCATAGATCTAGTACTAGAATGGGCAACAGAGGCCATTTAGTCCAAAATCTTCATTTTACAGATGAGAAAACTGTAGCTGAGGGAGACTAAGATTTGTTCAAGATCCCACAGGTACTAAGTATCAGAAGCTATATTCTAAACTCAGTTTTTACATCCACTCCCATCTGAAAATTACAGTTATTTCCTCTGGAAAGAAACTATCTTGATGAAATAATTAAATTCTATGACAGGATGCAAACGTCACTCAATTAAAATATTTCTTTGATAAAATAGCTCAAATGAAGACAAAAAAAAATGAAAGCAAATTGGGTGCTATTTTTCCTATTGGTACATTAACATACAGGCCTAAAGGAAAAATGAAACAAAACAATACTTAGAGTTGAATGACAGGTAATGTACTTAAAAACAAAATTTCTATTCTTTCAAACATTGCATTGAAGATTCTATTCCAAAAGAACCTGCAATGATTGTGATCTATGTAGGACATCAACATCATCACTTTTTGTAGAACAAGCTTTTTTCAAATCATATTTAAGTCTTATTATCATGTTTAGAAACTTAAAACAATATAGTTGTCTAGGGAACACTTTTAGCAATTATGTTCAAGATACAGGGTGGTTGATCTTTTTAAAAACATTCACTATGCTTGGGTTTGGGGGAGCTTGAAGAGGCTGAACGTTATGTGACTAATACCTCCTCTTCCTCCTCTGCAGCAGCAGTGAGTATGAGAAGAAATCCCACTAGCATACTAATGTATGCTAATGTATGTATGTAATGTATGTATGTAATGTATGTATGTAATGTATGTAATTACTTTGGCTTATGAAATGCTTGTTTTCTTAATATGTTCATAATAATCATTTGTTCATAATTTCTGAAAGAGTATTTTGAAAACATATTTCCTGTTACTATTCAAAAAACTGAATTGGACGTATTCTTTCCCCCAAAGTAATATATAGTGGAGTAGAAAAATATTTTTCCCTCATAAAAAGTAGGTAAGATGACAAAACCAATTTTTCATTATATTTATTGTATTTGTGGATCCAGTATATAGATTATGATAAAATTCCATATTTGTGGGATTGTTGGTGTATATTTATTTTTATAAAGGTTCTGTGTTTATTGTATCATTTGATTCTACACAACCATGTTTTTACATAAAAGTCTTATAAAGAACCTGAATATTCTATCTACCAAATATGAGGAAAAAGGAACTTGTGAAGGTGTAGGCAACCATGATCTGGGGAGTCAAGTGGCCATTGGGTTCTTTTTTTTTAAATTTAAGACACTTGAGAGTCAGAAAATGCAGTGTTCTTCTGTATATCAAGGATAAGCTCTTTTCAATGGTGCCTATAATGTAAAAAAAAATTTCCTTTTCATTCCTTGTTTTCGTGTTAAAGAAAGGATTTTGTTGAAATTTTCACCTCATGTTTAACTGAAACTCAATTACTTACAATTTATACCTATAAAAGTCTAGAGATCACTTTTGAAAACAAGATGCCCTGGAGTGAAATATTTTTGTATAAACAACAAGTCAAAAACATCATTACGTGAAGCTTTAAAAAGTTTAAATAGTAACCTAAATTATCAATGTAGTTAATTAAGTTTTACCATTTAGAGTCTATGTTCACCCTGTTGGGGAGGTTACTGAAATAAACATCTTAGTATGCAATGTTCAACGTTTCTCTGACCCTATCTCCTGGTCTTGTGTAAAATTCCTTAAAGTGATTCTTATTATTTATTTATTTGTTTGTTTGTTTTTTTGCTTTTTGGAGGGCAATAGGGGTTAAGTAACTTGCCCAAGGTCACACGGCTAGGTTTTTGTTTGAATGTGCATTAAGTGTCTGAAGTGGGATCCAAACTCAGGTCCTTCTGACTGCAGGGCCGGCACTCTACTCACTGTGCCACCTAGCTGCCCCTAAAGTGATTCTTTATGATAAAAATAGATACAAATATATTTCTACATACTGATGCATGTGTAAGTATGTATTATGCACAGGTATATATTATTCTCCTGATTAGAAAATTCTATGATGTTTCTTCCCTCATTCAATAAATTAAATACAATATGTTTATTAAGAGCTTCCTGTGCTTGAGCACTGTGCAATGAGTTGAAGATACAGAGGAAAACAAACATAATCCCTACCAGGTGCTGATCATTTAGTGTGTGGGGGTCAAATAAATATTAAGTGAAATAATAAATTGCTTATAGTGTCAAAAAGGAAATAAACTAAAAAAAGTTTGTATAAGCCTTGGGAGCTTCAGAGAAATGTGAAAGTTTTATTTTTTTTCTCTATTTGATATTTGGTCATTCAGACACATAGTCACCCAGGCAGGGATTGATGAATGAATGAATAAATAATAGAGAATTTATGAAGTACTTATTATGTGCTAGGAACTGTGTCAAGTTCTGGGGACACAAACACAAGAAAGTAACATAGTATATGTCTTCGAAGTAAAGGAGATCAAAATAATGGAGATTGCATCATTAATGGGAGCTGGGGGCTGGGCTGGGAAGAAGGGGAGGTTGTTATGGCATAGTTTCAAAATGGTTGATAAATAGTAGAGAGAATGCAGATATTCTTTTTTTGTTTGTTTGTTTTGTTGTTTGTTTATTTATTATTTCTCACAGTCCCTGGACTGATCAAAATAAACTTATGAAAACACGTTGTGTTCTTAATATTTGTTTACTTAATTTTTTTGTACTAAACAGGGGCTACATTCTCAACACTTTCCTTTGCAACCCCACAGTGTATAGCACAGATGTCTGTAAATAGTAAATGCTTATTATTGTCATGAATGATAAATTCATACATTTACATAGTTTTTATTTTTTTCTAATAGTATCTCAATTTACTCTCACAACAACTGTGAGGGCAGGTGCTATTAGTATCCACCTTTTATGGATGAGGAAACTGAGGCAGACAGAGGTTAAGTGAATTGTCCAGAGTCACACAGCTAATATATGTCTAAGCTAGATCTTAACTCAGGTCTTTCTGAATCCAGATCCAGTCTTAATTGAAATGAATTTTTCTTGCTTATCCAGAATCAGTTTCATACAGCCTCCTCACACCTTAGTCACTCTATGTATGAAGACAAAATAATTTTTCCAAGTGTCCTTACTAGCCACTTTACCACCACATAAAAAGTGACAGTGTAGCAATCACTCCCTTGGCAACACCCCATTATGGATTTCATACTCCTGTGACAGCTCCCTACCCACATAATGAAATGCATTTATTTTTTAAATATTGTTTTATTTCCCCCCAATTACATGGTAAAACAATTTTAACATTTGTTGTTGTTCTTGTTCTTTAAATTTTTAGTTCCAAATTCTATCCCTCCCTTCTTCCCCTTCCCTCTCCCTGAGATAGTAATCAATCTGATATAGGTAAAATAATTGAAATCTTATTTCTAACACAACCATTCACTCCCTACCCAAAGACATTATATTCACTCTGGAAATTAAAAATTCAATAATATTCATTCTGGGTCTTCCTAAAGAGCAAGCTCTGTCTGTCTAGGTAGCTAGGGGATCCAGTGGATAAGAGTGAAGTCCTTGGACTCAGGAAGACATGAATTTAAATCCTGCCCCAAATACTTCCTAGCTGTGTGACCTTAGATAGAACAGTCTCTCAGCCTCAATTTCCTCATTTTTAAAATGAGAATTATAACACCTCCTTCCTGGGTAGTTATGAGAATCAAATGAAATAGCATATGTACAGCATTCTGCACATCTTAAATTACTACATAAAGTCTAGTTCATCATCGTCGTCGTCGTCATTGTCATCATCATCATTATGAAGAACTGACCTCTCCTGAGTACTATAACAATAACTGCTATGCCTATAGCACTTTAAACTTTTCAAAATGTTTTCTGTCTTGTCTTAGAGTCACCCTGGTAAATATTGTGTCCTGAGTTGAATTTGAACTGAGGTCTCCCTATTTCAAGGTCCAGCACTCTAGCTATTATGCCATGATGCCTCTCAAAAAAATGAGCAGATCATCAAATTCAGGGATCAATGGAGAGCCAAATGATTGTCTTAAGACAGCCAGCAAGAATCCAGATATCATAGATTTCTCAGAAAAGAGTGCAAGCCAGTAAAAACAACATGACTTTTGTTAAAGAATTCTTTCTGCTTCACGGGGGCAAATCCAAATGGGCTGATGCTTTCCTCGGCTATATTATCCTTCTAATTATGCTATTTGCTAAAGTTCATGTAGAAGAGCACTCTTACACATGGCCCAGAACATTAGGAACAACCTCTCCACATAGTGCCTCTTCACCAAATGAAATCAGATAAATATATCATTTGGAAAGAAGTAGCTGGTAAATGAAAGAAGGAGGTAGAGATGGTTTCATAAAGGAAGAAAACAAAAATAATAGCCAGTCCATTAAGCCAAAAAGAAGTTTCACAACCTTTTAAAAGTCAATCTTGTTATATAGGAGGGCATTCAATAGAAGAAAAAAACTTGCATGTTCATAAGACGTAATCCCTTTTACCCACCAAGACCCAATTCATCATGACTTTAGTGTGGATTTCTAGATGCTGGGCTCATTCACCCACCTAATATAAAGCTGTGAAATGTAGTAACTGGATATCAATATCACATTTCTCAGAGATTTTAAATTTATAACCTCTTGGGCTGGGATTAGTTACAATGGTTAAAATTCAATTTGGATAATTTAGTCATCAATTTGTTTTAGAAAGCTAAAGAGCAGAGCTAGCAAGCTTGAAGGTGGGAAAGAATTCACAATGAGCAGTTAGGCACTTAGCAGAATATATGTTCCCATCTGGAATGGGGTAAATAAAAATGAATAGGCTGAATGGCCTTTCTTCCTCATGCATTTCAAGAATGACAGAGTAGAAACTCTCCTAAACTGCTTCCATTTTAATAAAATTCCTAACCTGAGAAGGAGGAATTTAAGAACCCTCCATTTCAAAGGGAGAACAATAGCACCACTGGAAAGATTTCAACTGGTTTTTAAGTGTCAGGCTCTCACAAATCAAGGTACTATTTTTTATGTCTCAAATACAAGCTATATTTTGCACAAATTGAACCTATAAATATATATTTGCCCACAATCATTGTACTATCCTTTACATTTATCCACCACCTATTTGGAGGGTATAAATGGAGATGATCTTTGAAGATTACTTCCATAAGCAAATATTCATTTACAAATACCCAAACCCACCTCAGGAAAATACAGGAGAAAGGTGTGCAAAATTATTTTCCACAGTTATTAATATCTTATTGAGGAAGAAGTAACTATTTCCTCTCCTTTCAATATATATTCCTCTATGGTTATGTCTACATGACACCACAATAGCCACTATGTAAGATCAATTTAGTTGAAAAACCAGTTAATTCATTAAAAGTAAATAAATAAAACCATTAGTTTGACTTAGTTTAACTGAACGATCTTTTTTTTTTTTTTTAGGGCAATTGGCTTAAGTAACTTGCCCAAGGTCACACGGCTAGGTTTTTTTGTTTGTGTGTGTGATAAGTGTCTGAGGCCGGATCCGAACTCAGGTCCTTCTGACTCCAGGACTGACACTCTACTCACTGCGCCACCTAGCTGCCTCTGTTTCTGCTTTTTTGATTGAATAATCAGTTGGTAAATTTGGTCAAAATAAAGTGATTTTGGATATGGAGAAATCACTATTTCTTAAAAACACCATATCACTTCATTTTCTGTAAATGAAATGGTAAATTTAAATTCCAGGTACCTTTGCCCTTCAAAAGAAGATATTCCAAATGAGATGCTCTAACTTGAGACCCAAACAGGATCAAGTTAAGCAGAATTCTAAAAGTGAGGAAAGTATGTAGTGACATTTTAAAGGTGTCTTTCAAATTAAAGATGATATGATTCTGATTTTGCTGTTAATAATTTTTAAAAATATAGTTAAATGCCAGCTTTTGTTATGTAGCAGAAATAGATGAGCAATTGTTATACTTTAATCAATATTTTATTTTTGATGAAATATCATAAAGCCATAGCCAATGAATCATCAGTGCTTGGTAAACTTTTGCCAATTTGTAGGCATATTGTCAAGGAAAAAGGAACATTCTCATACAAATCGCCATCAATAGTCACATAAAATGCCATATTCTATATGGGTTAAACAACTCCTCCTCCTCCTCCTCTTCCTCTTGTCTTCTCTTCCTCGTTTTCTCATCTTCCTCTTCTTTTTCCATTTCCTTCTTCTTTCTCATTTTCCTCTTTCTTCCTCTTCCAAGCATGAGAAGGTTAGAACTCTGAATTATCAAAAGCAAATAAAATAATGTTTTGGAGTGGATCACCTTGACTTCCTTACACTCTTTTAAGGCATAAATAATAGTAAAAATGCTTGGAATCATAGTATTTTAGGTTTCCAATCACTTGCAAGTAAAGTTTATGGTCTCTGCTTCTTGAAGAGCCTGGACTCTTAAACAATGAGATTCCTGTAACTATTCTGAACTGATACACTCCAAGAGAAGAATATGCTGGTTAAGTGGGTTCTTCACTTCAGAGATGTAAAAATAAAATAAAACCAGAAAGCAAAATGCTGCATTTATATTTATATTTATGCATTTTCTATATCTAGACTAAATAAAGAGGTTTTCATTCCCTGCTAATATTACACAAATTTCTTATCCTTTTATTTTTCCCAATATTGATGACTGAGACATAGTTAGTTAGCAATTAGTGTCCATAGCAGAGAGGAAGGTGGAGTCCTTCTTTACAGTGATTAAACCCCTCAGTAATAATTGCTATCCAGTCCAAGGTGGAAATGGGGACGTAGTTCTGGGATATAGTTATTCTCAGGATTAAATTGTTTACGACTGGGCACTATCTCCACTGAGGTCCTAGAGGAGCTGGTTATTGAAGTGGCCTTTATAATATTTTCACTTAGGAAAGAAAGCATCTATTGCATCTGGATGGGAGTGCAGCAAAGTCCCACATGGGCCACATAGGTACAGACTGGCAGTACAGACTGTAGAGAACAGACCTCAGGTGACTAAATCACTGGTAACTGTGGAAGTTTCCAGACTAATCAACCCATAAACACCAAAGAGAAAGTAAAAGGTCAGTGGGGAAACTCTGTTGGACTGGGGTGAGAGAGAAAAGCCTGGTCTGGCCCCTGACCCCTGGGGCAGCAGAGGTGCTGCAGCTTTGGCAGCCAGGTGACTGTTTCCTGAACTCCAGGTCCACAGATAGTGGGGGAATAATCAGGTGACCAGAGGGCAATTGCTGTAATCTCTTTGCTGGTGTCGAGGCAAGATTCTCTTGCTTTGCCTTGTTTGGATCTGTGTCAAAGTCTTGGGTGGCAGTCCTGGGGTAAGGAGGAGTGTTGTTGTGGCAGGCATTGTGGTGGCTGTGGAGAGGGAATCCTCTTCACAGTTCTGAGGCAGGTGCCTAGAAGTGTCAGGTGCCTGACAAGAGCTGCACAAAACCCCCGAAATTTGGGACACAGCACCCTCCACTCTGGAAAGCAGATTTCTACTTTGGCAAAGAGCTCATATGTCAAGTAATTGGCTGGCAAGATGAGCAAACAGAGGAAAAGGAATAAGACTATAGAATCATTCTTTGTTGACAAAGACAATCAAAATATACAACTAGAAGAAGACACCAAAGTTAATACTCTTGCATCAAAAGCCTCCAAGAAAAATATGTATTGTTCACAGGACATGGAGGAGCTGAAGAAGGATTTTGAAAATCAATTAAGAGAAATGAAGGAAAATTTGGGAAGAGAAATGAGAGTTTTACAAGAAAATCATGAAAAATGAGTCAACATCTTGCTAAAGGAGACTCAAAAATATTAAAGAAAATAACACCTTAAAAATAGACTAAATCAACCCGAAAAAGAGGTCCAAAATGCCAATAAGGGGAAGAATGCCTTAGAAAGCAGATTTGGCCAAATGGAAAAGGAAGTCCAAAAGCTCACTGAAGAAAACAATTCCTTCAGAATTAGAATGGAGCAAACAGAAGCGAATGACTTTGGGAAAAACCAAGATATTATAAAACAAATCCAAACAATGGAAAAAAAGTAGAAGACAATGTAAAACATCTCATTGGAAAAACCTGGAAAATAGATCCAGGAGAGATAATTTAAAAATTATCGGTCTACCTGAAAACTATGATCAAAAAAGAGCCTAGATATTATCTTTCAAGAAATTATCAAGGGAAACTGCCCTGATATTTTAGAACCAGAGGGTAAAATAGAAATTGAAAGAATCAACCAATCCCTTGTTGAAATATCTCAAAAAGAAAACTCCTAGGAATATTATAGTTAAATCCCAGAGCTCTGAATTCAAGGATAAATTATTATAAGGATACTGGATTATATGCAGTCATGGGAGATGGGGGGAGGGAAGCAAAGGAAATCTGAAAATCAAGGAACTATGGGATTGGATCTTGTTAACTGGAACTAAATTAATTAATTTAAAAATATTATAAGGAATCAGGAGGAAATAATTTGAGTATTGTGGAAACACAATCAGGAAAGCACAAGATCTAGGAGTTCCTAAATTAAGGGACTGAAGGGCTAGGAATATGATATTTTGAAGGTCAAAGGAGCTAGGATTAAAACCAAGAATCACCTACCTAGCAAAACTGAGTATAATACTTCAGGGGAAAATATGATCATTCAATGAAATAGAGGACTTTCAACCATTCTTTACACACACCCATACCCCCCCCACACACACTTACACACATGTGTATATGTATAAATGTGTGTATATGCATGCATGTATATGTGTGTGTATAATGTATACATAGAGGACACAGGGTGACTTGACTATGAAGGGATGATAACCTAAAGAATAAAATTAAGAGATGAGAGAGGAGTATATTGGGAGAAGGAGAAAGAAGAATTAGAATATGGTAAATTATCTCACACAAAAGAGGCAAGCAAAAGCTGTTGCAATGGAGGGGAAGAGCAGGGAGATGAAAGGGAATGAGTCAATCTTACTCTCATTCAATGTGTTTTAAGGAGGGAATAACATACGAATTAAATTGGGTATCTTACCTTACAGGAATGTAGGGCAAAAGAGGATAAGAAGGGGGGATGATACAAGGGAAGGAAGATTGGGAGATGGGGTCGTCAGAAACAAATACTTTTGAAAAAGGGCAGGGTCAAAGGAGAAAATAGAATAAATGGTGGTCATAGGCTGGAGGGATATAGTCTTTTGCAATATGACTACTATGGGAATGTTTTGCATAACTATACATGTCTACATTGAATTGCTTGTCTTCTCAGTGGGGGTAAGTAAGGAGGGAAGAAGGGAGTGAATCTGAAACTCAAAGTTGTAAAATCAAATGTTAAAAAAAATATATTTCTACATGCAACCAGGAAATTAGCCATACAGACAATGAGGTATAGAAATTAATTTTGCCCTACAAGAAAGTAAGAAGAGGGTAAGGGGGTGAAGGGGGATATAAAAGAAAGACTGGGGGAAGGGGCCATCAGTATGCTTGCTGTTTTGGGGTGCGGGTAGGGGAGATATGAGGAGAAAGTTTTGAACTCAAAATGCTATAGAAATGAATGTTGAAAACTAAAATACATAAATAAATAAAATTTTAAAAAATTATTTTATTCAAGTTATCTTGGCATATGCCACGTCCTGTCATCCTGTCTTTTCCTTAAGTTGGCTGCTTTGCCATGTGGCAGCTGGTAGACATGACTGTTGATTATCCACTCATATCCCTGTATTATGACTCAGGAAGCTTGACTGGAAGCAGGATCCACCCTCTAGCAGATGTTACTATTCCCAGGCTTCTTGGGCTTACCTACCCAAGGTGGGTAAGGTGGTCAACTGTCAGTGTTGGTGTAGATTTGATAGTTCTGAGGAAGGTGGGCCCCTTCTCAAATGTGATTTCTCCCTTTAACAGTGGCTGGAAGATGTAGGGTGGTAATAGATATTATGGAATTTGAAAGAAATCCCTCTTCCCAATATCCCTAAATCCAGGGTCACGAGCAATATTCTTTGGAGTTTGATGGGAGGAGGTGATTTGTCAAATGCCTCCTTCTGTCTATTTATGTGAAAGCTTTTCTGTTTCAACTAAACTAGCTTGCCTACTTTATATGACTTCCAGGGTGAGAAAGGCCACTTGTTTCCTTAGTAGCCTATTCTATTTTTGTGTGATTTCATTAGTTAAAAAAATTCTTTTCCACCTTAAGATTGTTATTCTCTTTGAAACATATCTATTGTTCATAAATTTTCCTTGTAAGACCTAATAAAATAAATCTTATTCTTCTCTGTAATGGTCCTTTGAATACTTAATAACTGCTTTCAACAGTTTCCCAACCCTGCAAAAAATCTAGCCTGTTGAGACCTTTTTGTATCTTTATTCTGTTTTCCTACATGATAGCTAACCTCCTTAGCTTTTGTCATCTACAAATTTCCCATGTATACTTTTTATAGCTTCAGAAGCGAGTGATAAAAATATCAAGTAGCATAGCGCCAATAATATATCTCTAAGGTACTCCACTAGAGGAGATCTCCTCTTAATTTGACAATGACTTTTCAGTCATTGTGCATTGGTTCTGGTCAGTCTATCACTTCTAAACACATCTAATTGCACTAAATACAATAAAATGCACAGCTAATTTAGGTTGCATCACGACTTGTCCAAAGGAAAGCAAAAGAGATTTTTTGAAATGTTTGATGTAGTTATACACCGTTTGTAACATTCCTGTGAGCTACTAATTTACTCAACTTCTCAGAAAATAGATTTCATTCAGAATGATCTGTTCTTGAAAATCCACAATGGCTTTTCATGATCACTGTTACACTTTCTTAGTGAAACCATCCCTTTTGTTATATGATGTAGAATTTTTGGGGTACAAGAAACAAAGTTCATTGGCCTATATTTCATAGACACCACTATTTTTCCCTTTAATAGTTTCTGGTATGTAGTAGATATTTAACAAATGCTCGTTGATTGATTTTTTAAATTGGAATAGGATGTCTGCCAGTTGTATAGATGTTCGTCCATCCTCCCAAAATGCTCTTGCTCAGTCATTTTTCAGTCATATTTGACTCTTCATGACCCTATCTGGGGTATTAGAGTAGCTTGTGATTTCCTTTTCTAATTCATGTTACAGATGTGGAAACCTTGGCAACCTGGGTTAAGTGACTTGGCCAGGGTCACACAGCTAGTAAGTGTCCGAAGTTGGATTTGAGCTCAGGAAGACGAGTCTTCCTGACTTCAGGTCCAGGATTCTATCTTCTACAACACCCAGCTGCCCCACAGCATTGTGGAGTCACAGTCAGGATAACTCAAGATTTAGCGGCTTCTAGATTAAAGGATCTGAGGGCTTGGAATATGATATTCTAGAGGACAAAGGCAATAGAGTTATGGCTAGAAATCACCTACAAAACAAAACTTAGTATATCTTTGAGGGGGAAAATGTACATTCAATGAAACAGAGAACTTTCAAGGATTCCTAAAGAAAAGAACAGGGCTGAAGAGAAAATTTCAAATATAGGACTCAAGAGAAGCATAAAAAGGTAAATAAAAAAGAGAAATTATATGGAATTCAATATGGTTAAACTATTTACATTCCAACACGGTTAGATAATTGTAACTCCTAAGAACTTTCTCATTATTAGTGCTCTTAGAAAGAGCATGTATGTGAGTTGAATAGGATGGGATAATCTCTAAATAAATAAAATTAAGAGGAATGCAATGGAAGAAAGTGGAAATATGAGGTAGAACAGGGTAAGTTATCTCACAAAACAGAGACATGAAAGAGCTTTCACAGTATAGGGGAAATGGTGGAGGTGGGCAAGAGTACTTGAACCCTTCAACAATTAGATCGACTAATATGAAAGAAAAGGAAAAAGTCAATTGTTGCAGGGGATGTGGGAAAATGGAGACACTAATGCATTGTTGGTGTAGTTGTGAACTGATTCAAACATTCTGGAGACTAATTTGGAACTATTCCCAAAGGGCTATAAAACCATATATGTCCTTTGATTAATTAATATGCCTGTATCCCAAAGAAATAAAAAGGGAGGTGGAGGACCTATCTGTACAAAAAATACTTACAATGACTCTTTTTTGTGGTGGCAAATAATTGGAAATTGAGGGGATGCTCATCATTTGGGGAATGGTTATACAATTACGGTATATGATTGTGATGGAATACTATCGGGCCATTTTAAGAAATGATGAACAGGATACTTTGAGAAAAACCTAGAAATATTTACATGAACTGATGCAAAGGGAAGTGAGCAAAACCAGAACAGTGTACACAGTAACAGCAATATTGTATGATGATCAGCTGTGAATGATTTAGCTTTCCTCATCAATATAATGATCAAAGACAATTATGAAGGACTTATTATTGAAAAATGCTATCTACTTCCTGAGAAAGAACTGATGGAATCCAAGTGCAGATTGAAACATACTTTTTTTTAACTTTATTTTTCTTGTGTGTGTGTGTGTGTGTGTGTGTGTGTGTGTGTGTGTGTTTTGCTGTTATCTTTCACAATATGACTAATATGGAAACAAGTTTTGCATGAGTGAATGTGTATAACTTGCATCAAATTGCTTACCTTCTCAACAAGGGAGGGGGGGCAGAGAGGAAAATAATATGAAATGAAATACCTAAAAATATTACAAATTGCATTTTTAAAGAGAAAAATTATGACAAATGTGGGTAAGTATACAGTGAAAAATATTGAGAAGAGACAATGGGATGAAATTATAAAATGCAGCAGTGTAGAAGATATGATGGCTAACTTAGAGAACCGCAAAGAGTCAATTAAAAAAAAAAAACACAATCGTATTATTAACATAAGAAGATACAAGATAAAGCCTGGGGAATTATCAGCCTTTATATGTTTTACTAAAAAATTTCAAGAAAAAATAAAGAAATTATTGTTGAAATAGATTTTTGTTGTTTAATTGCTTTGTTTTATTTTTGTGAGTCCTTTATTGGCTGAGTTTCAGGCCTAGAAATAGCAACTTATGAAGGATGAAGTGTATGATGGGACTTACTGTTTCCTGAGGCTGTGGGTCTTAATCCATGTGTTTTCCATCACCACTCATCCCTGCTAAGACCAAATATTGTGCCTATATGTTAGAGTTAATTTATAAATACATTTTAGCCTAACATTTTATGCATTCCATATTGCCTGTATCTTCCTTTTCCTTCCATCTTTTACAATAATTCCAAATGAAGATTATATAGTCTAGCAAAACTAGACTATTCACTATCCCTTGAACAAGTCCAATCCTTTCCTGCCTTTTATTAGCCTGTCTCCTATGCCAGGAAATCTCTGACCTCCAATCTCTTCCTATTTCCTCCAGTTAATATTCTACACATTTTTTTAGTGCTCAAATCAAGTACCTTCTTTTCCATGAAGCAGTTCCATTATTCACCTAATTGGTAGTGATCTTCTCTTATTCTGATATAACAGCTTATACCTCTCATATATATTTATTGTATCCTAATTTATATCATAATTATTTGGGTATATGTTTTTTTCCCTTTTTCATAATAAAAACTCATCACATTTATTGACTTGGAGAGGGTCCAGACTACTACATTGAGGATAAAACTGTAGATGTAAGTGTGTCTTCTCAAGTCTACTAGAATTTAAAATCCTTGTGGCAAGGACCACATGTTAAATTTCTACAATTGCAAAGTTGGGGAGGATCGTAGAATTAATTCAGTACAATTCATACCAAAATCTTTCTTTTAAACAACTAATAATGCAATGGATTATTTTTATTTTACCCATACTCTAGCATAGTATTTTACATATAGAATATGCTAATTAAAGTGTCATTGAATGAATGAGCATCTTTTTCTCTGTCTCAGAGCTAGTTTTGTAAATATCAAAAGGCATGGCTTCTCTAATCACACAGTTACTTAATTTTTACTGCAGCAATAATTTATCTTTCTATTATGCATTTCATAATGACATCTTTTTCTTCCTATTCTTCTTGAAAAATTGGTTATGTGGATAACCAAGCTGCTTAAGCCCTTCATATGCCTCTCTATTACCATCTGTGTGATGTTCATTTTTAATTCTGTGGAAATTTCTATCTTTGATTTCTGTTATATAGTAATATTAGTAAATTGTTATTATCAAAAAGATGAATTCTGGAAGAACACTGTAGATATTAAAGATATCTGTGATATCCTGAAGGCAAAAGAATCCCTCTACACCTCTTATTCAAATCTACGCTCAACTCACAGGAATCCGTAGTATCTGACTCATATATGTGTTATGATAGAAATGGTATATTGATTGTTTGTACAAATATATATATATATATATATATGTATATATATACACATATATATATACATATATATATATATATATATATATATATATAAGAGAGAGAGAGAGAGAGAGAGAGAGAGAGAGAGAGAGAGAGAGAGAGAGAGAGAGATGAGATAGATATTTTCATCTTGGATCTTTTGTCTGTACATGACTGTATCAAATACTTGAATCATTATAGATCTCATCTAGGAGGTCACGCTATGAACATGAGTTTAAGGCAATCACCATAAAAAGAACTACGAACTATAAACAGAAACACATGACATATTTCAACATTCACAGGAAATCCTTCTTCAGCTTGGACTCTGTATTATATCTCCAATCTTCCAGTTTTACACTCCTCCTGATATTTATATCAAAAGGATTTCTAAATGGGCTTATTTCTTTGTTAATCTTTTAAAGGATCATGAAAAAATGATGCATGAATAGGAAATACCTTTCTGGAAAAGAGTCGTTAATGTAATATATTATCAAACATTAAGAACAGAAGTATTGACTGTGTCCCTTTCCTTTTCTTGGCCACATCTCAGAGTGAAACTTCTGATAGGACAGACTTAAGTAATGATGTTCCCAGCCAGGAGCTTTTAGGATATACCTTAATGGCAACTTATGCCCACCCTAGCTCCATAACTCCCAATTTTTTTTACCAGCCATCAGAATGGCATCAAGCTATAAGAATCGATTTCTTTACCACTCCTGGACTCATAGCTTGAAACTTCCATGGAGACCAAGAACATATTAAAAGATATAACTTCTTATTCACCTACCTTTGCTCCATTATCCAGATGAGCAGAGTGATCATCTGAGAACAGGATACTTTCTTTCT
Source organism: Gymnobelideus leadbeateri (assembly GCA_011680675.1). Lineage (NCBI taxonomy): Eukaryota > Metazoa > Chordata > Mammalia > Diprotodontia > Petauridae > Gymnobelideus > Gymnobelideus leadbeateri. The sequence continues at coordinate 190,107 of WOXC01004493.1, forward strand.
AATACCTTCTTTCTAATGTAACAGCACTTTTCACAAGGTATACACCAGATGATTGGTCCACCCTAACAAATGACAAAGGTCCGAAACCTCCAGACATAATGTGGAGAGACCTTGAATAGATATATATTGAATGATAAACATAAAAATAAACATAAACATAAAATAAACATATGATAATGATAAACATAAAAATAAACATCAACAAACAAGAAATTCCCAGTTAGATACCACCAAAAACTTTGGAGAGAGAGTCAATAACATAGGGTTTTGGAAATCAGAACTTATTTACAAGTTGAATGAGATGATTGGAGGACCAAATTCTCTTACAGATGTCAAGAAAAGGTTGGAGAGAGCTTTGGCTGAAACTGAAGCATTTATTCAGGAAGCCCAAGAATGTTTATTTCATAGATAGAAAAGGATGAGCATTGATCTTGCTCATAATGATGTGGAAAAACAACTCCTGACAGGTTTTTAGAAGAGCCATTGCAAATCATCTGTTTAGAATACCATGGGTGACAATGACATGAGGAATTTAACAAAATCTGATCTATTATCAAGCATCACCAAAGAATATTATGTTTTTATTTCCTGTCAAAGTTTTATTTTAGCAAAATTCCCCGACACACATTTTCACAATGATGACAGTCGTTTTATTATCCAAAGAGACTTACAAACTGAAATTTTTTTGATGACATTGGTAGGCAGATAGTAAAGCAAAGAAAGGAGGTAGGTATAGTGAAAGATGTCTGGAGTTTCATCCAGTTGCATGAGAAATATTGAGGCTACCAATTCTTCATTTGATGATCTGCTTCAAAATGCTAAGAGAAAGAGCAACTATTCTTGAACATTACACCATTTGACAATTGAACTGCTTCCATTTTTCCCCTCTGTTCCAGTCCACAAATTAGTTTGAACCTTTCCAGTGCACATGTATATAAAGTTTCTCTAATAATGTCAGGCTTCTTATGAGCAACTTTATAGAATGGTTCAAGAAAAGTATTTTTGTTTTGTTTTGTTTTTGTGAAATGGAAAAATACAAGTTTTAGATATGTTTGAGGTTTTTCAAATTGGACCTTCTTTGCACACACACATACACAAACAGAAATCCTGAATCTTTATATGCATTTTATTTTATGTTCTATTACATTCAGAAATATAAGTGAAGCCTTGTAAAACATAGCTTTCATCATGCTTCCTTTTCTTCAACATTTCAATTTAAATTAAGTCTATAAAATATAAAATAAAACAAAAGTGAAATATATTAAAAAATATCAGAGGAACTGTATATTCTCTATAGCTTTTTACCAATTGAAAAATAGTCAACAATATAATCTGTGTTTAATTGCACCAGTGGAATCTGCGTCTTTCTTACAATTATTTTCATTAAGTATGCCCTAAATTTGTGCATATATGATATATGGCAGTAAGGTTGGAATAATAGATAAGTGCATGTCGATTTTCACTTGTTCAATTTAGATTTTTGGTATTAAGTACGAAGGAGTCAGGTTGTTGTTGTTGTTTGTTTGTTTGTTTGCTTTGTTTTTCCCTCTCCCTTAAATCGAACCTTTTCCCATATAGCTTTATTACCAAAGTCCTCATAGTTGTGTTATAATCACCATGTATCAACTATATTTTCATTTTAGTAAATTTTTGAAAAAATAGTAAGAACCAGGAGAATAATGTATACAATAATGACAACATTATAAAAAAATATTTTGGAAGCACTAAGAACTATGATCAATACAATGACCATTCCTGTTTCCAGAAGAACTATAATGAAATATGCTTTACATTACAGTGAGGTAATGTATTCAGAATATAGAAACAGAAATATATTTTATATATAGTCATTGTGGGAATTTGTTTTGCTTGACTATACATATTTATCAGAAGAAATTTGTTTTCTTTTCATTTTTCTTTCCAATGGGGTAGGGGATAGGAAGAAAAGACAATAAATTTAGGGGAGAGAGAGAGAGAGAGAGAGAGAGAGAGAGAGAGAGAGAGAGAGAGAGAGAGAGAGAGAGAGAGAGAGAGAGAGAGAGAGAGAGAGAGAGAGACAGAGAGAGTTGAAGTGAAATGTTGCATGAACTTTCAGATGATGTCTCATTATATGTAATGGTAACAGGAATTAGATCTTCCCTGCCTCTTGTATTTGCAATCAAACAGGTACTTACCACCTTTTTCCAAGCTCATGATTGTGTCAAGTATTAACACCCAGAACTCCTGAATCACACAATGGGATAGAATTGTTGATGTAAAGGGAAGGGGCAGAACAGGGAGGGAGCTAATACCATATATAAGGAAAAGTCCAAGCTGAGAGAGACCAGAACTACTGCTGGTAGTGAGCATGTGGAGGCTGGGTTGCTACTGCTGGAGAGAGAGAGACAGAGAGAGAGAGAGAGAGAGAGAGAGAGAGAGAGAGAGAGAGAGAGAGAGAGAGAGAGAGAGAGGAGAACTGAGAAGAATGGAGAAGAGAAATAAGAATTGAGGACTGAACTGAGAAATGAGAAGAGAGGAAAACTGGGAGGAGGCATGTCTGTGGTGCTGGTACTTTGTCTGTTTTGGTGTTAATTTGTCAGATTCGTCTACTGATGGAGGATGGTGCTGTTGTTACAGAAGCCCTGGGACCTTGCTGCTGGTTCAGAAGCCCTGAAAGTGGATTTTCTTGTTGTATGTTTACAGAAATCCTGGAGGAGTTTCTTGCTGATGATTTCAAAGGTCCTGGGACTAAACTGATGATTTGTGTTGATTCCTCAGACCATGTTGTTGGGACTATGTTTAATTAATAGGCAGAAAGTGAATTGATGAGGATGCTGGCAATGTGATGAATATTATTGTGCCTTTGTTAAGCTCTTTCTTCTCAGGAACAGAAATTATGAAGGATTTGAGGTGGACCAGGCACTGTGAGCTTCAATATGAGACAGGAACTGCAAAAGAAGCTGGACAAAGAACTGAGAGCTCTCTGCCTTTGAAGCCAGGTGGCAGTTGGATAGATTCAGACAGGACCTGGGACTCTGGAAGAGCAACCATTGAAGCTGAGAGCTTGCCTTGAGTCAAGATGAAAAGACCTCTCCTTGGGTATTTAAAGCAAACTGAGAAAATTTTGACTTATTGTGGCTTAGGGGTAGAGAACTTTGACCTTTACATTCAGATGATTGAGTTAAGGACTTCCCCAATTAAGAAGAAAGGGGACTTTTTGATTGAAGGGATTAAAACAATGTAACCTAGGGGTGGAGAACCTTGACTTTTGTACTTTGTGTCAATTAAGGAGGCTTTCCTCCTTAAGGATGATTGAATTAAGGATTTACTAAATGATTGAGTTCCTACTAAATTGATGTTATCTTTTTCTTAAAATTATTTGACCACTTTGGTGAAATTTATGTGGCCACTTCAGTTACAAGTTGTTAAGTTATAACATTGTGAATGCTGTACTTTGATTTTTGTGAATATTTTGCTTTAATTTGTTACTGAATAGAGAGTTCACTATACTGTACAATCAGAAACTTGAAAGCTCTTCACAGCAGTAGTCCTCTGGAAAGCTGCTTGTGCTTGGCTTTAAACTGTATTACTGGTTTAGCTTAAATGTTTCATTTTTTACAAGAGATCTCTCACAATGTAGGAAAAAAAATGTAAATGTAATTTAAAACTAAAACTTTTAAATGAGATTCATATATTATGGTGGTGTTATACTACAGTTGTGGTAGCTTGATCATTAATGCTGAAAATAATTTGTTATAAAAACAGAACATGTTTTACATTTTATATATTCAAGTATGATTATTCATTTAAATAATTTTGGATTGAGTTGTTTCATTTTTATACAATTTACTTTTCTCTTCTTTCTTTTAACTTCTTTTGACAAGCCAGTGATCATATATAGAACACTGAATCAGGGATGTCTTCCAAATAAATTTATAAAAGTCTTCTCTTATCTGTTGATACAATGATTTTTCCCCTCATTTTTGTGATGTTGCTTGCTGCTCACTATACCTGATACCTACACATTCTTTTCCCAATGAAGTCTTCATGATGGCAAATCATGAGCTGTGTATGTAGTCTAAAAGACTTTGGCCTCTCATCAATTCTTGAATTTAACTGAACTCCTTCTCCCCTGATATTGTCATCATTTTCAGCTTTTCCCAATTATGTGCTGGTATGAGATAGAAAAGGATGTATGCTGATTTAACAAGAAGGGTCTTAATTAAGGTGATTGTGGAATTCCTAGATACTTAATGTTTGTACATAAGTAACTTTTTTATAGTGACCTTTAGGCAAATACTTATTGCGTATAATACGATATTAGATTTCTGAATATTCCACAAAATAATGTTTTTGACATCTTTTGACATGTGATACAATCAATTCTAAACTTCCTTATTAACTTCTCCAGGGAGTACTTATCCCTCTGTTTCTCAACTCAGAGTTTTCACTGGCTATGTCCAATGTTCTATCTACTCATCTCTAACTCATAGCTTCTCTGGCTTCCTTCAAGTATCAGTTAAAGTTCTACATTTTAAGAAGTCATTCCCAGTACTCTGTAACCTTGAGTGACTTCCTTCTGAAACTACCCTCAATTTATCCTGTATACGTTGTATTGAATGTAGTTGTTTGTATGCTACCTCTTTCATTAGATTGTTAGCTTCTTGAAAGCAGGGAACTGATTGCTTTTGTGTGTGTGTGTGTGTGTGTGTTTTACATTTCTTTGTATATCTAGTGTTTAGCAAAGTGAATGGCATAGTGCTTATTTAAGTTTAATGATCCACTAACTCTAATTTAGTTCTACATAGTATATTTATTTTTCTTTTTAATTTTTTGCTTTTTGGAGAGCAATTGGGGTTAAGTGACTTGCCCAAGGTCACATGGCTAGTTTTGTGTTAAGTGTCTGAGGCCGGATTTGAACTCAAGTCCTCCTGGCTCCAGGGCTGGTGCTCTATTCACTATGCCACCCAGCTGCCACTTACATAATATCTTTAAAATTCCTTTTCTACTTGACAAAAATGACATGGGATATACAAAAGCAGTCACAATTGGAATATTTATTAGGTGACTTTAACTGAATTCAGAGAATATTCTTTGTGGGGTAAATCTCTGAGTTATATGCTAACTTTTTAAGTAACAGCAAAATTCATGCAAGAATATAAGGAAATTAATCTCATATTTCTGTTCTGTAACTTTGTCTAAAGTTTTTGTTTCGTTTTGTTTTGATTTATTTTTGACAATCTAAACACATTACATAGAAGAGGTTTTTTTTCCATGTTTAAATGTTCTCTTCAGAGAACACTAACCTGTTAGACTTAATGTCATCTTAGAGACATTCTATTGCATTAGACATTTTCATGAATTAAGAATCTCATAATTCTCTCCTTTGCACAAGGTGGCCAGAAAAGGAAGCAAGACTCACAAATGGGCAATTTTTAAAGCCTTTTAAACATATTTATTTATTTCCATTTTCAACATTCTCTTCCACAAGAATTTGAGTTACAAATTTTCTCTCCATCTCTCCCCTACCCCCCACCTTCAAATGAAAAGCATACCTATTACCCATTTTCCCAGTCTTCCCTTTCTTCTATATCCCATAGCCCACACTTAGCCCCCTTTCCCATTCTTTATTGTAGGGAAATGTGGATTTTTATACTCCACTACTATATGTCTTATTTCCAAGTTGCATGTAGAAACAATTTTTTTAACATTTGTTTTTAAAACGTTGAGTTCCAGATTCTTTCCCTTCTTCCCTTCTCACCTACCGCCATTGAGAAGTCACACAATTTAATATAGGTTATACATGTATAGTTATTCAAAACATGTCCATATTGTTCATATTGTGAAATAATATATTTCCCTCCATCCTATCCCACCCCCCATTTATTCAATTTCCTCCTTTGACCGTATCCCTTTTCAAAAGTGTTTGCTTCTGACTACCCTCTCCCCCAATTTGCCCTCTCTATGGTCTTCTCACTCTTATACCCTTCCCACTACTTTCCTGTAGGGTAAGATTTCCAGTTGAGTGTGTATTTTATTCCCTCCTTAAGCTAAATTCAATGAGAGTAAGATTGACCCATTCCCTTTCACCTCCCTGCTCTTCCCCTCCATTTAAACAACTTTCTCTTGACTATTGTATGTGAGAAAATGTACCCTATTCTATCTCCCCTTTTTACTTTGCCCAATATATTCCTTTCTCACCTCTTAATTTTATTTTTAGATATCATCCCTTCACATTCAGCTTACCCTGTGTGTTCTAAATATATCTATTGTTCAACAGTCCTAATACTGAAAAAAAAAAGTTTCAGGAATTACAAATAAAATATTTTCATGTAGAAATGTAAACAGATCAGTTTTAATAAGCTCCTTGTGATTTCTCTTTCCTGTTTACCTTTTTGTGCTTCTCTTGATTTTTGTATTTGGAAGTCAAATATTCTGTTAAGCTCTGGTCTCTTCATAAAGAAATCTTGAAAGTGGGGTTCATAGCCAAGATGGCAGAGTAGAAACAGCACATTCACAGCACTCCAGTCCATACCACTTCAAAATGATGTAAAATGGGGACTCTGAACCACCTCTGGAGCTCCAGCAACCACAGAACAACACAGAGAAGCTAACCTCCCACGGAGGACAGCCCAGCAGCCTGGCAGGGAACGGCCAGCACAGTACACTGGGAGCCGAGAGCTCAGGGTTCCCGAGCCCAGGACCACGTAAGTTGAGGTTTTAGCCCCAGGGGAAGGACCCCAGAACACCAGTAGCTGTGGCTTTTCCAGAATTTCCAACATAAAGTTAGAGGTTAGTGCCCTATGGACTTTGGGACAAGTATTTGGGAGCATGTCAGCTTCTTCCCCTGGGGTCTAGAAGTGGCTGAGGGAATGCAGCACAGCTGCCATTTTGCAGCTTCAGTTGCAGCTTCAGCTCCTGGCCTGCGAACTGTAGGGGGATCCGGCAAGCAGTCTGGGGGGGAAGTAGGGGAAAAAATGGGGAAAAAATTGTAACTCAAAATCTGGAGCAAATGAATGATGTAAACCAGATGTTAACAAAGCATTTGAAAAAATGCTTGAAAGTTCTGTATTTCATTTAATATCCATATTTTCCCCTGAAGTATTATACTCAGTATTGCTGGGTAGGTGATTTTGGTTTTATTCCTACTTCTTTTGACCTCCTGAATATCGCATTCCAAGCCCATTGACTCCTTAATGGGAAAGAATCTTGTGTCATCCTGATTGTGTATACACAATAATCAAACTGCTTCTTCCTGACTGTTTGTAATATTTTCTCCTTGACTTGGGAACTCTGGAATTTGGTATTCCTAGAAAGTTTACTTTTTTAGGGGGTGGTATTTTTCAAGAGGTAATCAGTGGATTCTTTTAATTTCTATTTTTCCCTCTGGTTCTATAATATCAGGGTAGTTTTCTTTGATGACTTCTTGAAAGATACTGTCTAAGGGTGGCCTGGAGTCAGGAGGACCTGAGTTCAAATCTGACCTAAGACACTTAACACAAAAACTAGCCATGTGATCTTGGGCAAGCCACTTAACCCCAACTCCCCTCCAAAAAGTAAAAAAAAAAAAAAAAGATGATGTCTATGCTCTTTTTTATCATGGCTTTCAGGTAATCCAATAATTTTTAAATTATCTCTTCTGGATCTATTTTCCAGGTCAGTTGTTTTTCCAGTGAGATATTTTACATTGTCTTCTATTTTTCCATTCTTTTGGGTCTGTTTTATAATATCTTTGTTTCTCCCAAAGTCATTAGTTTTCATTTGCTCCATTCTAATTCTGAAGGAATTTTTTTCTTCAGTGAGCTTTTGGACTTCCTTTTACATTTGGAAAAACCTGCTTTTTAAGGCATTCTTCTCCTCATTGACTTTTTGGACCTCTTTTCCCAGTTGAGTTAGTCTAATTTTAAAGGTGTTATTTTCAGTATATTTTGGGGCTCCTTTAGCAAGTTGTTGACTCATTTTTCATTATTTTCTTACATAACTTTCATTTCTTCCATTTTTTTTCCTTTACTTCTCTTACTTGATTTAAAAATCCTTCTTGAGCTCCTCCATGTCCTGCAACCAATTCATATTTTTCTTGGAGGCTTTTGATGCAGGAGTTTTTACTGTGTTGTCTTCCTCTGGTTCTACATTTTGATTTTCTTCATCACCAAAGAATGATTCTATAGTCTGATTTCTCTTCCTCTTTTTTCTTATTTTGTCTGTCAATTATTTGACTTTTTAACTCTTTGCCATGGTAGAACTCTGCTTCCAGAGTGGAGAGTGCTGTGTCCCAACTTTCTGGGGTTTTGTAGAACTGTTGTCAGAGCTACTTCTTTGCACCTGTCACTGAACTGTTAGTAGGGTACCCTCTCCACATCCTCCACAAGCTCTGCTATGACAGTGCTCTTCACTCCAGGACTGCCACCCCAAACTATGACCCAGATCCAAGCAGGGCAAAGAAAGAGAATCCTGCCTTAGTACCAGCAAAGAGATTCTTGCATTTACCTTCTGATCAGTCGCTAGATACCTCCACCTTTTGTGGATATGGAGGTCCGGAAGCAGCTGCCCCACTGCCATAGCCACTTCTTCCTTTGCTGCACTGGATGCTGGGGCTGACCATGCTCTTCTCTCACCCAGGTTAAACAGAGTTTCCCCTCTGACCTTTAATTTTCTCTTTGGTGTTTATGGGTTGAGAAGTCTAGAAACTGCCACAGCTGCCAGTGATTCAGTCCCCTGAGGTCTCTTCTGGATAGTCTGTGTCATGAGTCTGTGCCTGTGCAATCCCTGGTCTGTGGTCTGCTCCCAGCTCAGTGCCATAAATTCTTCCTTTTGGCCTGCCATGTTGATTTCACCTGGAGATGCATTTCACTCTGTTCTTTTGTGTATTCTCAATTTTTAGACTATTTTTTCTGGTATTGGAGGTGGTTGGGCTGAGAACTCAAGTAAGTTCTTGCTTTTACTTCATCATTTTGGCTCTGAGCCCTTGAAGTTCTTTTTAATGGATGACAGTCATGGTGGCAATCCACCAGATAATAGCTATTTGTAATGATAGGGTATGCATTTTACGTGAAAATTCCATGAATTTAACCCCCCCCCCCCGAGTTCCTTCATATCTCTTGGGGGAAATGCCATTTAGTATAGAAAATATATTGAGAACTAGTTTGTAAATTAGAAATAGAAATTAATGAAAACAAAATATGCAAATCAAAAAAGCTCTGAGGTTTCACCTCATACCAAGCATACTGGCAAATATGATGAATAACATAAATGTGCAGTACTGGAGAAACTGGGGAGATAAGTACATGAATACAGTATGGAGCTGTGATCTGATTTTATCATTATAGAAAAGTGGCATTGTTTATGCCCTTTAACCCTGTTATAACTACTTAGAATATATCCCAAGAAGGTCAAAGATCAGAAATGAATTTCCAGTATTTAGAAAAAAAAAACATTCATAACAGCTCTTTTTTTGTAGTAACAATCAACTGAGAATGAAGTAGATACTCACTGATGACTTAAGCAATGCCTGAACAAATGGTGGTATGGAATTGTGAAGACATTATTGTGAGGCTAGAAATATTGAGTATGAGCTTATGTAGAATAAAAAATAAATATGTACATATATATACATCAAAATCAAAAATATATATGTACATATATATACATATATATGCATATATATATATAATATCACAACAAAGGAAACCAGAATATAGCTAAATTATGAACAATCATAATGAAAATCTCATTTAAATAGACCAGATAATGACTTATTCTAGCCAGAAATAGAAGACAATATGGAGAGAATGTTGCATATATTTTCACCTATGTCCTTTATAGTAAAGAATATTTTAATATTAATTATACTATAAAGTGGTGATGTCCATAAGAAAATGATATGATTTTAGATAGTACTCTATAAATATTTTGTTTCTACTTGACATCGTGGAGGTCTCATTAATCAAATAACCTGGTTAATAAGTAGTTAAAAATAGTAATCCAGTTGTGATCAATTACAAATGTTTGACTAATCCAAATATAATTAGATCTAAATAGATTATCTCAATTTTATTTACTGATAAATATAAGGCTATTCTATATGAAATCCTCAATTCTCTTCACTTCTATAAATTCCAAATGTCCTCAACTATTTTCTTTTCCTTTCTGTCTCAGAAAATTAGGGGATCTCACTTCTCACCTCTTATTCCTTTGATCTCCCCCTTCTCAATTTCTTATGTGTCTATGGTCCAGCAATATAATTCGTTTTCTGTCTCTTGTATTGTCACACTCTCTTCTAGGGGTGTTTCCCCTTCTTCATTTGTAAGAGACCTGTTCCAGGTCTTTATAACCACATTCCAATACTTTATTTCTACTACCACTTCATACTGCCCATCTCTTTCTTTACTCCTGTAACTACCAAGGTTCTATAAAGTGTAAAAGTGGTCAGAAGTATATATATTTTGTATTTTATCCAAGGGCAAAAGGGATACATTGAGTAGGGTATAAAACAATCAGTTATGATTTTTAGGAATATCAAATTAGTAGCTTTGTAGAGATTTGAATGGAAAGAAAGTAGAAAAAAGGGAAGTTAATTAGGAAAGAGATAATTAGGACCTGGACTAGGTTAGAGTTTATGTGGAAAGAAAGAAGGAAAGAGAAAAGAAAGGAAAGACGAGCATGAATGTGAGAAATGTTATTGTTACTAGTGAGAAGACTCAGTGAATTATTTGGGTAAGGGGTACTGGAGATAGAGAAGGTGGGGTTAAGGATGACTATTGTTGCAAGCCTAAGTAATTGAAAGTATGGTGATATTATCACCCCAAAATGGAAATTTAGAGGGGGATGTGTTTGGGGAGAGATGTTAGGGCATCCTTGATTTTGGGATGTCTATGTGACATGAGTGGGGAGATATACAACAGATAATTGGCAATACAGGACTGGATTTTAGGAGAAAGTTTAGGGATAGATATAGAGATTTATAAATTTAAAAAGAGTGAGGGCAGCTAGGTGGGGCAGTGGATAGAGTGCCATCCTGGAGTTAGTAGGACCTGAGTTCAAATCAAAGCCTCAAACATTTGACATGTACTATCTGTGTGACCCTGAGCAAGTCGTTAACCATAATTACCTCACCAGGAAGAAAAAAAAAACAGACTTGGGATTAAACTACATAAATTTTAATTGAACCTATGGAAGGTGATGAGATTACCTAGAGAGAGAAGAGAGCTCAGAGAGCCTAGGGTGATAAACTTACATTTACTGGGAAGCTGGAATATAATTATAGAACAAAGTAGACAGAAAAGTAATGGTCAGAAAATTAACCTCATGCCCTTATATTCCATACTATGAATATAACTGAGAAAATAATTGAGAATTTCATTCAGTAGAAATTTGTAAAATTAAAGTCAGCAGTCAGTCAACAAATACTTATTAAGCATTTACTATGTGCTAGATTTTGTAGATACAAACACATAAATGGCATAATCATTGCCCTAAAGAAACTAAGATGTTATTTCAGGAGATAAAATTTCCACATATATGTATATATATGTATGTATATATATATATATATACATATATGTATATGTAAGTATTCAAATATTGTTATAATATAAACAAATGTATATATAACTCCTATGTACACAGATGATGCATAAACACATTCAATATATTTATGTGTAATATCTATACATATGCATACATATATATGAACATACATATATGCATATATGTAAATAAATATTATGCATTTATATTTAAAATATGTATGAGTAGGGAATTATAGTCATGGAGACCTGCCTAGGAAACTGAATGGTTAAATGCCCATTTGTGTCCAGGGTCACACAGCCAGTATATGTCAAAGGTGAGATTTTATCCCAGGTATTCCTGTATCCAAGGTTAGCTCTCTATCTATTATACCATGCTGCTTTTCACTTAATAAAAATAGAATATTTGTGAGGAAAATCATAACAACACTCTGATTCCCCATGTAAGAAAATTCATTAAATTTATCTCTTGCTAATACATGGACTCTATTTGTTTAATCAAAATTCAGATGCCCGGATAAGCCAGGTAAAGAAATAATACAGCATCTGAGCAGTCTATTAGCACAAGAAGGTGAAGGTGGGAGAGAAAAGACTTTTCTTCCCTCAGTCCTTGAGGAGATGGGTAAAATTGGCAATATCAGATTGAATCTTCTGATTCATGCTACAAGAGCTTCAACAAATTGTCCTGATGTTTTTAACAATAACAAATTAAAGCACAATTTCCTTTATCTGGTCCTCAGGACCCTCTACAATTTAATCATAATTTACCTCTTTATTACTCCTGAATGATTGTGTATTCTTTGTCCATTTGTGTTTTTTTTTTCCATTATGGATTTTTAAAGCAATATTGAGAGTTTTTATAGCTCATTATATTAAGCCTGGAAATTCCACAAAGATTTTTCAGGCAAGATGATATTTGAAAATAAGAGAAAGTGGCAAAATGCAAAGAATATGAAAGAACATAAGACAAGGTATTAGAACATTAAGGTTTGAATCTTAGCCTCAACATTTACCAAATGTGCATCCCTAGGCAATTCTTTGAACTGTCTCTGGGTCTCATTTTTCTGATCTACATATTAAAAGCAATCTATTTCTCAGGAAACAGGACTTGGAGGAATATAGATATACTTTCTTTATCTAAGGAAAATTAGCCTCATACCTCTCCAGTTTATTTAAAGTCAATTTTACTGCCTTCACATAAACTACAAACACCATTTATCCCAAGAATTGAAGTCAGGCAATAAAATATCTCAAAAGGCTCAAGACAATTTCAAGACATCTTCTTGTTTAAACCAGAGAGTTTTTAGCTTCTGTCTAAAGTACATCTCTGGGCAGCAAGGTGGCATAGTAAATTGAGTGCTAGGACTGGAGTCAGGAAGACTCATCTTCCTGAGTTCAAATACAAAACTCAAGACATTTACTAATTGTGTAACAATTGGCAAATAATTTAACCCAAAATAGTTTGCATTTAATCTATAAAATGAACTGGAGAACAAAAAGGTAAACCAGTCCAGTAGCTTTTCCAAGAAAACCCGAAATGGAGTAAAAGTGAGACAAGACTGAATGTGACCGGCCTCAGAATATGAGCACCCACACATAAATAATGACTAGCCGTGTAACCATGAGCAAGTTACTTAACCCCAATTGCTTTTAAAAAAATGACTGAATGTGACACAACAACAAAGCACATCTTATATTGACAACAAGGAGTAAATGCATGACAACAGGACTTGTTTTTATTTTATTTGCTGACAATTCAATGACCTTCCTTGGGACAGTCACAGGGTTTCATGATCCATAGGCAATAAATCCAGTATCTGTGTTATAATGGTTATGGAACTCCCCACCACAACTTACTTGGCAAAGAGTCAAAAACTATTAACTAACTTTTCATGAATACATGTTTTACCTACTAACACTACTGAGGACAGGAACTGATATTTATTTTTGTTTTTCTTGTCTTTCCCTATCTAATATCTAACATGAACTTTTACTCAAAGTATACACTCAAATATTTGTTTGACAATGCCATATGAATTGGTTACTCTTAACTGATATAAGATACAATTAAATAAATGTCACATTAACAACATCATTTACTTGGGTCACATGATCGACAAATATTTTTAACATAAAAACTACAGGGTTTCTGGGGAAAATATGTACCAGATATAGAGCTATTAGAGCAGAATGGACAACAGACAATAAGACAGAAAGACTATGAATTAATAAAAAAAAAAACAACAACAGAAAATAACAGCAGAGAACTTAAAAATTAAAGAATCCAATACTTCAAACCAAGCACATCACCACACATTCACAACCCAACAATCTATTTCTTCAGGGTCCATTTTGTAAGTGTCCTGGTCAGTTCCCTATGATAATGATTCATCCTAGATCCCCACACTACACAAAAGAGACAGTCAACCCTTGATTTTCTATCATAGAAAAAAAGAAGAAAAAAGGAAAGCAACAGGAACGGAATCAGCACTAGCAGAAGGGTAAGACCTTGGAGATTTTGCTACTAAGGGAAAAGGAAACAGAAATTCTCCTGGTATAAATCTTTTTGTCTCCCCACACAGATTGCACTGGTCTGGGACTTAACATGATAAGCTTGAGTTTTACAATGAAAAAGCAATAACGAGTTTTTCCAATAAAGAGTCCATAAAGGAAGGATTATCATTTGACATATTTCTAGATTCTTGAAGGATATTCTAAAGGGAGGAAGACTGAAATTTAAAATAAATTTCTGTACTTCAAATCACATTATAAAGGAGTACTTATCAAATCATTTCAATACTAGATAGAAAATAGTAAGAGATCAATGAAACAGATTAGATAAGCAAAAAACACAATGATTTTAATTCAACAACTTATGACTGATTAAACAGGAAAACACAACCTACTTGATGATGTCCCTATTTGATAATGACTTTTGGGAAAATAAAACAAATTGCCAAATTTAGATATTTTATATAATATGCTATAATAAGCTCACTTGGAACTGATCTTTAACACCATGTAAATACAACACTGTAAAAGCAGAAATGAAATGAGGTACTTTTCACAAATACAATTAGAAGGAAATTTTAATAAAGCATAGAGGAGATTATGAAATATAAATTAGATCATTTTGATAACATGAAACTGAAAGGACAGCATTTCATCTAGGATAACAAGGAAAATATCTCTTAGTGAAAATAAATTTTTATTAAATATCTCTGATGAAATGTTCATATATCCAACATATAGGAACAATTAACACAAATATATAATAAGTCCAAGAATTATTTTCCATAGAGAAGGTAAAACAGGATATGAACAGTTAAAATTAATTGCAAACTATTAAAAATTTCATGAATGAGGGAGGCAGAGTCAAGATGGTGGAGTAGAAACAGGACTTTCTCAGTGCTCCAGCCCACACCACCTCAAATTTATGTAAAAGGGGACTATGAACAACCTCTGGAGGTACAGAATCTGCAAAATGACACAGAGAAGCTAACCTCCCAGTAAGTACAGCCTAGCAGGCTGGGAGGGAGCTGCCAGCAAAGTGCTCTGGGTGCCAAGCCAAGGACCTTGTGAGTCCAAGGTTTTAGCCCCATGGTGGCAGGACCAGCAGCCAGCTGAAGAGACTGCAGAACACCAGTAGCTGTAGCGTTTCCAGAATTATCAACTTATAGATGCCTAGAACAAAGTGAGAGGTGAGAGACCTGTGGACTTTAGGACTGATGGGGAGAGTGAGTCAACTACTTCCCCTGAGGGCAAGAAGCCCCTGATTAGCCTGCACAGCCCTGCCATATTGTTGCGTCAGCTCCTGGCCTACAGACTGTAGAGGGATCCAGCAATCAGTCTGGGGGGGTAATTGTTCTTGCTTTAACCTTCATGGATCTGGATTGTGGTCAGGGGTGGAGGTCTTGGGGTGTGTGACCAGCTTTCCAGAGCTTGTGGAGGCTTCAGAGAGGGCAGCCATTTGATACATCTAGCAGCTGTGAAAACTCCAACATTTGGGAGAGAAGTTCCTCTGGCTGGTGGCAAAGTCTTACTTTGGCAACAAGCCCAAAAATCAAGTAATTGTGTAGTAACATGCCTAGGCAAAGGAAACAAAATAAACAGAAAAATTCAACATTAGACTCCTATTTGGGGGGCAAAGAGGATCAAAGAATGGAACAGGAGGAGGACTGGGAGGTCAGAACTCCTACACGAAAAGCCCCAAATGTAAAGATGAGTTGGTTACAGGACATAGAGGACCTTAAGAATCAGATAAGAGAAGTGGAGGAAAAATTGGAAAGAGAAATGAGAAAGATGCAAGAAAAGTATGAAATGAGAGTCAACAGCCTGACTGAGGAAAATAGCACCTTAAAAAATAGAATAACTCAAATGGCAAAAGCAGTTCAAAAAGGCAATGAGGAGGAGAATGTCTTATAAAGCCAAATTTTCCAGATAGAAAAAAGAATCTCAACAGCTCACTGAGGAAAATCATTCCTTCAGAATTAGACTGGAGCAAACGGAAATTAGTGACTATGAGAAATCAAGATGCTGTTAGGCAGATGCAAAAAATGAAGGAATTGAAGACAATATGAAATATCTCATGGGAAAAAACCACTGACCTAGAAAATAGATCCAGGAGAGAGAATTTAAAAATTATTGGACAACCTGAAAACCATGATAAAAGAAAGAACCTAGAAACCATCCTTCAAGAAATTCTCAAGGAAAATTGCCCTGATTTTTTATGACCAGAGGGCAAAATAGAGGTTGAAAGAATCCACTAATCACCTCCTGAAAAAGATCGTAAAAAGAAAACTCCTAGGGATATTATAGCAGGGTTCCAGAGTTCCCAGATCAAGGAGAAAATATTACAAGCAGCCAAGAAGAAACAATTTGAATACTGTAGAAACACAATCAGGATAGTACACTATCTGGCAGCTTCTACACTGAGGGATCGAAGGTTTGGAATATGATATTTTGGAGGGCAAAAGGGCTGGGAGTAAAACCAGAAATCACCTAGCCAGCAAAACTGAGTATTATGTTTCAGGAGAAAATATGGTCATTCAGTGGAATAGAGGACTTTCAAGCATTCTTGATGAAAACACCAGAGTTGAAGAAAAAATTTGACATTCAGACACAAGAAGCAAGAGATGCTTTAGAAGGTAAACAGGGAAAAGAAATCATTATGGGCGGAGCCAAGATGGTGGAGTAGAAACAGCATTTCCAATGTGCTCTGCCCCACACAAATTTCAAACAATGTGAAAGGGAGCTCCAAACAACTTTTGGAGCCACAGCACCCACAGAATGGCACAGAGAAGCTAACCTCCTACTGAGGACAGCCCAGCAAGTGGCAAGAGGAGATGGAGAGAGACAGGGTAGGGCAAACTATCTCATGTAGAAGAGGCAAGGGGAAGTAGTTGCAGGGGAGGGGAAGAACAGGAAGGCAAAAAGGCAAAAGCATATTCTCATTGAAGTTGGCTCAAGGAGAGAATCACATAGAGACTAAATGGAATATCTTACCCTCACTCACTCTCCTGAGTAGGGGAAAGGGGGATGAGAGGGGGGATGATGAAGGGGAGGGCATTCTGGGGAGAGGGGAGGTTAGAAGTACCCACTATCAAAGAGGGACAGGATCAAAATAGGGAATGGACCAGGTGGGAGGTGAGACAGGTGGGAGGGAAATATAAGCAGTCTTTTATAATACATGTACTATTGTAATGTTTTGCATAGATATACATGTACAGCACATACTGAATTGCTTATCTTCTCAGAGGGAGTGAGTTACAAGGGAGAAAGGGAATGGATCTGAAAATCGAAGTTTTAAAATTAAATGTTTCATAAGATGTCCAGTCAGTGGGGCTCAGAGATTCACCTTGCCCTAATGGCAAATTCAAAGGGGGTATGGGAGAAGATATGGGAGAGAGTAGATTGAATGAGGGGATATCTAGTGGGACTGCTATTCTGGGGTGGTGGGTAGGGAAAAATGGGGGAAAAATGTAACTCATAATCTGGTGGAAATGAATGATGTAAACCAGAAGTTAATAAAGCATTTGTTTAATTAATTAAAAAAAAGAAATCATTATGAACTTATCAAAGTAGAACTATTTGTATTCCTACTTGGAAAATGATAATTGTAATTGATGAAACTTTTCTCAGTATGAAAAAAGTTGAAGAAGGGTATATGGGCATATGAATACATATGTGAATGTGTATATATGTGTTTACAGGTATACATAGATAGAGGGCACAGGTCATATTTAATGCAAAGGGATGATACTTAAAAGGTGAAATTAAGAGGTGAGAGAAGAATGTAATGAGAGGAGATGGGGAGAGACAGAATGGGGTAAACTATCTCATATAGAAGAGTCATGGGGAAATGATTACAAGGGAGGGGAAGAACAGGAAGGCAAAAAGGTAAAACTTTATTGTCATTGAATTTGGATCAGGGAGAGAATGACATACATACTACATAGGATATCTCACCCTACAGGAGAGTAGTGGGGAAGGGAATGAGAGGGAGAATGATGGAAGGGAGGGTGGGAAGGAAGGCGGAGAGGGAATTTGGGAGCACCCACTTTTGAAAAGGGACAGGATCAAAGTAGGGAAAAGACCAATTGGGAGGTGGGATAGGA
Source organism: Gymnobelideus leadbeateri (assembly GCA_011680675.1). Lineage (NCBI taxonomy): Eukaryota > Metazoa > Chordata > Mammalia > Diprotodontia > Petauridae > Gymnobelideus > Gymnobelideus leadbeateri. The sequence continues at coordinate 208,228 of WOXC01004493.1, forward strand.
GGGAGGGAAATACAGTCAGTCTTTTACAATATATCTACAATGGTAATATGTTACATAGCTACACACGTACAACATATCCTGAATTGCTTTTCTTCTCAGTAAGGGTGGGTTACAAGGGAGGAGGGGAATGAATCTGGAATTCAAATATTTAAAATCAAATGTTTAAAAATATATAAATGCTATTATTAATACTATTTTACATATGATTGGGAAATAAAACATACAGTCATTGGGGCACAGAGATTCACCTTGCCCAATTGAGAAAGTCGAAGGGGGTGTGGAAGAAGATATGGGAGAAAGCAGATGGGGTGAGGGGATATCCTGTGGTACTGTTGTTCTGGGGTGGGGTGTAGGGAAAAAAATGGGGAAAAATTGTAAATCAAAATCTGATGGAAATGAATGATGTCAACCACAAGTTAATAAAGCATTTGGAAAAAATGTAGGGACAAAATTTCAGATAATATTAACATTAAAAAAAGTGACTGAGAGAATATCAGTAACTAGTAATATATCTATTCTTATTTTTAACTAAATTTCCTTTTTTGTATGAATTTTATATTCAGTATAAAATATGTCAGTATTAATCAATCTTTTCAACACAAAAATATAAAGAGAAGCTTGTATAAGAAACCATGAGTTTCTCTTTTGCAGTCTGATTTCAAGAAATAATGTTTTAAAAGTAAAAAAAAATTGCAGGAACAACTCTTCCAAGATAGTAATAATAAGTTAAATTATTTTTTTAAAACCTTCTAAAGTTTCACCTAACACTGAGGAAACTGATAGAATAAAAGTCAATGTGTGTGTGTCAGGGCTGGGGGGATGATGGGAAGAAAGGCACACTAACAATTATTTGGTAGCAGAGTCATGAATTGGTAAAACAATTCTGGAAAACAATTTGTAAAGACGGAAAAAAAACAAACCGTAAAAAATGTCCATTCTCTAACCCAGAAAACTACTGCTAGGCATCATCGTCATCATCATCAGCAGCATTATTTTAATTAGGATTTATATGGCACTTTAAGGTTTGTAAAACACTCTGAAAATAGTATATTTTGTTCCCACAGCAAACCTGGAAAGAAGTGCTATTATTATGTGATTCATTTCGCATATGATGAATCTAAGTTTGAGGTAAAGTGACTTGCTTCGGGTCACACTGATAGTAACTGATTGAGCCTTGGTTTTAACTTTGTTTTTAGTTGTATGTACAAAGTTCTATCTACTGCACCACATAGATACATGTATGTGTTTGAATGTGTGTATACACACATATTAGACACAAGGACACATACATATACATATATAATTTTGTCAAAAATGGAAAGGTTCCTTATATGATAAAATATTAATTATTTTTACTATTAAACATTTTTTATGGCAGAAAATGACTAAAAAAGTAAAAGTGCATTGATTGGGAAATGGATAAAGAAATTATGGTACATAATATTGGAATATTATTTTCTTATAACAACATATATGGAGAACTCAGAACAAAAATGTGACAAGAGCATAAGAAGAAAAGCAGGTTCATCTGGAATAAGAAGTATCAAGGAAAGTATGCATAATGATGAAAAATTAACTTTAAAGAACCCCCAACTCTTCCCCCCCCAAACCAAAACTATACAGAACAACTCTATAATAATTTTGACCCACCTCATCTTTGCAATACTATTGAGCTATGGCACCTCCCTCTTTTCATTACAGAGCTAAGGATGTGTAATCTTTCGTGTACTTTCAGACTTTATCAGTGTATTAGTTGGCTTACTGAAATGTTTTCTTTTCTATTTTTCTTTTAAAAGTTGTGTTTTGTTTTTTCCTTTTGAAAGACTACAAGAGATTGGGAAGTGGGGGGAGAGTATAGTAAAAAATTAATGTTTTGTAATAACAAAAGTCAGTAATATAAATTAATTTCAAGGTTAAAAATAATATTTTATTGAGTAGTAGAAAATGTGAGACTACCATATTTTCCCATTAGGGAAGTTGTAGAGGCCCCACTCACTTATTAAATTTGAAACCAAGAGCTCAATGCACTAAGGAAATTATTCTTAAACTATGTTGGCCTGGTGGTGCCTAGCCTGATGGAATAGTCTAAGTTCTATAATTACGTAAGACCAAAGATGATTTCTGATCTTATCTCTTCTTTTCTGATGCTTAAAAACAAAAATCAGTGATGAAAGGGAATGTAAAGATTAACAAGTGGTGGAGGGGTGGCTAGGTGGTAGAGCTTCGGCCCTGGAGTCAGAAGGACCTGAGTTTGGATCTGATCTCAGACACTTAACGCACACACAAACAAAAACCTAGCCTTGTGACCTTGGGAAAGTTACTTTACCCCAAATTGGCCTCCAAAAAGCAAAAAAAAAAATGGTGGAGGAAGAATTTTTTACCTCTAAATTCCTTCAAAGTATCATAGCCTTGAGTACAATTATAACACATTTGCAATGTATCTGTTTGCTCAGACTATTTGAAATTTTGTTGAATTAGTAGATGTTTCTTCATTTTTAGCAAAAATAGCAAACAAAAAACAAAACAAAACAAAAAACCCACAAAAATGATATCTAGTTAGTGTAATTCTGCGTCCAAAACTTACTTGATAATGTTCTATATTAAGCATTTAAAATTTGGTAGAAAGGCAGTGCGGCTTGGTGGTTAGAAAGCTGATTCTGGTATTAATAATTTCTGAGTTCATTTCTTCATATCTTGGACTGATGGATTTAAAGTTTTTTTCTTAATTTACATATTTATTTTTAGTCCTCAATTTCATTTCCACAAGATTTTGAGTTATAATTTTCCTCCCTGTCCTTCCCCTACCACCCACCCCAAGATATCAAGCCTACTGAATACTGCTTCCCCCAATCCGTTCTCCCCTATATCTTAACCCATCACCCCCTAACTTTTGAGCAGGGCAAGACAGACATCTATACCCCAGTGCCTGTACATCTTACTTTCCAGTTACGTGTAAAAATAAACAACAAACATTTTTTAAAGATTTATTTTTAAAACTTTGAGTTCCAGATTTTTTACCTTCTTCCCTCCTCACCTGCCCCTACTGGGAAGACAAGCAATTCAATACGGGTTGTACATGTGTAGTTACCCAAATCATTTCCATAGTTGTTATACTGTGAAAGAACAACTATGTTTTCCTCCATCTTATCCTGCTCCCCACTTATTCCATTTTTTCCTTTGACCCTATCCCTTTTCAAAAAAGTTTGCTTCTAACTACCCTCACTTCTATCATCCCCCTTCCTATCCCCTACCCCCCTATTTTAGGGTAAGATGCCCAATTGAGTGTGTATGTTATTCCCTCCTTTAGTGAAATTCAACCAGAATAAGGTTGTTCCATTATATTTCCACCTTTCTACTCTTCTCTTCTATTGTAACAGTTTTCTCTTGCCTCTTTTTATATGAGATAATTTACCCTAATCTATGTCATCCTTTCTCCTTCTCCCAATAAATTTCTCTCTCACCTCTTAATTTTTTAGATATCATTCCTTCATATTAAACTCATCCTGTGCCCTCTTTCTATGTATACATGAACATACAAATGCCCACACTCATGTGTGTGTGTGTGTGTATATACATATATATGTATGTATATGTATATGTATATATATGTATATACACACTCTCCTATACATACATATATATTTATATATGCATATATACACACATATATTCCCTTTAACTATCCTCATATAGAGAACAGTCTTATGAGTTACAATTATCATTTTTCCATGTAGGAACGTAAATAGTTCAGCTTTAATAAGTTTCTTATGATTTCTTTTTCTTTTTCCTGTTTACCTTCTCATGCTCCTCTTGCTTCCTGTTTTTGAAAGTCCAATTTTTGTTCAGCTCTGTTTTTTTCATCAGTAAGGCTTGAAAACTCTCTATTTCTTTGAATGACCATATTTTCCCCTTTAGCATTATAATCAGTTTTGCTGGGTAGGTGATTTTGCTTTTAATCCTAGCTCCTTTGACTTACAGAATAATATAATCCAAGCCTTCTGATCCCTTAACATAGAAGCTTCTAAGTCCTGTGTTATCCTGATTGTGTTTCCACAGTACTCAAATTGTTTCTTCCTGACTGCTTGCAGTATTTTCTTCTTGACCTGGGAACTCTGGAATTTGGTTATAATTTTCCTATAAATTTTCTTTTGGGATCTTTTTCAAGAGGAGATCAGTAAGTTCTTTCAATTTCTATTTTTCCCTCTGGTTCTAGAATATCAGGGCAATTTTGCTTGATAATTTCTTGAAATATGGTGTCTAGGCTCTTTTTTTATCATGGCTTTCAGGTAGTCCAAAGATTTTTAGATTATCTCTCCTGGATCCATTTTCCAAGTCAGTGGTTTTTCCAATGAAATATTTCACATTTCCTTCTATTTTTTCATTTGTTTGAATCTATTTTATATAATCTTGATTTCTCATAACGTCATTAGCTTCTAATTGCTCCAATCTTATTCTGAAGGAATTACTCTCTTCAGTGAGTTTTTGAAATTCCTTTTCTATCTGGCAAATTTGACTTTTTAAGGCATTCTTCTCCTCACTGGCTTTTTGAGCTTCTTTTGCCATTTGAGTTAATTTATTTTTAAGATGTTATTTTCTTCAGGGTATTTTTGGGTCTCCTTTAAATGGCTGTTGACTTGCTTTTCATGATTTTCTGGCATCATTCTCATTTCTCTTCCCAATTTTTCCTCTTTTTCTCCTACTTGATTTTCAAAATCCTTCTTGAGTTCCTCTACCGCCTAAAACCAGTTCATATTTTTCTTGGATGATTTTGATGCAGGAGTTTTGACTTCATTGTCTTCTTCCCACTCCATCCCTTGATCATTTTTGTCCTCCAAAGAGAAATTTATGGTTTGATTACGTTTCCTGGGTTAGCTCATCTTGCCAGTCAATTACTTGACTTTTGAGTTCTTTGCCATGATACAACTCTGCTTCCAGAATGGAGAGAGCTTGTCCCAAATCGCTGGGGTTTTCATAGCTGTTGAATATATTAGTTAGGCACCTTCTCTATAGATGCCACACATTTTGGCTCACTTGTCACACACCCCAGGACCACCAACAAAGACTGTGATCCAGATCCAAGCAAGTTAAAGCAAGAACGATTACTCTCTGAATGGTTACTAGGTCCTGCAATCTGGAATCTGCAATCCAGAAGCTCCTAAGACAACCAAGCTATGGTGACTGAACAGCCGCTGTGCTTCTGCCACTTCTTGCCCCAGGAGCAGAAGCCAGACCATGCTCTCAGGCTCTCTGTTTCCACAAAGTTCCACATTCACCTTTTTCTTTCTTTTTGGCATTTATGGGCTGATAATTCTGGAAACCACCACAGGTGCAAGTGATTCTCTCTCCTGAAGTTTGTTCCAGGCCTGATGCTGGTTGGGGCCACCCTGGGGCTGGGAACCACGTGGCTCACATGGGGATGTGCTCAGCTCCCAGACTGGTGTGATAGATCCTTCCTGTTGCCCTCCTGGGCTTCTTTCAGTGGGAGCTTTGTTTCTCTTTGTCTCTTTGTGGATTCTGTAGTTGTTAAGTTTGTTCAGAGTCACTGTTTTATATGTATTGGAAGTGATTGGAGGAGAGCCCACACCATGTTTGTGCTTCTACTCTGCCATCTTGGCTCTGCCCCTGGGACTAAGTCAGATTGAAAGTTCATCTAATTTGCTGATTTGTATCAGTGGAAGAAGATTTGACATCAGAAGTTCTTTGCTCAGATGACATCTCAGTTTTTGTATTCCCCCAGATGTTCCCTGAAAGAAAGGAAGGAAGAAAGAAAGAAAGAAAGAAAGAAAGAAAGAAAGAAGGAAAAAAAGAAAAAAGAAAGAAAGAAAAGGAAAGAAAGAAAAGGAAAGAAAAGATTGGTATTAATCTAAAAGATGGAATGTTAAAAGATTAAAATTTACAAGAACCATAAAAGGATGCACACACAGATATACATACATCTGTACATATATATGTATATATACATAATTGTATATATAATTAATATGATGAAAATGCCAATAATGCTGAAATAATCAATTGGATTTGGGCTTTAGGAAATCTAATGAGTTTTAACTTGTTTTCTTGCCTGTGATAGTAGCATTGCACTTTTTAATGAAAGCATTCATTAATTGAAAATATTTTAAGGCAGAAAATTAATGACGACCATCATTTTTAATCATTGTATCTTTATCTAAAAGATGCTATTATTTAATTGACATAGATGAATTAGCTTTAACAAAATAATTCACAACTTTGAAAACAATTTCAAACTTCTGAATGAAAACAGCTTTAAGGGCTTTTGGTACCTTTGCTGCATTTGATACATAAATTCAATTTTCTAGGAAGATTAAAACCAGTAAATGTCTAAAATAAATAAACAAACAACAAAAGAGTGAATCATTTGCACTTTTTTCTGAATTGTTTCTTCATCTACAAATCGTCCTTATATTTAGAATTGTCTTTATCATATTATAGAATTTGGACCTGGAAGTAAACTCAGAAATCACTAAAAAGTATTAACTAATGATTAATTAATAATACATGTTTTAATAGACAACTGGGAATTATGTTCCCTGGAGAAAATTCTGATAGAAAGTGTTTAGGGCCAAGGAGGTATAAGTTATGACTAATCCTTTACATCAGTTAAGTAAACTAGCGACAACTAATGAGAGCTGAGGATATTGGAAAACAAGATATATAAAGGAGAAAGGTAGTGGAGTGCAGAAGGACCATAAGCCAGCATGGTATTTATTGTACAGAATGGAGATGAAATAAAGGAAAACAGATGAGAGCATCAAAACTATAGATAGAATGAAAGGACCTCTTCTATCACTCAACAAGATCCTATTTCCAATTTTACATTTTGCTTCCCCTCTCATTTCTACTCTTCTCTTTATTTTGGTAGTCTACACACTTCAGTAACACTGACCAGCAATCAATCAGAAAGCATATAAGCAGTCTACATAAACAGAAGCTTAACATTAATATCATGGGGAGGTGGTAGATTTTGTAGTCAAGTCAGGCTCAAATTCCATCATTTGGGCTGATAACACTTTTTTTTCAGGAATATGATTTGTAGTAAGAGAACTGCTTTTAATTGAATGCATTTGACATTTTTAATAAAGTAACCATTAAGTTAAATCATATTCTAAAACCAGTTAAAAACAAAAATGAATAAAAAAGGAATTTATATATACTTTTACTGCTTTAAAAGTAAATGTTAGTAATTTTAAGGACTGTGTTTTATTTTCAAAGGAGAGCACTAAGCTATTTGACCTCCATTATGACTATTTCTAAATGAACAAATGCTCAAAATAAAAAGTGAAAAAAAAATTAGCCTAATTTCCTGTCCTGTTCAAAAAACTAGAATACCATATCCACATTTTACTGTAAGAAATTGACAGTTCCCCTGTCTGGGACATAAATCTCCATCTGAAACAATGCTGTTCCTGTTTTATCTTCCTTAACAGTTCATTTGTCTGGGCCACCTGTCCAGAGTTCTAGAAGAAGCTGTTATTCCAACTCAGAGCTCTTAGTTGTAATGGAACATGTTCATGTCTACTCACCCGGGGGCATTTTAAAGCTTTTCCCTAAGTCATAAGGATACCTGTTCAGTCACTGATGTTTCCCCAAGTGCCCAGAAAGTGATCAACCTTCCAAGAAATTGGCCACCACATTGTGGTTATACACAAGGTATCTCAGTATTCTAGAGGTACTCTGTTCTGGGGAAATATAGTCCCTTTATTTACCACTACAGATATAGAGCTCTCACTTATATCCTTTATACAAAATAGTCACTCACAATTGTGACATATTTATATCTAAACCATAACCATTCATTTAGCAATAAAGAAAAGAGATATTAATATCACCAGTACTTAAGTATTAAAGCAAATGCAGAAATAATAAATACCAAGAATTTTTGTTTGCACCCTCTTACCACTGGACTCATTATCCAAGAAACAGATTGAATACTGACTTATAGGAAATTGGCATGAAAAATTGATTGGAAAAAACTCCTATGTTCAGGATAACTTACAATTCAGGCATTGTAAAGGTCAGTGTCCTCTTTCCACAGTTCATTAAAATTCCTTTATGAGAATACCTTCTGGGCTGAACAACTGCTTCTATTGCTAAGCTGAATTGATTTACACTGTGCTTTACTAAGACCTCCCTGAGCGTATCTTAATGAAACGCAGTTAATTATTAAATCTTCATCTATTGTCTACGATGCAGATTAAAATGTTTCCCATAACACTAGAACAATTCCTGTGTTCTTATTTGATCAGTTATTAGCTTAAAGGTTCTCTAGATTTTCACTTCTGAAAATGTACTTCATTGAAATGTACTATGTTCTCCATTTTCTCTGGTAATCTGTGGTTTCTGAAAAGAACTTTGACAAAGAAAAGTGAATTGTCAAGTCACTCTTAACCTAGCCACTGCTTTTTTTCAGAAGTAGATGTATCCCTAGACAAGTGGATTATCCTTTGCTTTAGGAAAAACATCACGAAGTTAGAATTCAACTGGATAAAGAAAACCCATGAGGGGTTTTCAAAATCTGACACAAAAACCCTATTAACTATATCTATAAAAATTTATATACAGCCATATATATCTATATGTCACTATATCGATATATAGGTAGATAGGGATAGAGATATAAATATAGAGATAGAGAGAGAGATAGAGATAGAGGGAAATTTGTGTCTAGCCTGAGAAGAAAATCTATGGGGGAGGTCATGATGACTGCATTAAAATAGTTAAAGACTTTCCATGTTAAAGAGGAATTAGGCTATTCTGCTTGGTCCAGTAAACATTAAATCTAATCTCTATCCTTGTTTCATCCCAGAGGTAAAACTCAGAATTAAGAAGCAGACATTGCAGGGAAACAACATTCTACTCAATTTAAAGGAAAACTTCGTAACAATTAAACAAGGATTGAGAGTGAGCATCTGGCTTCATTGGTATAGAACTATCCAAAAATTGAATGAACTTTCCTGGATGTATCAGGAAGTATTAATTTAATGAGTAAAGGTCTTTAAGGCAAAATAGATAATTACTTTCAGTGATTCCTTTGGTGGAGATATTTAAGGGAAATTTGTGCTTTAAGTAGGGGTTGAACTAGATAACCTCTAAAATCTTTTCCATATCCAAGATTCTATCATTCAAACAAATATGCTTATTTAATGTCTCTACCTCCACCTCTGCTTTCTCTACTACAATTGCTCTTATCAAATGCAATATTCAGAAAATAAGCCAAGGTAGTCCTCTCCTAAACCAGGCAGAACTCAGATTCTTTCAACCCATACATAAAATGAAGACTTTCAACACCAACAGCTAATCCTTGTTTCAAATTATTTTGCATTTACCTTGAATATGTTATGAATAAAGATATGCACAAATAGTGACAGGAAGGAGTGGATTAAGAGTTGGCCTTGGAATCAGAAAGAAATGGGTTCAAAATCTTGCTTCTGTCACCTATTGGAGATATGACAACACCAAGTCCCTTCATCCCTCACTTCTGCCAGACAGCTCTTGAAGCTCTTAAATTGTATGGTAAGAAGCCATCGACATGGTAGAGGGAATTTCCTCAATGGGAATTCTTTATGCCACTGAAATAAGAGGAGAAAACTGTTATATAAAAACCAAATTGAAATATTTTCACCTAAATATATAAGTAAATGTTTCTCTCACTGTCCTTTTAATAGAATGAAAGTTCTTTGAGGACAAGGAATGTTTCAGGTTTCTTTTGTTTGTTTCAACAATACCTTGCTTCATTCTTAATATATAATAAATATTTAATAAAAGTTCATTGATAGATTGCCTTAAAAGCTGCATTCTGTTTTGTTTCTGTTTTTCCTTACACTATCCACTGATTATGACATATGTCTCAACTGATAGATGGCACAACCATGCTTGGGGACACACCTTCACAGAAAGAAGTAACTCCACAATTGACTTAGCTACCCAACTGTATCTATGACTTCATTTTTGTTAATCTCTTTTGCATGCCTTACATATCTATCCTCCCTCACTTGCTTCTCCTCTTCCTCCAAAACCTCATGTCAAGGGATCATCATGTATATAATAAAGTTTCCTTTTGTTTTTTGTTTTTAAAAAAAGATACAAAAATCAGAAAAAAAAAACAATCAAAATATCAAAAAAGAAAAGAAAAATTCAGGTATTTTATGCAATTCTACAGATCAGCATATCTCCCTCACTTCTTCAAACCAGTGTGTGGGGTGGGGGGTATCTGTTTGTGTGGGTGGATAGTTTTTAATGTCTCTTTAGGGAGGACATCTTTTTTGTATTTTGAAATATTCATTTTGATTTGGTTGTCTATTTTTTCCAATTACATTATTGTAATCATTGTGAATATATATTTTACCCTGGGTTTCCTTACCTGACAATGTAATTAATGTAAATATTTTATGATTTTCTATATTATTCATATTTTTCCTATGAAGCAGTAATATTGCACTACATTCAAGTATACAATCTTGCTTCATCTTCTCTAGTTGAAGAGATTCTACATTGCTTCTAATTCTATGCTTCCACATAAATCTTTTCCATAAAACCTAGTGCATATGAAGCATTTATTTTTGAAAATAACCTCTTTGGGGGCAGGGGACAGAGCCAAGATGGAGGCATAAAAGCAGGACTTGATTGAGCTCTCCCCCAAAGCCCTAAAAATACCTGTAAAAATTGCTCTAAACAAATTCTAGAGCAGCAGAACCCACAAAATGACAGTGAAATAAATTTTCAGGTCAATACAACCCAGAAGATAGACAGGAAAGGTCTGTTGCATCTGGTTGGGAGAGGAGCACACAGGCACAGACTGGGCCCCATCAAACCTGGATCAGCCCTCAGGAGACTGAATCCCTAGCAGCTGTGGCATTTTCCATATTTCTCAAATCACAAATGACAAAGGCAATTTAGAAAGCAAATGCGAAAAATCTTTCAGACCTGGGTGAGAGATAAGCCCCATCTGGTCCTAGCCCCAGGGCGGTAAGTTCAGTGGAGGAGGCAAGTGCTTCCAGAGCCTTTGGCCTTTGATTAGAGGGAGATTAAAGGGATATATTTGCTGGTGATAAGCAGGATTCTCTTGCTTTGCCATGCTTGGATCTGGGTTGCAGCCCTGGGTGGCAGTCTTGGAATGAGAAGGAGTGCTGGCATGGTGGAGCTTCTGGCAGTGGTGGCAAGGGAATCCTCCTCACAGTTCCAAGGCAGAAAGGAGTACTTGTGGTCACTCACAGACCATAGCAGAGACCAGAAAAAGCAGTAAACACTTCTCCTTAGATCATATCAACTTGGAAGAAATGAAAATTTGCAGGGGCTTAGAAACATCTCTGAAAAAAACTGCACAAAAACAATAAAGCTTGGGACAGTACACCCTCCACACCAGAAGCAGAGTCCTACCTAAACAAAAAATTAAAAAGTCAACAGACTGGGAAAATGAGCAAGTAGTGTAAAACAACAACAACAACAACAAAAACAAACAAAAAAAACCCCCCTCAGATTATAGAATCTTACTTTGATGAAAAAGAAGATCAAAGCATACAACCAGAAGAAGACAGCAAAGTCAAAGCCCCTACATACAAAGTCTGCAAAAAAGAGGAAATATTGGGAAGAAAAATGAGAGTGATGCAAGAAAATCATGAAAAAAAAAGTCAAGCTTTGCTAAAGGAGACACAAAAAATACTGAAGAAAATAACAGTTTAAAAAAATAGACTAGCTCAGATGGCAAAGGAGGTCCAAAAAGCCAGTAAGGAAAAGAATGCCTTAAAAAGAAGAATTGGGCAAATGGAAAAGGAAGTCCAGAAGCTCACTGAAGAAAATACTTCCTTCAAAATTAGAATGGAGCAAATGGAAGCTAACTACTTTGTGAGGAATCAAGAAAATATAAAACAGAACCAAAAGAATAAAAAAAAAGAAGACAATGTGAAATATCTCATTGCAAAAATGACTGACCTGGAAAATATGTAGATAATTTTAAAAAGAGATAATTTTAAAAAGATTGGACTACCTGAAAGCTATGATCAAACAAAGAACCTAGATATGATCTTTCAAAAATTATCAAGAAAAAGTACTCTTGCATTCTAGAACTAGAGGGGAATTTGAAAATTGAAAGAATCTACAAATCATCCCCTGAAAGACACCCCAAAAGGGAAACTCCTAGGAATATTGTAGTCAAATTCTAGAGTTTCTAGGTTAATGAGAAAATATTTAAAGCATCCTGAAAGAATCAATTCAAGTATTGTGGAAACACAAACAGGATAACACAGGATTGAGCAGCTTCTTCCTTAAGGTATCTGAGGGCTTAGAATATGACATTCTGGAGGTCAAAGAATTAGGATTACAAACAAGAATCACCTCCTGAGAAAACTGAGTATAATCCTTCAGGGGAGAAAAATTGACATTCAATGAAATAAAGTATTTTCAAGCATTCTTGATGAAAAGTCCAGAGTTGAATAGAAAAATTACCTTTCAAATGCAAGTCTCAAGAGAAGCATGAAAATGTAAATAGGAAAGAAAAATCATAAGGGACCTATTAAAGTTGAACTGCTTACATTTTATATATAGATAGAGGATAGAGAAGACAGGATTATTTTAATAAGAAGGCATGATATCTAAAAATAAGACTAAGGGATGAGAGAGGAATGTGCTGGGAGAAGGAGAAGGGGAAAGATAGAGTGAGGGAGTGAATCATCTCACATAAAAGTGGAAAGAAAAAGCTTTTACAATGGAAGTCAAGTTGGGGAAGGTAAAGGGGAATGTGTGAACCTTACTCTCATCGGATTTGGCATAAGGAGGGAAAAACACACACTCAATTTAGTATGGAACCCTATCTTTCCATGAAGTAAAGTTGTGAGAAAGGGGAGAAGGGGAATGATAGAAAAGAGTGCAAATGGGGAGATGGATTATCAGAATCAAACACTTTTGTGGAGGGGCAGGGTTAAAGTAGAGAATATAAAAAATGTGGAACAGCATAGGATGGAGAGAAATATAGTTAGGCTTTCACAACATGACTATTATGGAAGGTTTTTGCAAAACTAGAGATGTGTAACCTATATCAAATCACTTGCCTTCCCAATCAGGGTGGGTGGGGTGGTAAGAAGGAAGAGAATCTGGAAATCAAAGTTTTAAAAACAAATGTAATTTTTTTTTTACATGCAAATGGGATACAAGCAATGAGGTATAGAAATCTGCCTTGACCTACATGAAAATATAAGGGAAGAGGATAAGAGAAGATGTAGGTGGGGGCACGTGATAGAAAGGAGGGCAGACTGGGGAAAGGGGTAATTAGAATGCATGCTGTCTTAGGGTAGGGGGAGGGAGGAGATGGGAAGAAAATTTGGAATTCAAATTCTTGTTGGAGAGAATGCTAAAAACTAAAAACCAATGAATAACCAAAAAAGAATTAAAAAAAGAGAGAGAATAAACTTTTTGGAGTATACATATAGAAAGAATTTCTTGTTCACATATTCTGGACTTTTTAGCCACTTTAATTTGCATAATTTCAAATTTCACTCCAGAATGATTATATTAATTCACAACTCTACCAAAAACTTATGCATACATTTTTACAACTTCTCCAAAAGTATTCGGAATGCACAGTGAAACTTTAGAATGTTTTTAATTTGCATTTGTATTATCATTACTGATTCAGAGAATTTTTAATATGGTTGTTAATAGTTTGGATTTCTTTTCTTCAGACTATTTTTATACATGTCTTTTGACAGATTCATCTAATGTGAAATAACTGTTTTATATATTTTGTTTAGTTGACTATTAAACTTATTTAGCAATTCTTTATCAGAGAGATTTGAAGCAAAGCTTTGTTTCCTATAGTGTACAATTTCACTTCATATCTTTGAAAGTTTAATTTTGTTTGTGGAAAACTTTTCAATTTTATTTTTTTTATTAATTTATTAGTTTAGTTTCAGTTAACAAGATTCAATTCCATAGTTCCTTGATTTTCAAATTTCCTTTACTTCCCTTCCCCCTCCCCTCATGACAGCATATAGTACAGTATAGGGTCTGCAAATGCATTCATATTAGACATTATTCCAATTACAAAGGCATATTGTACTAGGTGGGATGAAAGATGGTAAGGAAGAAATAAAACCAAACAATGGGAAGAACAAGATCATTTAGTTTGCTTCCATCAGGATTCAGGCTCAGGTCTTTCTAGTTATATCTCTGTATGGCGCATTTCTCATTTTCTTGAGTCATTCGGGATTAATTTATATCACTGCATTGCTGAAAAGAGTCCAGTCTGTCATAGTTGGTCGTCACAGATATGGTATGTCTGTGATTGTATACAAATTTCTTCTGATTCTACTCTTCTCGCTCAGCATCAGTTTGTATAAGTCTCTCCAGGTAATTATGAAATCTGTCACCTCCTCGTTTCTTATAGCACAATAAAATTCCATTATATTCATATACCACAACTTGTTTAGCCATTCCCCAATTGATGGGCACCCCTTTAGTTTCCAATTCTTTGCAACCACAAAAAGGGCTGCTAAAAATATTTTTGTACATATGGGTCTTCCTCCCATTTCTATGATCTCTTTGGGATATAACCCTAGAAGTGGTATGGCTGGGTCAAAGGGTATGCAATTATTTATATTCCTTTGGGCATAATTCCAGATTGCTCTCCAGAATGGTTGGATAAGTTCACAACTCCACCAGCAATGTATTAGCATTCCAATTTGCCCACATCCTCTCCAGCATTTGTCACTTTCTTGTTTTGTCATCTTAGCCAATCTGACTGGAGAGATGTGGTATCTCACAGTTGTTTTGATTTGCATTTCTCTAATTAATAGTGATTTAGAGCATTTCTTCATATGCTTATAGATATCTTTAATTTCTTTCTCTGAAAACTTCCTATTCATATCCTTTGACCATTTCTCAATTGGGGAATGACTTGTATTCATATAGATTTGGCTCAATTCTCTATACATTTTAGAAATGAATCCTTTATCAGAGACACAAGTTGTAAAAATTCGTTCCCAATTTGCCACCTCCCTCTTGATCTTGGTTACATTGGCTTTGTTTGTGCAGGAGCTTTTCAATTTAATGTAATCAAAATTATCCATTTTGCATTTTATAATGCTCTCTAATTCTTGTTTGGTCCTAAAATCTTCCCCTCTCCACAGATCTGTCAGGTAAACTATTCCTTGCTTTCCCAAATTGCTTACAGTATCATCCTTTACACCTTGATCATGCACCCATTTAGACTTGATTTTGGTATATGGTGTTAGATAGTGATCTATGCCCACTTTCTGCCATACTGTATTCCAGTTTTCCCAGTAGTTTTTGTCAAATAGTGCATTCTTATCCCAAAAACTGGGGTCTTTGGGTTTATCGAACAATAGATTGCTATATTCATTAACTGCTCGGTCTCCTGCACCTAATCTATTCCATTGATCCACTACTCTACATCTCTGCCAGTACCAAGCAGTTTTGATGACTGCTGCTGTATAATACAGATTAAGATCTGGCATAGCTAGTCCACCTTCCCTAGCATTTATTTTCATTAATTCCCTTGAAATTCTAGACCGTTTGTTTTTCCAAATAAATTTTGTTATTATTTTGTCTAACTCTACAAAGTAGTTTTTTGGTAAATTGATTGGAATGGCACTAGATATATAGTTTGGTTTGGGTAAAATTGTTATTTTTATTATACTAGCTCGACCCAGCCACGAGCAATTGATATTTTTCCAACTATTTAGATCTGTTTTTATTTGTGTGAGAAGTGTTTTGTAGTTGTGATCATATAGATTCTGGGTTTGTTTTGGCAAGTAGATTCCCAAATATTTTATAATGTCTACAGTGACTTTAAATGGGATTTCTCTTTCTTATCTCTTGCTGTTGAGTTTTATTAGAGATGTATAGGAATGCTGAGGATTTATATGGGTTTATTTTATATCCTGCAACTTTGCCAAATTTATTTATTGTCTCAAGTAATTTTTTACTTGATTCTCTAGGATTCTCTAAGTATATCATCATATCATCTGCAAAGAGTGACAGCTTAGTCACTTCTTTGCCTAATTTGATTCCTTTGATTTCTTTTTCTTCTCTAATTGCTACTGCTAACGTTTCAAGTACCAGATTGAATAAGAGGGGTGATAGTGGACATCCTTGTTTCACTCCTGATCTTATTGGAAAGGCTTCTAGTTTATCCCCATTGCATATAATACTTGTTGATGGTTTTAGATAGATGCTAGCAACTATTTTAAGGAAGGCTCCATTTATTCCTATACTTTCTAGTGTTTTTAATAGGAATGGATGTTGTACTTTGTCAAAAGCCTTTTCTGCATCTATTGAGATGATCATGTGGTTTTTGATAGTTTTGTTGTTGATATGCTCAATTATACTGATGGTTTTCCTAATATTAAACCATCCTTGCATTCCTGGAATGAATCCTACCTGATCAGGGTGTATTATTTTTGTGATAAGTTGTTGGAGTCTTTTGGCTAATATTTTATTTAGAATTTTTGCTTCTAAATTCATGAGGGAAATTGGTCTATAATTTTCTTTCTCTGTTTTATCTCTTCCTGATTTAGGAATCAGTACCATATTTGTGTCATAGAAAGAGTTTGGCAGGACTCCTTCTTCACTAATTTTCCCAAATAGTTTGTAGAGTATTGGAATCAATTGTTCTTTAAATGTTTGATAGAATTCACTAGTGAACCCATCTGGCCCTGGAGATTTTTTTCTAGGGAGTTCATTGATGGCTTGTTTGATTTCTTTTTCTGAGATGGGGTTATTTAGGTAATTCACTTCCTCTTCAGTTAATCTGGGCAATTTGTGATTTTGTAAATATTCATCCATTTCACTAAGATTGTCATATTTATGGGCATACAATTGGGAAAAATGATTCCTCATTATTGTTTTTGATTTCCTCTTCATTGGAGGTAGATTCACCCTTTTTATTTTTGATACTCATAATTTGGTTTTCTTCTTTCTTTTTTTTATCATATTGACTAAGGGTCTATCAATTTTGTTGATTTTTTCATAAAAGCAGCTCTTAGTTTTATTTATTAATTCAATGGTTTTCTTAATTTCAATTTTATTAATCTCACCTTTGGTTTCAATATTTCTAATTTAGTACTAAATTGGGGATTTTCAATTTGTTCTTTTTCTAGCATTTTCAATTGCATGTCCAATTCATTGACCTCCCTTCTCTCTGCTTTAATTAAGTATGCACTCAGGGATATAAAAATTCCCCTGAGAACTGCCTTTAGTGCATCCCACAAATTTTGGTATGTTGTTTCATTATCATCATTCTCTTGAATGAAATTATTGATTGTTTCTATAATTTCTTGTTTGACCCACCAGTTTTTTAGGATTAAATTGTTTAATTTCCAATTAGTTTTTAGTCTATCTTTCCATGGCCCTTTATTGCATATAATTTTTATTGCATCATGATCTGAGAATGATGTGCTTACTATTTCTGCCTTTCTGCACTGGATTGTGAGGTTTTTATGCCCTAGTGCATGGTCTATTTTTGAGTATGTACCATGCACTGCTGAGAAGAAAGTAAATTCCTTTTTATCCCCATTCAGTTTTCTCCAGAGATCCATCATATCTAGTTTCTCTAAGATTCTATTCACCTCCTTAACTTCTTGTTTATTTTGAGGTTAGATTTATCGAGTTCAGAGAGGGGGAGATTAAGGTCCCCCACTAGTATAGTTTTGCTATCTATTTCTTCCTCTAATTCCTTTAACTTCTCCTCTAGGAATTTGGATGCTATACCACTTGGTGCATATATATTAAGTAGTGATGTTGCTTCATTCTCAATGGTGCCTTTTAGTAGGATATAGTTTCCTTCCTTATCTCTTTTAATTAGATCTATTTTTGCTTTTGCTTTATCTTAGATAAGTATTGCTACCCCTGCTTTTTTTACTTTAGCTGAGGCATAATAAATTTTACTCCAACCTTTTACCTTTAACCTGTGGGTATCCCTTTGTTTCAAATGTGTTTCTTGAAGACAGCATATTGCAGGATTATGGTTTTTAATCCATTCTGCTATCTGCCTGTTTTATGGGAGAGTTCATCCCATTCACATTCACAGTAATGATGACTATCTGTCTCTTCCCTTCCATCCTATTCCCTCCCCTGTTTATGTTTTTGTTTATTCCTTCTCCCTTCCCCTCCTTGAATTTTTTCCTTTTGACTGCCCCCTCCCTCAGTGTTCCCACCCAGTGACCCCCCTTCTTAACCTACCCTCTCCCCTTACTACAATTTCCCTCCCTTATAATCCCTCCCATTAGTCTCCTCCTTTTCACCCCCCCCCTTACCCTCCCACTATCTATAGGACACAATAAATTTTTATGCTTATCAGAGTAAATTACTCCCCGTTTGATTCCAAACAATTGAGAGTAAATTTCAAACAGTGCTCCTCTCCCTCCCTCCAATTCCTCTATTCAATGAATTTATGTGTCTATTCACGTTAGATTCTTAAACTTCACTGATTAATTTGATCCTTCTTTGAACCAGAACCAGTGATAATAGTGTTTAAATGATGTTCCTCTCCCTCTTACTTTCCCTTCTTCTATAGTGTGTTTTGATGCCTCTTCAGATGGCATATTTTACCTTTTCCTAGCTCATCCTTTCCTTTTTCCCATTACAGTACCTTTGATCCCCTTAATAGTCTTTTTATTTAGACTCCATGTTAGTGCATTCATACCCACACCCTCTAAGTATAACCCTTTTGCAGGTCATGATAATCATAAAGATTTCAAATATTGACAGTTATCAGCTCCACATATAGGGATGTGAACATTTTGCTCTTGTTGCATCCCAAGTAATGAGCATGTGTTTGTGGGTGTCGGTGTGTGCACTTCTGCATGTGTGAGTCTATGTTACCCTTGTTTACCTTTTTATGTCCTTCTGGAGTCTTGTAATTGGAGATCAAATTTTCCATTGAGCTCTGGCTATTTCATTAGGAAAGTCTGGAAATCCCTTACTTCATTAAACGTCCATCTCCTTGCCTGAAAGATTATGCTCAGTTTTGCCGGGTAGTTAATCCTTGGTTGTAGTCCTAGCTCTCTTGCCCTATGAAATATCAAATTCCAGTCCCTCTGCTCTTTTAATGTAGAAGCTGCTAGGTCCTGTGTGATCCTAACTGTAGTTCCTCAATATTTGAATTGTTTCTTTTTGGCTGCTTGTAGAATTTTTTCTTTAATCTTATAATTCTGGAATTTGGCTACTATATTTCTTGGAGTTTTCATTTTGGGATCTCTTTCAGGAGGAGTCCAGTGAATTCTATCAATAGCTATTTTATCTTCTGATTCCAGGACCTCAGGACAGTTTTCTTTGACAATTTCTTGGAGGATGTTGTCTAGACTGCTTTTCTCATCATGGCTTTCTGGTAGACCAATAATTCTTAGGTTGTCTCTCCTGGATCTGTTCTCTAGGTCAGTTATTTTTCCAGTGAGATATTTTACTTTTTCTTCCAATTTTTCAATCTTTTTTTTTTTTTTGATTGACTCCTGCTACATCATAGAGTTCTGAGTTTCAGTTTGATTGTATCTAATTTTTAGTGAATTATGGTCTTCAGTTAGTTTTTGAAGTTCCTTTTTTAGGGAGGTATTTTCTTTTTCCAAGTTGGTCACTGCCTCCCTGATTTGGTCTTTAAAAATTTTCTTAAGCTCCTCCAGGAATGCTATTTGGGCTTGAGACCAGATCATGTTTCCTTCTGTGGTCTCAGGTGTGGGTAGAGAGTCTATATTGTCCTGTGTATTTTGTTGTTCTTGCCCTGCATAGTATGCTCGAATAGACTTTCTTGCCTTCCCCTTCTCCTTTTCAGCTTCCTTCCTTCCCATTGTGACTTCCTGTTTCTTAGAGTCTCAGGCTATGAGTTTGGGGCCTGATCCTTGACTTTGAATACCTCTGGGTGGCAGTTTATGGCTAAGTCAGGGAAGTCAGTGAGGAATGTAGATGTGTAGGTGGGGATGAGTCTGACCACTTCAGATTTCTGCCTCTATACCCCTGGGCTATAAGTAGGCTTTTGTTGGTGAGGTGAGGTGGGGCTTGTTGGGTCCCCTCCCTCTCTTCTCTTCAGATTCCTGGCTGTCTCAGTTACACCCCTTCTTGGGGATTCTCAAGCCTGAGGCTATTTCCATTAACTTGGGATTTCAATCTGGGTGGGAGACTTATCTTTGGGTTTTCTGCTTCATGAAGGAGGGATGGGAGGATCAGAGCACCTAGAATTTAATTTGCCATTCCAGCCCCTGTATTATACAGGCAGGCATTTTCTAAACTTCCAGGCTGGGGGCTGAATGCAGCCTGAGAAGCCACTCTCTCCACTGGGGGCTCGACTCTCCTACCTGGCTCCAATGATCCTTCTCCTCTGTGAGATGACTGCAATTCGTCCTTTTTCTCTCTCTGGTGTAGTCTGCTTGTCTGCTCTTAGGTCTGAGCTGTGCAGACCCCACGCGCTCTGCGCTTGACCTGTGTGGACACACTGGCCAACCTCCTGGGCTGGATTCTGCCACACTCTGTCTTCCACTGGGCTCCATCACTCCGGAATCCGTTCAGATTTACCCTTTGAGACTTAGTGACAGAGGAGCTCATCGAGGTTACTGCTTCCTTTCCGCCATCTTCAACTTTTCAATTTTATGTAAGAAAAATTATTTTATTAAGGTTTTGGTGGTTCTTTTGGGGGGGTTTCTTGTTTTGTGGGGGGGAGGAGGGGAGTAATTTCTTCTATCTCCTATTTAGTTGAAACTTCACCCTCTAGGCCTACCCTTGAAAGATACAAATTTTATGTTTTTTTTAAACACTATGATTTTTAATGTTTGGATCAGATATACATTTTGGATTTATTGTGGAAAGTGGTGAAAAATTTACATCTAAACAATTGCTGACACACTGGTTTTCTATTTTTCCTGTTTTTTTTTTTTTTTGTTTTTGTTGGTTTTTTTTTTCTTTTTTTTTTTTTTTTTTTTTTTGGAGAGCAATTGGGGTTAAGTAACTTGCCAAAGGTCACACGGCTAGGTTTTGTGTGTGTGTGTGTGTGTGTGTGTGTGTGTGTGTTAAGTGTCTGAGTTCGGATCTGAACTCAGGTCCTTCTGACTCCAGGGCTGACACCCTACAAACTGCGCAACCTAGCCACCTCTGTTTTTTTTTTTTTTTTTTATATATAGCTTTTTAGTTTTCCTAGAAGGTCTTTGCAAATAAAAAGCATATTTTTTGTACATAATGTTTATTTTCCAGTTGAGTACCAGTATTTCTGATTCTCCTTGTCTAGCCTATTTTATTAACTTTTTTGCTGTTGTTGCTTTGTAATATAATATGAAGTTTGGAAGTGGTATTTAACTTTCATTCCTTTTTTCTTCATTTTTTTTTCCTGAAAATTAACAATAAGAGTTAAATATTTTTATTCCTTTGCTCTTCTAAGAATCATGGCCCCAGTGCATTAGGATAATTTGATTTCGATTTTAGTCTATATTTATTACTTTAATATTGTTCTTTTTCTTATCATTAGTGCTAATGATTATATTCATTTATCAAAGAATAAGAGGGAAAGTGGCATCCTAGTTTTACTCCAGTTTCTACTGGGAAAGCCCCTACTGTATTCCCATTTTATATAAGATTTGTTTTTAATTTTTAACAGAACTTTTTTTCATGTTAAAAAAGATTCATTTTTGTCTAAAATTTCAAGGATTTTTTTCTTTTTTAGTAAAAATGTGTATTCTACTTGGTCAAAGCTTTGTCTTGCATCTGTTAACAAAATCATTCAGTTTTGGATTTTTCAGACTGTGAATAAATTAATAATGTCCTCAAAGTTAACCATTTTTTTAAATCATAGTATCCATCCAACTTGTTTATACTGAGTGACATATTAGGTAAATTCTCAGTTTTTGTCAAGATTTGATTTAATATTTTATAAAAAACATTTAGGGAATCCACCCCAAATGATCATACAGACTGTTTGTTCCCAGCTTGTGATAGAGCTGACCAAGTTTATATTGGTCTGATCAGTCACAGTCAGAAACAAACTCTAGCATAATGATGTCATTTTAGTCCTCTTCAAGAAGGAAAGACAACAACCAACTAACCAACGAATCATTTGAATGGTAAAATTTTTTACTAACTTTTTTTTTCTCTTTGACTATAACTTTTTTTTAAAAAAATATGGTCAACACATATTTTAATTCTTTCTTTTTTGCCTTTTTTTGTAGGGCAATTGGGGGTAAATTACTTGCCCAAGGTCACATGGCTAGTACGGGTTAAGTGTCTGAGGTGGATTTGAACTCAGGTCCTCCTGACCTCCAGAGCTGGTGCTCAATTTACTACAGCACCTAGCTGCCACACTTATATATATATATATATATATATATATATATATATATATATATATATATATAATGTATGTATATATGTATATATGTATGTATATATGTATATATGTATGTATGTATATATGTATATATGTATATATGTATATATGTATATATATGTATATATATATATATACATATATACACTTTTTTTCCTTTTACAAATGTTTTATTAACTTCTGGTTTACATCATTCATTTCCAACAGATTTTGAGTTACAATTTTTCCCCATTTTTCCCTACCCACCACCCCAGAATAGCAGTCCCACTAGATATCCCCTCATCCAATCTGCTCTCTCCCATATCTTCTCCCATACCCTCTTCAACTTTACCATTAGGGCAAGGTGAATCTCTGTGCCCCAATGCCTGCACAACTTATCTCTCAATTACATGCAAAACAGTATTAATAATAATATTTATATATATGTGAAACATTTAATTTCAAAACTTCGAATTTCAGATCCATTAACTTCCTCCCTTGTCACCCACTCCCTCTGGGAAGATAAGCAATTCAGCATGTGTTGTACTTATAAAGCTATGCAAAACATTACCATATAGATATATTGTAAAAGATTGCTTATATTTCCCTCCCACCCATCCCAACCCCCACTTGGTCCATTCCCTACTTTGATGCTGTCCCTCTTCGAAAGTGGGTACTTTCATCCTCACCTCCCCTCAGCATGCCCTCCCCTCCATCATCACCCCTCTCATCCCCCTTCTCCCTACTTTCCTGCAGGGTGAGATATCCCATTTAATATGTATGTCATTCTCTCCCTGAGCCAAATTCTATGAGAATATGGTTTTGCCTTTTTGTCTTCCTTTTCTTCCCCTTCCCTGCAACTCCTTCCCCTTTCCTCTTCTACATGAGATAGTTTACCCTACTCTGTCTCTCCCCATCTCCTCTTGCCACATTCCCCTCTCATCACTTAACTTCACCCCTTAAAGGATCATCCCTTCCCACCTGTGCCCTCTATCCATGTATACCTATAAACATATATGCACACATTCACATATGTATTCATATGCCCATATACCCTTTTTTCAATCATTTTCATACTGAGAAAGGTTTCATCAGTCACAGTTATTGTTTTTCAATGTAGGAATATAAATAGTTCAACTTTGATAAATTCCTTTTTGTTGCTTTTCCCTGTTTATCTTCTCAAGCATCTCTTGCTTCTTGGGTCTGAATGTCAAATTTTCTATTCAACTCTGTTTTTTTTCCTCAAAAATGCTTGAAAATCCTCCATTCCACTGAATGACCATATTTTCCCCTGAAACAAGATCCTCAGTATTGCTGGGTAGGTGATTTTTAGTCCTTTGCCCTCTGGAATATTATATTCCATGCCCTTTGATCACTCAGTACAGAAGCTGCCAGGTCCATTTATATTCTGATTGTGTTTCCACAATATTGATAATGTTTCTTCCTGGATGCTTGTAGTATTTTCTCCTTGATCTGGGAATTCTCAAACATGGCTATAATATTCATAGGAGTTTTCTTTTTGAGATCTTTTTTCTGGAGGTGATCTCTGGATTCTTTCAATCTCTATTTCACCCTCTGGGTCTAAAAAATCAGGGCAAATTTCCTTGAGAATTTCTTGAAGGATGATTTCTAGGTTCTTTCTTTGACCTTGGCTTTCAGGTTGTACAATAATTTTTAAATTTCCTCTCCTGGATCTATTTTCCAGGTCAGTGGTTTTTCTTCTTTCATTTGTTTAGATATGTTTAACAGCATCTTGATTTCTCATAAAGTCACTAGCTTCCATTTGCTGCAATCTAATTCTGAAGGAATGAATCTCCTTAGTGAGCTTTTGAGATTCTTTTTCCATATGGCAAAGTCAGCTTTTTAAGGCATTCTTCTCCTCATTGCCTTTTTGAGCCTCTTTTGCCACTTGAGTCAGTCCATTTATTTTTTTTTTATTTTTTAAAAGCAATTGGGGTTAAGTAACTTGCTCAAGGTTACACAGCTAGTCATTATTTATGTGTGGGTTCTCATTTTCTGAGGCCGGATTTGATCTCGGGTCATCCCAACTCCGAGACCAGCGCTCTTACTCACTGTGCCACCTAGCCGCCCAGAGTTAGTACATTTATTAAGGTGTTATTTTCCTCAGTCAGTCTGTTGACTCTCATTTCATACTTTTCCTGCATCCTTTTCATTTCTCTTCCCAATTTTTCCGCTGCTTCTCTTATTTGGTTTTTAAAATCCTTCTTAAGGTCCTCTATGGACTGTAACCTCCTTGTATTTTCATTTAGGGCTTTTGGTGCAGGATTTCTGACCTCACAGTCCTCCTCCTATTCCATGCTTCGATGCTCTCTGTCCCCCAAATAGGAGTCTAATGTTGCTTTTTTCTGTTTATTTTGTTTCCTTTGCCTAGGCATGTTCCCACTTAATTACTTGACTTTTGGGCTTGTTGCCACAGTAGGACTCTGCCACCAGACAGGGGAGCTTCTGTCCCAAATGTTGGGGTCTTCTCCACTGCTGGAGGTATTAGTTCGGTGCCCTTCCTGAAGCCCCCACACACTCTGGCAAGCTGGACACACATCCCAAGACCTCCACCCCAGACTACAATCCAGATCCAGGGAGGGTAAAGCACTAGCAGTTATCCCCCAGACTGATTGCCTGGTACCCCTACAGTCTGCAGGCCAGGAGCTGAAGCTGCAACTGAAGCCGCTGCTCCTCCGTCACTTCTCACACCCAGGGGAAGAAGTTTACACATTCCTAAATACTGGTCCCAAAGTCCATAGGGAACTAACCTCTCACTTTGTCCTAGGCATACATGTTTTGATAATTCTGGAATAGCCACATCTGCTGGTATTCTGGGGTCCCTCCAGCCAGCTGCTGGTCTGGGTGCCCTGGGGCTAAAACTTCTGACTCACCAGGTCCTGGACTTGTCTCCCAGAGTGCTGCACTGCCTGCTCCCTGCCAGGCTGCCAGACTGTCCTCAGTGTGAGGTTAGCATCTCTGTGTCCTTCTGTGGGTTCTGGAGCTCCAGAGGTTGTTCAGAGACCCTCTTTACATAATTTTGAAGTGGTGTGGGCTGTAGTGCCATTGATGTGCTGTTTCTAAGTCACCATCAATTTTTTTAAGATTAAAGGGATATATTGCTTGCCACATGAATTCAAACTACATATGCTATATGCTGACAGTAGGCAGTATTAGGGTGTGGGAAAGGAGGAAAAGCAGAAGAGAGACCAGAGCTGGCGTTCTGTTGCTATAGGGAATGCCTGATGTGGAAACTCCATCCACCAAATTACTTTTTTCCATAACTTACGAGACTCAGAGAGTTGCTTAGATGATGGAATCAAACTGAAATAGAAACAGAAAATTTAATCTCTACATAAGAATCCCTGACAATCTCATATAGATTTAGTTTTTATTGTATTTTTATTTATTTAGTTAAATATCTCCCAATGACATTTTAATCTAGCTTGGGCAGCATTTTGGAGTATTGAATGTTTGACATCACAAGGCTAATACACTGAAAGCTTAAACAATTTGGCATGATCACCCAAACCATACACCAAAGCAAAAACTTGAACTCTGCAGCTGGCTTTCTATGTTGGCATATTGTCCTTCAGCAGACGAATGGAACTGAACCAGAAATCAGAAATCATGGTTTCTAATCTCAATCTTATCACTTACTTGGCCTAATAATTTGACGTTTTTAATCTAAATTTACTTATCAATAAATCTGAATAATGCCTCCTTAGCAAATATTCAGGGTTCAGGAATTTATAATTATGTATGCTATACGAACTCTAAGACAATATTAACTTAGTTTTCCTGATTATGTATTAGCAGACAGGTAGAAAGAGACAATGTTGTACATAGAGTATTAGATTTAGAATTAGGATAGTATAAGAGTAAATCACTATAGCTCTCTGCAGCTCAGTTTCCTCATCTATACAAAGGGGCTATTAAAATTTGCAATAAAATTCCCACCTGCTATGAGTCTGAAATGGAATTAATATATTCTGAAATGATCCTGACTCAGTCCACTTTCCTGATTCTTTAGATTCATGGGACACTCTTGATTGCTCCACAATGAACAAAAACAGATTTACTTAGAATGAGAAAAAGATTCAGCAAAAGTAGCTACCAAGAACAGCTTGAGTTAATTAAGTTGAGCAAAAATTTCTCTTTAACTATCATGTTCCAACAACTGAATATCAGAGCACCCCTGGTTCTCTTATGGATGTGTTAGTCTAAGGAGATGAGGATGTGACATAAGAAGTCTGAGCCTTTAGTCCCCTGAGCCAACAAGTTCTGAAAGAATGTCTTAATACCTTTTAAGGAAACAAACAAAGCAAAAATCTAACTTGCATAGTAGAATGGCGGGAGAAAATAGCATATGGCTTCTACCATAATATGTAAAGTGCTTCTCAAATTTTACTATAGAAATTTCAGTTATTATTATCTGCATATATGTACATATGTATATATATATATGTATATATATATGCATATGTATACATCTCCGGTCTATCATAATTCATATAAAATCAACTACTATCTCTTCCTGAATATGAGGTAAAACATCTCCATAAAATGATTTATTTGCCATTTTAATTCTTCTGAGATCATGATATTCCCTCTGCTGTCATGTGAAAGACAGAGTAAAAATATTCTTTGTGTTTCCAAAGGACAGGGATTAATCTAACAGGTGAAAGTTACAATAAGAAAGATCTGTCTCAATATTTGAACTGATTTCTTATGCATTAGAGTCATCCAAATTGGGAATGAACTTCTTTAAGAGCTGGTAAGGTCTCTGTCACTCCAAGTCTTCAATCAGCGACAGGATGACCACTTAGAGAAGAGATAACTAAGAGAAGTGGATTAGCTGATGATTCTAACAATAGGATTATATGATTCTACCACTTGGAACTTGTGGTAAATGTAAGTTTAATTAATGATTGTTCCACAGTTAGAACTAAGTTTTAAGTTATCCTTGTAATTGAGAGAGGAAAATCTGTCTCTCTGAAAAATATGTTTGTCTATTTACATCTTTCAATTGGGTGGAAGGAAAGAAAAGCTACTACCTTATGTTCGTATCCCAAGATTTCCCTTTTTCTACTGGTAAGAATGAGGCATAAAAAGATGATAGACTCATTCATAGACACATTCACATATGTAAAGCCAAAAGGTGCCTACAAGGTCATCCAGTTTCAGCCCTCATTTTACAAAAAACTGCCGCCTGGGGCAGTGAAGTGTCTTGTTCGTAACTATTTGGTGTTTCTCATCCTTCCCTCTACTTCTACCCTCAAATGATTTTGGGTTTAGATGTTTACATTTTTTAACTTATAATATAATGGTCCCTGCCTCACACAATCTGAACAGAATCCACATTATACCTGCTGTTTTGTTTGTTTTTCCTCATTGAATATAGTTATGACCTTATTGATGGCACAGACCATAGCCTAATCTACTTCTCTCTATATTAGGAGTGCCTTAGAGCAGAAATTGTATCTTCAGTGTAGAGATACTTTCACTATTAAATCTCTGGGGTTTTTTCAGGGATGAAGATTCATCACTTTCTACTTTACTACTTGGAGGCCATATATATGGTTACAATCATATTTATCATGATTCTCAGTAGTGAGCTTGACGTGGTAATTAAGGGAAATACTCCAACTAATAACTAAAACAGTGTGTGCTACTGTCAAAGTTACAGATTACATATTGGTCATCTGTGTTTCCAACCATGTCCTTCACAGGCCCCACTGATGTTTGCTTCATCTCTTCCTGGATATCATTATATTTGGCACATTTCTCCAGAAAGCATGTCTGATGCACAACAGATACACTGGAAGTGGGAACACAAAAAACCATGCTTATAAAATTCCTATTCAGTTTAGAGATGATTTTGCTCACAGCCAGTGGAAGCAGGGATGATGTTTGGGGAAGCACCCTATCTATCACAATACAACTTGCCCAAGGATATCTACTATATTCTGGGTAGCAGTAATGTCGTGGACTGAGGTCATGAGTCCTTGCACAATACCAACATTATCTCTGATTACATTAACCAGGAGGAGTGAGCAATTATTACTTGAAGAGGAACATTATTCACAGTCTTAATGGAATTATCATGTTTTTTGTTGTCTTCTCATGAACATAGGAGCCTCAGCAGAAATAGAGGTATTGATAATATTAGAGTCAGCCTTTAAGTAAGACCAGCCTTATCTAAGGTGTAAAGACCCTAGTGGATTCTGCTATATACTGAGTCTCACCATAATGGTGGGATAATTTTCTTGGAAGATAGTAATGGTGTTTTATTGATTTAAAGATGAGTGACTTTCCATTCTCAGTGTCCTTGTACATGTGTTGAGTAGAAGTCCATTGAGGTCAATGAAAATATCATTGACAGTCACAATGTCTGCTCTTTCGGAAGTTAATACAGTCCTAGTGACCATGTGCCTAATACAGCTTTGGAGAACACATATAATTTGTAGGTCTGATTGGGATAAAAAAAATCAGCAAAGAAAAGGAGATTGAGTAGTGATCAGACAGGAATGAAGAGAATGAGGAGAAAGTAGGACTAAGAATACCTAAACAGTATATCAAGAAGAGAGAAAGGCTCTTGACAATATCAAAGACTATAGGGAAGTCAAGAAGGGTGAGAATTGAAAAAAAAGGCCATTATATTTTGAAATTAATTGGTCATTGACAACTTTTGAGAAAATAGTTCCAGTTCGACGATTAAGGCAGCAGTCATATTACAGTCTCAAGAAGAGAATGGGAGTAAAAGAAATGGGGAAACTGACTCTAGATGGTTCTCACAGGGATGTTAGCAATGAAAAAAGAGGAGAGATTAGATATATTACTAGGAGAGATGGATGGATCTAGTGAAGGTTTTTGTCATTATTGCTGTTGTTTGTTTAGTTTTGTATTGTTTTTTTACTTACAAATAATTTTATTTGAATATAAGAATTTCCTTATATAAAAGTATTATAACAAATCATTTTTCCATATCTTTTTTGACATTTCCACCATTCATCCTTGCATATTTATGTAGACACTTTGGTATTTTGTATTTTTGTGTTTGTGGTCACCTATCTTTTTCTGACCTTCCATTCTTTGTTTTATATGTGTTTCAAATAGATCTTTTCAAGTTTCTTTTTTTTCTCTCATTTCTTAAAAAATTTCCTGTTTACATCATTCATTTCCACAAGATTTTGAGTTACAAATTTTCTCCCCAATTTTCCCTACCCACCACCCCAAAATAGCATTCCCACTGAATATCTCCTTCCCCAATCTGCTTTCTCACAATATCTTCCCCCATTCACCCTTCAGCTTTCCAGTATGGCACGGTGGAGCTCTATGCCCCATGGCCTATATATCTAATTTCCCAGTTACATGTAAAATAATGATAATAATAATAATAAGTATCTATATGTATTTATGTATATTAAACATTTAATTTTAAAACTTTGGATTCCAGATTCTTTCCCTTTCTCTATTATCACCCACACTCACTGGGAAGATAAGCAATTCAATATAGTTTATACATGTGTAGCTATGGAAAACATTTACATAGTGGATATATTGTGAAAGAATGACTATATTTCCCTCCATCTTATCTCACTCCCCACTTGTTCTATTCTCTACTTTGATCCTGTCCCTTTCAAAAGTGGGCGCTTCCAACTTCCCTGCCCCCTAGCCTGCCTTCCCTTCCATTATCCTCCCCTCTCTTCCCCTTCCCCTCTACTCTCCTGTAGGGTGAGATACCCTATTTAATGTGTATGTCATTCCCTCCCTATGTCAAATTAATTGAGAATAAGGTTGACATTCCCTTTTGCCTTCCTGCTCTTCTCCTCCATTGTAACAATTTTCTCTTGCCTCTTCTATATAAGATAATTTACCCCATTGTGTCTCTCCCCATCTCCTCTCATTATATTCATCTCTCACTTTGTAATTTCACCTTTTAAGTATCATCCCTTCCTATTAAATTGGTCCAGTGCCATCTGGCTATGTACACTTGTACACATATATACACAAACTCACATGTGTATTCATATGCCCTTATATCATCATATATTGACATATATATGTATGTATACATATACACACATACATATATATACATGCATTCATATACATATACATATACATATACATATATATATATATATATATATATATATATATATATATATACACATTTCTTTTCCCTTCAACTATGCACATACTGAGAAATAGTGTCATAAGTTACAATGATTGTTTTTCCATGTAGGAATATAAGTAGTTCAACTTTGAGAAGTTCCTTATAATTTCTTTTCCCTGTTTACCTTCTCAAGCTTCTCTTGCTTCTTGTATCTGAATGTCAAATTCTCTATACAATTCTGTTTTTTTCAGAAAGTCCTCTATTCCACTGAATGACCATATTTTCCCCTGGAACATGATACTCAGTTTTGCTCGGTAGGTGATTCTTGGTTTTAATCCCAGATCCTTTGACCTCTAGAATATCATATTCTAAGCCATTTGATCACTCAGTGTAGAAGCTGCCAGGTGCTAAGTTATCCTGATTGTATTTCCACAATAATGAAATTGTTTCTTCCTGGCTATGTGTAATATTTTCTCCTTGATCTGGGAATTCTGGAACCTGGATATAATATTCCTAGGAATTTTCTTTTGGGCATCTTTTTCGAGGTGATTGGTGGACTCTTTCAATACCTATTTTGCCCTCTTGTTCTAAAACATCGGGGAAATTTTCCTTGACAATTTCTTGAAGCATGATTTCTGGGTTCTTTTTTTGATCATAGCTTTCAGGTAGTCCAATAATTTTAAAATGATCTCTCTTGGATCTATTTTCCAGGTCAGTGGTTTTCCCATTGAGATATTTCACATTACCTTCTATTTTTTTCTTTCTTTTGGATCTGATTAATAGTATTTTGTTTTCTCATAAAGTCACTGGCTTCCATTTGCTCCCATCTAATTCTGAAGGAATGATTCCCTTCAGTGAGCTTTTGAGATTCTTTTTCCATCTGGCAAATTCAGCTTTTTAAGGCATTCTTCTCCTCATTGCCTTTTTGAATCACTTTTGCCATTTGAACTAGTCTATTTTTAAGGTGTTATTTTATTCAAACAGGTTGTTGACTCTCATTTCATAATTTTCTTGCATCATTCTCATTTCTCTTCCCAATTTTTCCTCCACTTCTCTTATCTGGTTTTCAAAATCCTTCTTAATGTACTCTATGGCTTGTAACCAGCTCATATTTTTCTTGGAAGCTTTTGGTGCAGGAGTTCTGACTTCACTGATTTTCTCCTGTTCCATGCTTTGATCCCTTTTGTCCCCAAAATAGGAGTGTAAAGTTGGATCCTGTTTGCTTTGTTTCCTTTGCTTCCTCATGTTGCCACTCAATTACTTGACTTTTGAGCCTTTTGAAACAGTAGAACTCTGCTACCAAAAATGGGAGCTTTATCCCAAATGCTGGGGTTTTTGCAACTGCTGGAGGTAATAGTTGGGTGCCCTCTCTGAAGCCTCCCCACACTCTGGGAGACTGCTCACACACCTTAGGCCCTCCACCCTAGACAACAATCCAGATCCAAGCAGGTTAAAGCAAGAGCAATTACCCCCTTAGACTTGTGGCTTTGTCCCTCTACAATCTGCAGTCCAGGAGCTCTGAAGCAGCCGCAAGGCAGAAGCTACATGGCCTTGGGGCCTCAGCTACTTCTCTTCCAGGGTCAAAGGTTAGATTGAACTTACAATTCCCAGGTCCCAAAGTCTACAGTACACTGACTGCTCACTTTGTCCTTGGCATCTATGGGTTAATAATTCTGGAAACTACCACAGCTGCTGGTGATCTGAAATCCCTCCAGCAAGAGGCTGGTCAGGCCTCCCTGGAGCTAAGACCTCTGGCTCGAGTGGGGCTGGGGTCAGCTCCCAGAGTGCTGTGCTGGCTGCTTGCTGCAGGCCTGCTGGGCTGTCCTCAGCTGGACGTTAGTTTCTCTGTCATTTATGGGTTCTGTAGCTCCAAAGTTTGTTCAGGGTAACCTTTTCCATGAGTTGGAGAAGGTGGGAGCCAGGCATAAGTCCTGTTTCTACTGCCATCTTGACTCTGCCCCCCTAGTTTTGTTTTTAAATAGGGGGCAACATAGATGTATTTTTAGGAAATAGGAGAATAGCCAGTAGACAAGGAGATGTTAAAGAATAGTGAAAGAATCATGAGTGATAGAGGTAACAATTTGCTAGTGAAAATGAGAGAGAACAGAATTATTTTTTCACTTAGATGGCTTTGCCTTCTCAAAGGGTCAAGGAGAAGGGCCAAAGGAGAAGGGCAATTTTATTATGTAAGACAGGTGGGAGGGAGCAGTGTGTCTAGCCTGCCTTGTCAA
This sequence comes from Gymnobelideus leadbeateri, assembly GCA_011680675.1. NCBI lineage: Eukaryota > Metazoa > Chordata > Mammalia > Diprotodontia > Petauridae > Gymnobelideus > Gymnobelideus leadbeateri. The sequence continues at coordinate 240,893 of WOXC01004493.1, forward strand.
GTCACTCTATGAGGTGGGTTATAAATCTTTGTCTCGTGCTCAAGTCAGTTATCAATCAGTCAGGATTCATTTATTTATCACTTACCATGTTTCATTCAATATTTAAGTGCTAGGTATACAAAGAAAAAAACAAACTGCCATTGTCCCTGTTCTCAAGGAGCTTACATTTTAATGTGGGAGACAGCAAATAAGATTTAGAGGTGAGGAAAGAGAATATTCCAGATATGTGAGAGAGGCAGTGAAAAGCTATCAAATTTTGAGATAGAGGTTATGTGTGAGGAGCAGCAGGAGTGTCAGTATTTCTAGACCATAGAATATGAAAAGACCAGTAAAATGGTGGAGGTGGAATCTAGAAAGAAATAAAAATATATGGATGTGAAGAACTGTCAAGATTGTTTTCATTACTTCTTCAGAGAAAGAAAAAAAAAGTCTAGTCTTTGCAGCAGGATTTTTTGGTAGCTATAACTCCTACTAGCAAATCTATATAAGAAACTTGCTGAGACAGAATGCTTTTTTTTTCTCTTTAACCCAGGCTTGAAAATTAAGAATTAAGATATCAGTATCCTGATATGATGATATTAACATATGTGTAGAGATATAGAAATAGAAATAGAAAGGGTTTCAGAGGTTATCTATTCCAACCTTCCCTTTTTTTTAGTAGATGAGTAAACTAAGACCCAAAGGAGGACCTTGTTCAAGGTCAGTGTTAGATGTGACATAATCCCATAGGCATTTTGTGGTTACAGAAAAAGTGTAATTTGGGTGTATTTGAAATAGAATGCTAACGCCCATATCCTCTTTTTTCTTCTATGTTTGGGGAATTTCCTTCCTACCATATACACACTGGCCAAACCTCCACAGTGGAGGGCTGAAAAAGGATGGCATCCATCTATTTCCTGGGGTTCTAAATGATATAAATGGAAAATCAGCATCAAGTCTCTTCTGAAAATATTAGATTTCCCCTTAAGGCCCAGCTGATGATTTTGACCTTGACAATGAGTGTGAATTTGTCAATCTGTCAGGAAGGAAATAGGTAATAAGATCTAGGACAACTCATAACAGCTTTTTCACATTTTCAAATGTTGGTATTAGGGGAATGCTTAGCAATTGATTGTTTCCAAAACTGTGTGTTTAAGTGCAAATAATTTTAAACTCTTCTTTCTCTTATCCTGGCATCCCCTTGGATATTTGCCAATGAGTAGAGCACACATTCACCACCTGCAACTATTTAGGAGTTGGAGCAAACCATCATTTTTATGAGATGCGTTATTCTTTTCTTGCCTTTATTATGCATTCTATATCAAGCACATTTCAAAGACATTTGTATTTTAACCATGTCTTCTGCAAAGAGTCACATATAAATAGCCTATTTAATAGATAGCATTTATTCTCTATAATATGTAATGAAATCCACAACACATCATAAAAATGAAAGCAATGCATTTCATAATTTTCTCATCTAGACAATGTATATTCCTGCCTCCACACCTTTGTTCACTTGTTCTCATAGTATGAAATTTTACTTTTGGAATCTTGCTGAATTCTTGGTTCAATTGATGTCTTACATTAAAAGTATGCCTATTTAATTGTTTGGGAAATTTTAAATTATCCCTTCATTAACTTCTATTTGAGAAAGATGAGGTTTAATGTTGTACCTTTTCCCACTGTATGTAAAAAAAGCATTCTCAGAAAGAATCACAATGAATAGACCATGTGACTAGAGGGGGCGAGCCTTTTTCCATTGTTAACATGGATAGCCCTTAAATGAAAATTGGCATAACCCCTTAAATGGGATAGAGCTCCCATGTAATGCTCAAAGAGTCATAGAATAGAATCGAACAGATGTCAGATATTGCTTCCAACCTTCAAGAGAAGCTGAAAACCATGTTATAGATAGAGGGAATTAGCTATAATAATAATTTGGTGGGTTTTATTCCAGGAAAAGGCCTTTAGACAGAGCTGATAGCACTGTCCTAGGGATGCTTTTCCCCTAATTGCCCTTCCCTTGCCCCAGTAATGGTCTTATCCCAGGGATTCTTCTTCTAACTTCAGTTTAGAAATCAGAGCATGTTTCTTGCCCTGCAAGGCCATATCCCATGAGTCTACAATCCCACCCCAACTTCCCCAACAGTTCTCCTACATTGAGTGTGGGAAGAGATTAAACTATTGAAGAGATAGGAAGCATTCACATAGTACTTTTCTCCCCGTTCAACACTTCTTTCTCTACTCTGGTACCTATACTAGAAAGATAAGTTTTTATAACTTCTCTGGAGATGAGGGCAACAAGTAGCAATTCTTTCTTTTTTCCTCTAGAAGGCTACATTGTCTCTGGTCTAGATAGCCATTGTGAGGTATTAATATATCCCGTCTCACTTGAAATACTATTTCTTAGTATATAGATTTAGAGCAGGGGTTCTTGACCTATGGTTTCTAGAATTTTATTTTACAGCATTTTAAAAATTGTATTACACTGTAAGAAAGCTAGGTGGCACAGTGAATAGGGTGATGGACCTGAAGTCAGGAAGACTCATCTTACTGAGTTCAAATCTGACCTCTGAAACTAACTATGTGACCCTGGGCAATCACTTAACCCACTTTCCCTCAGTTTCCTCATCTTTAAAATGAGCTGGAGAACAAAATGACAAACCACACCATTATCATTGCCAAGAAAACCCCCGATAGGTTCATGAAAAATAGAAGAGGACTGAAAGATTGAACAACAAAAACAAAATTTAATATAATTTGTTTCCTTTATAATCCTATGTATTTTTTTATTTAAAAACATTATCCTACAAAAGGGTCTATAGGATTAACCAAACAAAGAGGTTCATGACATAAAAAAGCTTAAGGACATTTGACCTAATCAAATAGATTCCTAGAAGTCATTTCAATGAATTTGCATATAGGTATTTAGTTATACATTCTTCATTATATCCCCGTGCTTACAAGTTCTCATCAAATTCTCCCTTATCTTTTTTGAGTGAAATCATCTGTTTACTGAGTAGGGATTTAGCCTTCAACTGCATCCTATCAAATGTATCGTATCAAATTCTATCAGATATTTATAATGTTCAATTATTTGTACCCATATTATAGACATGTTTATTTGTGTGCTGCATTCCTGGCTACTAAAAGTGAAGTAAATTAGTACATGCAGATGTGGTTCCTCTAGATTCCAGTTTTATTCTGAATATTTCATTCTAGAGTCCCTGGGAGGAGAAGGGGTAATGGTACACAGCTAAGGTGACAAAAAGAGAAAACAGGTTGGGGGAGGGAGAGAGGGATAGGATGAATGGAGGTAAAAAGAGAGAAAATGTGTCTGACCAAAGGAGAGAGCCTCATAACAATAAGGTAATGCAATGATTGCATGTGCGTGGTTGAAAAATTGTCCCTGAAGGCAACTCAAAACAAATCATTCCAAGAATATTTTTAGAAATGGCAATATTGCTAGAATAAGTATTCAGCTTCATAAGAGTAATAATGCTGAAGGACAGCATTCATTTCACCATTTAAGATCTGGTATAAGTGTTAAAAGCCAAGCTTCATTACTTTATAGTTGCATGTATTCAATCCCTAAACATATTTTTTAGCTTTATTAAAAATACTTTTTTAGTAATGGCTGCAGCCTACTTTTTCATAAAGAAATGCAGAAGATTTTTGACTAAAATGAAAAGGTTTTCCATCAGAAGCAATGTAATTCAGCAAACATTTCTTAAGCACCAACTGTATGTTAGGCAGCATTGGATGATGGACAGAAAACTGGCCTTGGAATTGGGAAGAAATGAGTTCAGATCTTGACCTGGTACATTACTGGATGTATGACCCTGGATAAGTCACTTAACTTCTTGGGGTATATGGAAACTTTTTAGGACTATAAATGGCAAAGTTGTCTACCTTGGTAGGAGAAATTTCCTCATTAAAAGCTCCTTCATGAATAAAACATAAGTCTACTTAAAAAAAGCAAAAAAAAAAAGTCAGGTATAATACTATACTAAGCATCTGCAACAGAAACATAAAACAAATAACTTTGTAAGACTTAAAAACCTTAATCACCACTGTGATCAATCATGATTTCAAAAGATAGATTAAGAAGCAAGCTATACACTTCCTTCCAGAGATGATGGATTCACAGAGCAGAATGAGACATATAATATCTGGACATGATCAATATAGGAATTTGTTTGACTTGACTGTGCATATTTGTTACAGAGATTTTCTTTTCTCTTTCTTTTATTCAATGTGGGGAGGGAAGGTGGAAGGAAATCGAATTAGATTTTGTTTAGTTGAAAATAATTAAATTTTAATAAAGTCATCCTTGCCCTCAGTAAGTAAACACTAAGGGAATAGGGTGGATTCTATGTGGAAACCAACAAATATAAGGTAGAACATGACAAGTACAAAGAAGAAATCCAAACCAAGTAGTATGAAAAATAAATTGAGGGGATCAGAGAAAGCTTCTGGGAAAGCATATCACCTGGACTGAGGTTTGAAGAAAAAAGTATTTCTGCTGGTATTGTAGGGTATGTTTGCCAAGAGGGTGGGGTAGGGTGTGGAGGAGCTGATAGGAGTCATAGAAGAGCAGACTGAGATTTTGATTGGTTAAAACTTTGGTTTGACTGGAATATACAATTCATGAAGGTATATAGTGTGATATAAGGTAGAAAAGGTGGATTGGTATCAGATTGTAGAAGGCTTTAAATGCCAGGGTCAATAAAAGGATATATGGAGATTTTTTTTTTCAGTAGATCAGAGACATTGTCTATTATTAGGGAGACTGTTTTGGTAGATATATAAAGAATAAATTGGAGAAGGGAAAGATTGGGGAGAGATATATCCTCTATGAGACTTATACCAAAGGCTAGTCAAGAGCTGAGGAAGACCTGAAATAGGTTGGGAGCAGTGTCTATAGAAAGAAAGAGCAGCTAGATGATGCAATGGATAGATCCTTGGACATAGAGTCAGGTAGACTCAACTTTCCGAGTTCAAATCTGACCTAATACACTTAATAGCTGTGGGACCCTGGGCAAATCACTGAACCTTTTTTCCCCCTTAGTTCTCTCATCTGTAAAATTTGATGGAAAAGGAAAGGACAAACCACTCCAGTATCTCTGCCAAAACAAACAAACAAATAAACGAACAAATGGAATCGTGAAGAATCATAATCGGACGTGACTGAAGATGGTGATATAGTATAGAAAGGAGGGGAAGGACTTGAGAGATTGTGGAGATGGAGTTGTCAGAGGAGGCAATGATTAGATTTGGGGGTTAGGAGGAATAGTCAGACTGTGGACCTTTGTAGTCATATCGTTGCTTCATATGAACAAAATGATTAACTACTTTAATTTGAATGTGAACAATTAAATCAATACAAATAATGCTCAATCCCTACATTTTAAAGGAAATTGTACCTTGAATAATATGTCAGAAGGTTTCCATATAGAAGCAGAAGTCCTTTATGTGCTCCTGTTTGCAGATTAGTTGTATTAATGGTTTTAAGCATAGAATATGATAGGGCCTCAAAAGAGATCAGCCACAATTTACACAGGAAAGGGGGGAAAAAGAAAAAATAATAATGTCTATTTTCTATTTTGGCATATAGCTGGAAGTGAATTCCTCAAAGCAGTCTATAACTTTATATATTTTGTATATGCACTAGGAAGAGGTTGCAGGACAAAGAACTGGTGAAATATTGATTAAGAAGAGGAGAATAGGCCGGCTAGGTGGCACAGTGAATAGAGCATTGGCCCTGTAGTCAAGAGGATCTGAGTTCAAATCCAGCCTCAGACACTTGACATACTTACTAGCTGTGTGACCTTGGGCAAGTCACTTAACCCCAATTGCCTTGCCGCCCCCCTCCAAACAAAAAGAAGAGAGTAGAATGAATAGATTTTTAAAAATTATATTGTATTTTTGATGTTCTCAAGCAGCTCCATGAGAAACTGATTAAATGTAACATGTATGTATATGTATATATACATACATGCATGTATTATATATGCAGACATATACATGTATGTTTGTTATATGGTTGCAGACCTAGGAGTAATACAAACTCTGAAGATTCAAAATTATAGATGACATAAAGGACATAGAAGTAAATGCATTATAAGATATTCATTTTTTGTTTGTTTTTGTTTTTGTTTTTAGGGAAGATTTATAAGTGGATGTAATAGAAGTGGTTATTCAATTTTATGTCAAACTTTTGGATTATCAAATGAATGAATAAATGGAAACTGATTATTTTGCCTGCTAAATTGAAAATAGACTTTAAAAAAAGAAAAAGCATTTATAAAGTTTTACTATATCCAAAACACAGGGCTAAATACTGGCTATATAAATATAAAAATAAGTCCATATCTGCTTTCAAGGAACTCACATTTTGGTGAAAGAAGAGGAAGAGAACTAAGTACCTTGTATGTGCATGGCACTATGCTAAACACTTTAAAATATTAAAAATTGCAAATATTATCTCATTTTAATCTACATGTGGAATAACCAACCTACATAGTTGGTTTTAGCTGTAAATTGTATAGAAATGGCCCATGGGCCTTAGCTTGACATAGAAAAACGTGTGGTAATACATTGTCTTTAGTCATTTCCATGAATAAAATCAGACAACGTACAAATCCAATTATTTAAAAATAAGCAATTGAACCTGGGTTTGAATATGCCACCTTTAACACTTATACCTGTGTGACTTGGCAAAATCATCAAACTTCCCTGGGCCTTAGTTTCCTCATCTGTAAAATGAGGAGATTGGACTCCATGGCCTCTGAGGTCCCTCCTTGCTCTGAATCTATGATTGTCTAATCCTCTGAACTTGCAGCTGGCAGATGAAGCACATCTGTGCGATTAATGTTCTTTTTTTCACTCTTCATCCAGTTGCTTTGACATCCTGTTAACACAACCTATGATTTAGTCTCCCTTATGTAGAAAAGGGGAATAAATATCTTCACAAGACATTTTCAGTATATAAAGTACTATAAAAGTGCTTTGTAATAATTAAAAAGAAATCATTTTCAATTAAGTTACGGTAATTGGTTCTGGTAGTGATTCATGTGCTAGATAAACATGAAACCTGTTAAAGGAAAATGAATAAATGCCCCTTCAGATAAATGGTAACTTACCACTTTTATTGCTATTAGAGATACTAAAATATATATTAACATGTTTAGAATAACAATATCACCTCTACTACTCCATCCACGTAAATTAGTTTTCCAAGTATATGCACTAAGGTTTAATAAAACCTTATTGTTTAATAAAACCTAATGTTGCTTCCTTAATACCTTCTTTTATAATAGATAAACAGGCAAGTTGCCAAATGCCATCATTTTTAATGAAAAATTGGGAGAGTTGAGATAATGCAAAGAAAGTTGAAGAAATGAAACAACTTTGTTGACTGACTCCTAGCAGAGGTGTCAAACATGAGCCGCTTGCCCCTTTCTCTGACCACAACATTCTGTAGTGTTGCCCAAACCAGATTAAAATATAGTTGGGAAATATTTAACAACATGAATAAAAAATCCAGTAAAATATAGATAGCATTACATTTTAAATCTAAGTCTATACGTGGCTAAGCTGAGATCCTTAATGGACAGATTATTGGCCAGGGTTGCCATTTCTGTTTGACACCATTGCTGCACAGGACATTTGACAAGGAGAGACTAGAATGGGTGAGAGCTATATAGAGCTATTTCAAGTGGACTGAGAAGTTTCTGACTCAGTGTGTAACTGCCATAAACTTGGAAAACTTTCTTTTGCTTAGTCCTGTTCACCTAACCCTGGAACATGTTTTGGCAGCAATGAATTCAACTTCCATCTGGGCCTCAGCCACCTTTATTATTGACTAAACAAGCTTCATGTTGCTTGAAGAATCCAGTCATTTGGTGCTACCTTTTCTAATGTAATAATACTTTTGTCTGAGAATCTAATACTTTATTCTAGGGCCAATAGCTTTTTGAGATCCTAGGCGCCTAGTGTCATGTTCACAGATGGCTAAGGAGTTCGGAGATCACTCAGTCAAAAAGTATTTGCTAAAGCATATTATTGTGCAAAGTATTGCACTAAATTAAGGGGGAGGTACAAAAATATGAAAACAGTCCCCACCCTCATGGAGCTGACAGTCTGGTGAAGGAGAAAATAAAAGGCTTTAACAGGTTAGCCCTTATCAGGTACCTTAAAGTTGCATGAGAGAAAATACATTGAAAGATCTGAAAGCTTCCATCCAGGAAGAGAAGGGGGTGATCCATGAAGGCAGCCAATATCGGCTAGTGAAATTTTCAGTGTCCTTGCTTTCAAAGAGAAAATAAAATGCAGGTATCTGAACAGATTCCAAGCTCTCTCCTTGCCCCTCCCCGCCTTACCCCGCCCCCCCCCCAAGAGGAACTCTCAACCCGCATGTGTAAGCAATAACAATCTAAAAACAGAAATCTAGTAACTCTATTCACTGAGTTTTGAAGATTGGCAACAAAAAAATCATTTTCAAAAGTTCAAATTCTGTTTTTTTCTCGGGTTCAACCCTGGAATAATACAGGACCAAGAAACGCGTCCTAAAGGAAAGTTAACAAGTGAAGGCATATCATGCAGGCAGTTTTACTTAATTTTTTTTTTTTGTGAGGAAAGCATCCCAGAAACCTTAGAGAGTTATAAAATAATTGCAAATTTAGAGGATTTTAAATGATAGCCTGAATATTTTATATTTCTTCTTAGTTGTGTTAGGAATCCACTGCAGCTTTTTGCAAAGGGGAATAACATGACTTGGGTCAGCTAGGTAGCTCAGTGGATAGAGTGCTAGGCCTTAAATCAGGAAGACTTCTCTTTCTAAGTTCAAATATGGTCTCAGACACTTACTAGCTCTGTCACCCTGGGAAATTATTCAATCCTGTTTTGCCTCAGTTTCCTCATCTATAAAATGAGCTGGAGAAGGATATGGCAAACCACTCCAGGATCTCTGTGAAGAAAATCCTAAATGGAGTCATGAAGATTAAGACACTACTAAACAATGTTTGGTACCAGGAAGTGATATGGTACAAGGGAAATGAGTACTTGTTCTGGAGTTAGAACACCTGGATTCAAATCCTGCCTTTTATGCTTATTATATACTTTATATTGATCAAGTCACTTAACTTCCCTAGGCCTCGTTTTTTTTTTTCAGCAGTGACACAAAGTATTAAACTATATAAGGTCCCTCCCAGACTACTGTAAGGATGAACTCTGAGGTCCCTTTCAGATCACTGTAAAGTTTCCACAATGTTTTTTCTAACAAAACCTTGTGTGATACATCCTACAGATATTATAACTACATTACAGTTGGGGAAACAGGTCAGAGAAGGGAAGAGACTTGCTTATTGTCATAAAGCTAGTAAAAGTAAGAGCTTCGATTTGATTTCAAATCTGTTCACTCCATATCCACCCTTTCTGCTGTATCTATTACCCAGAACTTTACTTAAAGAGATCCATTTCTCACCCATCATACCCTACCTACAAGGAACTAATGAGAAGTATAGCTTCCTGTTTGGAGTTTTAACTAATTTCATTCACTCTGGCTACCCTCTGTCCAGTTATTGAAATTAAATTAACTACTAAAGTGATCAAACTATGGGCAGCAAGTGGGAAACAGGCATAGAAATATATGATCAGGCTCTGACAAAACAAAAAGCAGCATTATTGAGTAAGGACTCCTTGTCTCTGCTTAGAATACACTGTCAGGAACATATTCATGCATGCTAATACATGTAATAAATAATAATCCTAATTGTTTCATTTGATATTTATATAGCCTCCCCTATTTTATAAGAGGCTTAAGTTCTGATCCCTTCATATGATAACTATTTAACATTTAGCTTCCGTAATTTGTATCTTTCACACTTTATATAAAGCATGAGAGATGAATGGAGAATTCTGATTCACTTTTTTTCTTTTATATAATAAAGGAAAAATGCTTGCTTTCCCATTTTTAAAGAACTTTTAATGCTGGTATAAGGAAGAGTTAAGAAAAAAATGGACCTAATTTAAACCAAGTTGTTTCAAATAATAAAGTGGCAATTAAAAACTTGATAAATACAGAAATGAACACTCAAATATTTTTTTTGTATTTCACATGTATGATTGATTTTTCCACCCAAAATGTTAGATTTTGAAAATCTGTTTGGTTCTTTCATATCACCTGATGAAAATTATTAGGAATACTATTAAATATTGTCACATTATTTTGCTACTCTTCAGGAGGTGGGAGTGAGAGATGGGAGTTTCCAATTTCTTAAGAATTATACTAGAAATACCTTATAACCAAGTACAGTCCCATGCATATAGTAAGCACTTAGAAAAATGCATTGATTTTCATAAATTCAATTTGATACACATTCTATCTTATTAGTTGCCGTTCATCATAAGATGTTAGCACAATTTCCTTGGCTTCAAATTATATTTAAACAGCTAACTCATCATTAATACAAATAACATTTGCTCAAATCTTTTCCCCTATAAATTAAGAAATTAGAAACAATCAAATAATTTTTCTTTTATAAAATTTTTATTTGAAAACAAACAAAATAGATTTTACTTATTTTTATGTTCTAAATGATAGTATAGCATCTCTTTGACATCTGTTCTTCCTTCAGATTTCCTTTTTAAGGTTAATGGCTTCCTCATCATTTTGGTCAAGCAGATGTGAAATCCTGGAATTATCTTTGATTCCTTCCCCCTCATCCTCCATATCCATATGCCAAGACATTTCAGTTCTAACTACACAATATTTTCACATCATTCACCTTCTTTCCACTCACATAACATGAGTTCTAGTTGAGGACTTCATCACCCATTGCTTGAACTATGGAAATAGACTCCTAATTGGCTTCCCTCCTCCCAAAGTTTCCCCTTTTCCAATCAATTCCTTTCCAAAGCAATCAAAATAATATTCTTAAAACACTGATTCAAATGTTTTACATTCTAATTGAAAAAAGCTAAAGAAAATGGAGAAAAAAGTGTTGTTGTAATCCATCCCTCTTCCAGCAAAAAAGTTGACAGTTATTTTTCATACTTGACCATGAAAATATACTTTAACCAACATTTTTCCATTTCTCTAAATTGAATTCTTTAGTTTAGTCATTAACTAAAGCTTTAGAAAAAACCCATAAGCTAGCCAGATGATAATCAATTTTGTGGCCCAAGCTGGACACAAAAAGATGTGCTGGATTGAAGCCCAAACGACTGGTAATTTCATTCCAAAATCTGATTTAGATTGGCATTTGTGTTGAATGAATTCTTGTTTGTCAACTAATTGATGTTGGCTGTATTTACATTATCCTAGTAGAAAGTTGCCATGTTAATTTTTGAGAGATAGGAGGTGTGTATAAATTTTGGATAAGGATCAATTGGGGGCCAATGTAGATGCTTGTTCATCTTATTATACCATTGAACAGGTGGCTCCCAGGTTTAGTCACACACTTCCTATCCATATCACCCTTTTGGGATCCATGGTTTTCTTTAAAGCACATCTCAGGTGCTATCTCCTAAATAGTGCTTTTCCTGATTTCCTTACTCTTTAATTCTCTCATTGAAATGACTTTGAAAATTATTTTTATCTTTTTCTTCTAAGCCTTGCCAGATTAGATGCTATAATTAAAGTAATTTGCAAAACTTGAAGTTGTGGTTTTTGAACTTTTTGGTCTCAGGACTACTTTACACTCTTAAGTTACTGAGGCTATCCCAAAAACCTATCTCTTATATTTTAGGTTTATATCTATAAATATTTAACATTTTAGAAAATTTTGTAACTTAATAATATTATGAAAATAGTTTTGACCCCCAGTACTCCTTGAAAGAGTCTCAAGTAATACTTTGAGAAATGTTAATTCAAAGGTAATACAAATATTAGCTGATATTATTACTATCATTATTGCTATCACTAATCTATTCAAAGTTGGTGCAGACACTTACTAGTTGTGTGATCATGGGCAAACCACTTAACCCTCTTTGCCTTAGTTTCTTCATCTGTAAAATGAGCTAGAAAAGGAAATGGCAAACCACCCCATTATTTTTGCCAAGAAAACCCCAAATAGGGTCACAAAGAGTTCAACACAATTGAAACAACTTACCAACAATAAAATACACATATTACCAACAACAAAATACACTAGAAGGATATGTTTCTTAAAATTCTTATTAAGTACAGGCATAGTTTCTTTACAAGTCTTGTTATTCCTAGCATCTAGCACAATTGTTTGCATATAGTAGGCATTTAATAAATGCTTATTAAATACAAGGAACATTCAGAAAAGAATACTAAATAACAGCTACCAAAGATAGTAGTACCCATCAAGGGAAAAAAGTGGTATATCTGCTTTGTATAACTAGATACAATTGTAATTAAATAATTTTATAGAATGGACATCAAAACAAAGAGTTTTATTCTTCAGAATAATGGGAAATTGAACCCCATAAAATATATTTTAATTCAAGAGGTTAAGCTATAATTTAAAAGTTTTCTACAAATTGTCTATATCTTGTTTATACATAGTTATTTTCATTTTGTCTCCTCATTAGACTGTAAGATCCTTTAGAGAAGGAGTTTCCATTCATCTTTCTTTGCATCCTCAAATACTTAGCATAGCACCTGGCACATAGTTAGCATTTAATAAATACTCAATGACTGACTGACTCTTAAATTGTATATTTGGTTGGTCTCCAGGAAGTCATGTTATAGTATATTCTAGTAGAGAGTTCACCAACATATCTGCAGTGGAGACTTTTTAAAGACTTATAGTAAAAATCACAACACTTCAAAGTAAGTATTTAAATGATTTGTGCTAATGTGTGTCTACTATAATGTAGATTACTTGGCCTTTTGGAATCAGTGGAGTAGGGTAATGAATGATGTGTGAAATGAAATATCCCTACCCAATGCAGAGTGAGTTAAAAGTAAGTACTCTGCTATCTGGCTTAAGTTGAGATATTATAGTGAGTTTGTGAAGTATCATATTGATATGTAATACAAGTCCCTGGGATCTCAGAGCAGGAAGGTGGGAAAAAATTACCCTTTAATGAGCTATTTTATTTCTATCATGCCTTTCTTATATCTTTTTAACATCGACAGATATAACTATTGTGTGTTCTGCCCAAAAACAGTAACAGTGAGGAAATGACCTGAATGATCCAGACAAAGAAAGAAAGAAGGAAGGAAAGAAGGAGGAAGGAGGAAGGAAGGAAGGAAGGAAAAGACGAAGGAAGGAATGAAGGAAGAAATGAACAAAAGAAATGCAATTAAAACCTTTGACTTCATTTTTAAAACAACACAGATTGGGGCAAAAGCAGAGGTAGATTTTTCCCCCCTTTGGACTAAAATTTAGAATGTTGCTTCATTTCTTTACATCTCTTAATCTTTGATAAAATGAGGTTCACACTAAGTATTGCTGTTTCTTTCATTGATACAATTAAAACATAGATGCAAAGTGGTTATAATTTGCAAAATATCTAGATATTCCAGTCACAGTTTGAGTTATCTAAACTCTGGAATATGAAAGACTCTTACAAATGGCCCAACAAAATTGGTATCTAATTGTACCAATGATTCATTTAGCACTTTAGTCACATGAAATAAACAAATAAATTGAGCAACTACTAAAATCTAAAGAGAATAAAACTGAAGAAACTGATGGTATTGAAAATCTTCACTTAATACAAAGTCCAGAAATTATACCAGGAGAGAAAACAACAATAACAACAAAGATGTGTCAAGTTATTTTGAAAAGGAGATGGGCATACTTAGAAGAGAATTCTTTGGACATTTTGGGCATTTGACAACATAAATTCAATTAAGATATCAATTTATAACAAATGCAATTGTCATTTTTTAAGGATAGTAATGCTAGAGCTATAAGTAATGGATAAGCTTCTCCAACATCATTTTTTACAAAAGGTATAAAACATTTTAACAATTTCATATAATTCATGTAATAATATTTAAAACAGTAATTTCCAAGTTAAGAATTATAAGAAGGAAGATAGAGTTATTGACAAATAACCCCTAATATGGACATTAAACATCACTAAAATAGAATTAACACAAGAAAGTTCCTAAAAGTCTACAGTGAGACATTGGGATTTTATATCAGTATGAAGCTGGTATGCAGAGGAAAAAGATAAATTCTATATTTCCATGCTAAAGGAACACAAAATAAGTAAAAATGGAATAAAAAAAGATAAAAACATATACAATTGAATGCAGCCAAGATAGAGGGAAAAAGGCCTGAGCTCTTCCCCAAATCCTCCAAAGACTTTTACTTTTTTTTAGTTAAAAATGCTTCCTTTATAAAATAAAGCCAATCTGCTACCTCTAGATTTCTTTGTGAATCTCTATACTGTTTAAAAATGTTATGCCCATGGTGTTAAGACAATCACTGAAAATTTTCATAAAATAGATGATTAAAGTGAGTATTATGTTTCATACCTGTTACCCCTTTCACATACAATCAACATTATTTCTATAAGGAAATAAAGAAGTCTCCCCATATTACAAAGTAAACATCTGCTGAATGATCTTCCATAGCTTACAGTACTAGAAGCAGGATAGTTTTGAAGGATACATGATTCAAGATCTCAAAAGCCCCCTAGTTTGTCAACACAACATTATCATCTTCATTGGCAAACCAAGTAACTGCAGAGCTATAATTTGTTTTGTGTCATAATTTTGTGCAACATAAAGATATTCCACAATCACTCCAGAATGCACGGTGATTTCCAGAATGAGCGATTATTTCTTCAAAACAAGTTTCACAGCCACTGAATAGAAGAGCTTTACCATAGGTTCAAGGAGCTGCTTCCTGTGTTCTATGTGCTTTAAATAGTGCTTTGAAAGATTAGCTTTTACTACTTGTATACACAAATTTAAGGCAGTCTTTAACACATATTAACTGTTAAAGTGAAGACCACCTGACTTGACTTACTGCTGTACTTAGTGGATTAGTACTGGTTTTAGAATTTTTGATAGAAATGTTTTCCATTGATTCAAACCTTTAAAGCAAAGTTTTTATTAGCTCAAGAAAAGTTGTTTTTTTTTTTTAATGGGCCTAAATTGCCATCAGATTATGAACAATATGGTAATCAAAGGATAGGAATTTACAAAAATGTCTATTAAATCTCCATTCTATCCTTATGGCCACTTTTTTTCTTTTGTTTTAATTGTATGATTAAAAACCCTGAGCTTAGGGGTGGCTAGGTGGTGCAGTGAGTAGAGCGTTGGCCCTGGAGTCAGATGGACCTGAGAATCCTTTCATTCAACTACAAAACTGATATTTTATCTACCTGTGCAATACTTGATAGAACATTAAATATAAAAGAATAATAAGAGGATGTCCTGGGATGTTTTCTATCAGAACTCCATCAAATAAGATGAAAAGGATCATTAACCATTTCATACAGTAAGAACAGATACATATGCATACATATATAAAAAGTTATATACATAGATATACACATGTATACATAAACATGTATGTATGAATATGTATGTATGTGTGTGTATGTGTGTGTGTGAGTATGTGTGTATGTATGTATAATACCTATCTCCCTTTAAAATTTGAGAAGTCCTCTATAGGGATCATCTCATTTTATTATTTGCCTAAGGATATTATAATCCAGTATAGACATAGTTATAATACTTATCTTTTACATTTTTCCTAGGGCAAAGAATCAAAACATAGTGCTAGACATTTAGTAAATACCCAAAAAATAGTTGTTGATCTGAGTATTTCAATTTCAACCACGAATTCTAAGGTACTTTTTTCTCTGAAAGGCTAGGTATGAAGTGAAAATTCAGAAGGAAAAATTGCAAATGACACTGTAAACTACTAGAAGACAAGATTATACTCTTTCGTATCCTTGCATTACCCATAACTCTTATAACACTTCTACAAAGTTGATCAACAATATTTCTTTTAATTATTATTGACTGTCTATAGAAAATAAATTCTCTGAGAGAAGGGAATGTCAAATCATTTTGTCCTTGCTTATGTTCAGAGCAGTGGTAAAGTGCCTTGTACATAATACATGTTTAGTAAATGATTAGAGAATTTGATTGGACTAAATGGAATTATAATTTTCCAAGTTCAATGAGGTTTCAGATTCATCTCAGGTGGGAATGAAGTTATGAGAAGGGGCATCTTTTGAATGGAACAAAAGTATTTGCTGATTCCCATGTAACCTGAGCCTCATAGATGTTAAGGGAATTAATTCCTATTTGATCATGGGAGGATTAATTCAAGTGTTAGGGTCTCTCTCTGGTTCTGCCCCTAAACTAGAATTAAAACTCCAGGAAAATTTCTAAAATAAAGTTTGAGTATGACCCATATCTATGTTCTCCACAAAATACCAATATCAGGTGGCATTTTATTTAATGAACAATGTGCATATCAGGTAGGGGATAGCTCTATCATAAAATATAGATTAGGTTCTAAGGCAAAAGTATTCTGAACACAGACAGAAAAACAAAACTGTAAAACAGTGAAATGATTAGTTATACTTATTTTGTCCAATTTTTTTATAGAAAATTGGCTATGGTATATGCTGTCACTGACTTTAGTCATCAGTGACAAGAAACATAGTATACTCCTTTTGATCTCAAAGTCCTTCCTACACATGTATATTACCCTTTCATCTTCACTTCCCATTTTTCTTAGCTGACTCCATTTTAGGAGCTAAATAAATCTTTGGTTCCTAGTTATTCATTATCTTCAATGTGATATAGATTTTAGTTTTACACTGTGACATGGAAAATAGGTATATTGAATCTATTTTCTCATATAAGAGAGGGAAACAGAGCCCCTGAATAGATAAAATATTGGTATAATGTCATAAAATTTTGTGTAGATTATCCAAGTCCCAAACCATTTGATTGATAGTCACTAAAAACAACTGAATTCTAAATAACTTGGATAATAGCCTGAAAATAAGGAGGGAGAAAAAAAGGAAATATCATCTCTCCAATTCCACTTAGCTTCTTAAAACTTTCAAGTAGGAATTAAAAAATTTTAAGTTGCTAAGAGTCTCTTAGTGACTCAGCAGGCCTTAGCATCCTGTGATGAGATCTGCATTTCTAGAGCAATTGCAGGTGAAGCAGTTCCACTTGAAATCTATGTCAAGTTAGCTATGAAGAGAAATTACCCAGGTGAACTGAATTCAATTGCTGAACAGCTAGAATTGAAAGTCCCCTCACAATACTCAGGCTTTAAGCAAAACAGCATAAGCCTCCATCCCCAAATCCAGGAATCATGTTAATTCTATGCATGAAAACAAGAACTGACTGGTTTGAGCACTTAATCTCATTTGTTAGTGTAGAAGGGAAGCACCAAAGAGCTGTGTCAAGTGTTTTCAAACTCTTTTAGAGCCATAAAATATTTGAATTATTGTCCTTAAAACTTCCATGCCATTTGGAGGGTGAAGAGTGGAATTCAGGAAGCTATTATTTTAAGTTAACAAGGAATTTAACAAGTTACATACAAATAACTAATATTTAATTTAAAAAGTTTATAGATTCAAAATGGCAATTCAAGGAAATTCCATGTTAAGAGATATAATATAATTTGGAAAGGAAAGACCACTTTCATCTAAGAGAAGTGCAAAAGGCAATCCCTGTGATAATTCTAAGAAATGGAAATATTTTAAGGTCTGGCTCAAACTAGGTACATAAAGTTTAACTGATTGATTTTTTTTTGATTAATTATTGGAAGGAGTGTATTTTAAGGTTGGGGATAGTCTGCATGAATGTATTTGACCTAGCAAGACAAAATTAGGGACTGGTTGACTCATCCAGTTTGATTGGAATATCTAGTATATGAAGGTGAAAATAATGAAATAAGAGAAATTAAGTTGCCATCAGATTGTGGAGGACTTTAAATGAAAGGTGAATGACTTTGTACTTGTTATTTGTGGGGAAAAGGGAGCATCTGGATGTTTTTGAACAGGTGAGTAATATGATAAAACATACATTAAAGAGACATATGCCACTCCCAAAACTCACTGGTATGAGACTCTCCTCACTGGTGGAGTTGAATGCCCTAACCAACATGAGGGATAGAGTAGGGAGAAGAAGAAAAGGGAGTTACTCAGTATTCTTCAGGTTCTGCAATTGTTTCAGGCACTTCTGGCCTCCAGTTTTGAGAGGGAAGATGGACAAGGCCAACTCCATTTCAGGTTACTGAAGGATGGCATGGGAGGAATTGGAAGTCTCCATCGTGTCCCAATATGCAGTTTACTACTCTAGAGATTTTGAGAAATTTTCCTTGGGGCAAGATCTAGGATTCTCTGGTTCCATTGGTTGAGCTGTTACATCTTTAGAAAGAGGAGACCTTCTTCACTCTATATTTTGCTGTTTGTTGTGCAATCATTTAACCTATGTCCAACTCTTCATGACACCATTTGGGGTTATCTTTGTAATGGCAAGTATAGAAGTAGTTCATGCCTTGTTTCTGCTATTGAATTAACACCTTATTTTCAGTTCAAATTTCTTTTGAGCCTTACATCAAGTGTGTTAAGAAACAGAACGTGTGAACCCCACAACTTGTGAACCCTAAAACTCATGAACTCCTTCAATAGGAAGGGGAGGAGCTAAGGACCATATTAAGGAGAGACCAAGCTAGAGACAGCAGAACTGAGAAGAAGAGTCTTGTGGTGGCAGAGTCCAGCAGAAAAAAACTTGTGGTGTCCCGGCACTGTTTGTCTACTCTTTCTGTGTTGATGATTTTTTTTTTGTGATACTTTGTACAGAAGCCCTGGGACCTTACTAGACCTCCTGAAAGAGGATTTTCTTGTTGTATATTTGCAGAAGTCCTGGAGGAGATTTTGGAGGTCCTGGGACTTTACTGATAATTTCTGCTGACCTCTTGGACCTTGTTTTTGGGTCTGTATTGATTTCTATGTTCATGATTTGTGTTGAGTTCTCAGACCATGTTGATGGATTTGAGTTGATTTTACAGGCAGATAGTGAATTGATGTTGATCCCAGCAATGTGCATAAATATTAGTGTGGCTCTGTCAAGCTTTGTCTTCCCAGAAACAGGAACTGTGAAGGACTTGAGGTGGACTAGACACTGTTAACTTCAATATGGAATGGGAACTGGTCAAAGAACTGGATAAGGAACTGGGAGCTGCCTGCCTTTGAACCCAGATAACAGTTGGAGCTGGGACCATGGAATAGGAACCATGGAAGCTGAGAGCCAGCCTCTAGTCAAGGTAAAAGAAGGCTTTACTTGGATACTGTATACTTACTGAGAAGATAATGATTTATAATCTTGGCAAAACTTTTGGAGTAGTTTGCCATATCCTTCTCCAGCTTATTTTACAGATGAAGAAACTGAGACTAACAATGTTAAGTTGTTGCCTGGGCTCACACAACTAGGGAGTGTCAGAGGCCAGATTTGAACTGAGGTCTTCTTGACTCCTGGCTTGGCACACTCTTCATTGTGCCACTTAGATGGACTATAGAGATGACTTATATCATTCTATATAGAATGGCATCCTATGCATATCTTTTCTGATTTCTGTTTTACTACTTATGTAGGTAAATAGTTTTTCTTGGCCAAGTATGTGTTCATTGTGAAACTGGTATCTGGCAGAAAAGGTTTTAAACTTTTTATATAAAGCTTAGGGTGCTGCTTCCCCCCAATATTTAAATAGTAATCAGAAGTAAATTGAACCAAATAACTTCATCACCTAGATTAATAATATTTAAGAGAGCAAATAAATATATTTACTCCTTCTCTCCAAGAGCAGAGTAGCCTCAGGACCCAACTTCCCACTTTCCCTCCTTGCATGAATTAAAATCTCTCTTAGAGAATGGTGGGGGGATAAGATACTAGAGATGTCTACTCTGCCTCACTTTGAGCCACACAACGATACCCCCATGCTACATGTGGAAGACAGCCCTTACAACATATGGGGGCCTTTCCACAGAGATAATCATGGTACCAGTAAGATAGATTGAAATGGGAAGGAAGAAAATGGAGAATGGGAGACCATTTAGGATAGTGATATCAAATTTAAAAAAAATGGGGCCCAGTAAACTGTATGTAAGGATCCCTGCAGGCTGTATATTGACTTAGGATACTATATACTTATAATATATATTTCTATTTTGTTTTTCTTTTTCTAAAATTATTTCCTAAATACATTTTCACCTGGATCTGCAGATGTCAAGCCACATATTGGACACCTCTGATTCAGAAGACTTATAATAGGCTAGATCATAAGCTTCTGAAATAGAATGGGATTAGTACAAGGGGAGAAATGAGTTTGGATGTCAAAGATATTATGTAAGTATATTGACTAAGATCGACAAATTCTAGAGGAGTGATAAGAAAGAGGAAAGAGTCAAAGGAGAATCAGAAATTATAAACCAGGTTGATTGGTAGAGTGAGCATGCCAAGAAAAAAAATTAAATAGAAGAGGAAGGTTTGGAGCAGAAAAGAATGTGTTTTTGAGGATATACTAAGTTTGAAATTCTGATGGAACATTTATCAATAGGCAGTTGGTGTTGGGCTATTAGAGCTCATGGTAGTGATAAAGATCTGAGAATGATCGGCAAAGGGATTGATCATGTGAATGAGATCCCTCCAAAAGTAAATTTAGAAGGAAAAGAAGTGGGTAGCAAGAAGAGAGTTTGGGAACATTTACAATTAGGGGTATGAATAGTAAGGTGAACTAGGGAAAGAGACTAAGGAAAAGAAGTCAGATAGGTAAGAAAGTGATCAGGAGAAAGAAGTGTTACAGAAGTGAAGGAATCATAGAGTATAAAAGTGGAGGGATACAACTGAGAAATGGTCAAAGGCTATGAAGAGGCAGTTTTAAGAGAAAGAAATTAAATCTATCCATAGTCATATGAAAAGTGCTCTAAATCACAATTGATTACAGAGATGGAAATCAAAACAACTCTGACGTGCCACATCACACCTATCAAATCAGCTAACATGGAAAAACAAGAAAATGATAAAAGTTGGAGAAAATGGTGGGAAAGTTGCAACACCAATCCATTGTTGGTGGAGCTGTGATATGATTCACCCATTATGGAAAACAATTTGGAACTATGCAAAACAGGCTATAAAAATGCACATACCCTTTGACCCAGCAATATCCCTTCTAGGGCTGTATCCCAAAGAGATCATACAAATGGGAAAAGGACCCACATGTACAAGAATATTCATGGTAGCTATCTTTGTGGTGCCCAAGAACTAGAAACTGAAGGAATGCCCATCAATTGGGTAATAGCTGAACAAGTGGTGGTATATTAATATAATAGAATACTATTTTGCTATAAGAAATGATGAACAAGCAGACTTCAGAAAAACCTGTAAAGGTTTATATGAACTGATGCTGAGTGAAATGAGCGGAGCCAGGAGAACATTATACACAGTAACAGACTCAGTCTGTGATAATTGATTTTGATAGACTTAACTCTTCTCAGCAACACATGGGCCTAAAACAATTCTAAAGGATTCATGATGGAAAATGCCATCCACACCCTGAGAAGGAACTATGGAGTCTGAATGCAGAGCAAAGCAAACTATTTTTGTTTTTGTTGATTTTGTTTTTTTTTCTTTCTCATGGCTTTTTTCCCATTCATTATAATTTTATATACATAATAAATGTGAAAAAAATTAATATTAATGTATATGTAAAGCCTATATTAAATTGCAGGCCATCTTGAGAAGGGAGTGGTGAAGGGAGGGGACAAAATTTAAAACTTATATAAATAAATGTTGAAAATTAAAAATAAATTAAATAAACAAAGCTGAAAAAAAATGGAAAACAATGTGGGGATAGCCAATATCTGATGGTGCAATTAAGATATACCTGGTTACCAAGAAGCTGCAGTTTTTATGTAATTGTAGGAACAGAAGTCAGACTGTAGAAGTTTAAGTAGTAGCCATGTGGTAAGTGACAATATAGAAGGGCTTATCATGTGGCAAGCTCTGTAATAAAAATCTTGGAATACAGCCAAAAGCAAAAATATTCTCTGCCCTCAAGGAGCTGACCATCTATTAAGGGAAGCAAAGTGTATTAAGTATAAACAAATAAACTATATACAGGGGTGGAGCCAAGATGGTGGAGTAGAAACTGGTCTTGTAGCTCCAATACATGTAAAATAAAATTACTCTAGACAAACTTTAAAGGTTCAGAACCCATGAAGAGACAAAGAGAAACAAATCTCCTGCTGAAGGAAGCCTGGCAGGCCTGCAGGAAGAGTTCATCACAGTGTGCTGGGAGCCGAGCCCAGCCCCATATGAACCCGTGGTTTTAAACCCAGGGCTGGCTGACCAGCCATGGCTGGAGAGTATTTCATGAAAGTAAATCACCAGCAACCATAGCGGTTTCCAGACCTCGATACTCAAATGCCAAATAAAAAGCAAAAGGTACCTGTAGAACATTGTTGGAACAGGGGGAGAGTTGTCCAGCTGCTACTCCCAGAGCAAGAAGCAGCAGAGGCATGGCACCTGCAGCTGCTGCCCTGTGGGTGTTTCTGGTGCTGCTGGTCTGCACATTGTAGGGGGAACAAGGGACCACTGAGAGTGTAATTGCTCTTGCTTTGACCTGCTTGGATCTGGATCATGGTCTTGGGTTCTGGGTGTGTGACCAATAAGCCAGAGCATTTGGGGGCTGTAGAGAGATCACCCATCTAATAGTTCTGGCAGCTACCAAAACCCCAGAAATTTGGGACATAGCTCTCTCCATTCTGTAAGCAGAATTCTGCTGTGGCAAAGAGCTAAAAAAGTTGCCAATATGAGCAAGCAACAGAAGGACACACAGACAATATAATTGGTTTTTGCGGGACAAAACAGATCAAGGAATGGAGCAGGAGGAAGATAGTGAAGTCAAAACTCCAAGAAAAATACGAAATGGTTACAGGCCATGGAGGAGCTCAAGAAGGATTTTGAAAATCAAGTAAGAGGAGTGGAAGAACATTGTGAAGAAAATTAGAATGATGCAAGAAAATCATGAAACATGAGTCAACAGCCTGCTAAAGGAGAAACAAAAATACATTGAAGAAAATAATACCTTAAAAATAGACTAACTGAGGAGAAGAATGCTTTAAAAAGCCAAATTTGAAAGATAGAAAAGGAAGATGGCGGAGTAGAAACAGCTCATCCAAGCCTCTCTGCCCCCAGATTCCCCACAAACTATGTAAAAAAGGCCTCTGAACAACTTCTGGAGCCCCAGCACGCACAGAACGACACAGAGAAGCTAACCTCCCACTGAGGACAGCCCAGCAGCCCTGCAGGAAGGACCAGCACAGCGGTATGGGAGCTGGCAGCACGCAGAGCACAGGAGCCGAGCCGAGGCCAGGTCCGCGTGAGCCGAGGTTTTAGCCCCAGAGCGGCAGGGCCAGCAGCCAGCTGGAGGAACCCCAGAACACCAGGAGCTGTGGCCACTCCAGAATTATCAACATAGACATGCCTAGGACAAAGTAAGAGGTTAGTGTCCTATGGACTTTGGGACCTGTATTTGGGGAATGCGTCAGCTCCCTCCCCTGGGGGCTAGAAGCCACTGAGGAGACACGCCATTTTGTAGTTTTCAGAGGCAGCTCGGGCTCCCAGCCTACAAATCGTGGGGAGATCCAGCGATCAGTCTTGGGGGGTAATCGCTCTTGCTTTAACCTCCCTGGATCTGGATTGTGATCTAGGGTGGAAGTTGTGGGTGGGTTTACAGCTTGCCAGAAACGGAAGTTGCCCCCCACACGTTCGGGACGAAAATTCCTCTAGCTGGCCTTAAAGCCATAGTGTGGCAACAAGCCCAAAAGTCAAGCAATTAAGTGGCAACATGCCAAGGCAAAGGAAACAGAAAAATGCAACCCTAGACTCCTATTTTGGGGGCATAGAGCGGGAAAAGGACTGTGAGGTCAGAAGTCCTGCTCCAAAAGCCCCAGGGGAAAACATGAGCGGGTTGCAGGCCATAGAGGACCTTAAGAAGGACTTTAAAAATCAAATAAGAGAAGTGGAGGAAAAATTGGAAAGAGAAATGAGAAGGATGCAGGAAAAGTATGAAATGAGGGTCAACAGCCTGACTGAGGAAAACAACACCTTAAAAAATAGACTAGCTCAAATGGCAAAGGAGGCCCAAAAGGGCAATGAGGAGAAGAACGCCTTAAAAAGTCGAATTTGCCAGATGGAAAAAGAATCTCAAAAGTTCACTGAGGAGATTCATTCCTTCAGAGTTAGACTGGAGCAAATGGAAGCTAATGACTTTATGAGAAATCAAGATGCTGTTAAGCAGATCCAAACAAAGGAAAGATTAGAAGGCAATGTGAAATATCTCATGGGAAAAACCACTGACCTGGAAAATAGATCCAGGAGAGACAATTTAAAAATTATTGGACTACCTGAAAGCCATGATCAAAGAAAGAACCTAGAAATCACCCTTCAAGAAATTCTCAAGGAAAACTGCCCTGATGTTTTAGATCCAGAGGGCAAAATAGAGGTTGAAAGAATCCACAGATCACCTCCTGAAAAAGATCCCAAAAAGAAAACTCCCAGGAATATTATAGCCAGGTTCCAGAATCCCCAGATCAAGGAGAAAATACTACAAGCAGCCAGGAAGAAACAATTTCAATATTGTGGAAACACAATCAGAATAGCCCAGGACCTGGCAGCTTCTACACTGAGGGATCGAAGGGCATGGAATATGATATTCCGGAGGGCAAAAGAACTGGGAATGAACCCAAGGGTCACCTACCCAGCAAAATTGAGTATTTTGTTTCAGGGGAAAATATGGTCATTCAGTGGAATAGAGGACTTTCAAGCAGTCTTGAGGAAAAAACGAGAAGTGAATAGAAAATTTGACATCCAGACACAAGAAGGAAGAGATGCCTGAGAAGGTAATCAGGGAAAAGAAATCAAAAGGAACTTATCAAAGTTGAACTATTTACATTCCTATATGGAAAAGTAATATCTGTGACTGATGATATCTTTCTCACTATGAAAATAATGGAAGAAGGGGGTGTGGTCATATGGATACATATGTGAATGTGTGTGTATATGGTTACAGTTATATATGGATAGAGGGCATAGGTTGAAGTAGTTGGGAAGGGAGAATACTCAAGGGATGAAATTATGAGGTGAGAGAGGAAAGTGGCAAGAGGAGATGGGGAGAGACATGGTAGGGTAAACTATCTCATGTAGGGGAAGGGGGTGCAAAGGAGGGGGAGAATAAGGAAGGCTAAAAAGGCAAAACCACATTCACATTGAATTTGGTTCAGGGAGAAAATGATATACATACTAAATGGGATATCTCAACCTGCAGCAGGATAGGGGGAAGGGGGATGAGAGGAGGGATGATGGATGGGAGGGCATCCTTGGGGTGAGGGGAGGTTGGAAGTACCCACTATAGAAGAGGGACAGGATCATGTAGGGAATGGACCAGGTGGGGGGTGGGATGAGTGGGAGGGAATTATAAGCAGCCTTGTACAATATATCTACCAAGATAATGCTTTGCATAGCTAGACATGTACAACATATACTGAATTACTTATCTCCCAAGAAGGAATGGGTGACAAGGGAGGAAGGAAATGGATCTGAAATTCGAGGTCGTAACATTAGATGTTTCAAATATATATAAATACTATTATTAATACTCTTGTTGCCTATAATTGGGAGATAAGATGTGCAGGCATTGGGACACAAAGATTCATCTTCCTCTAATGGAAAAGTCGATGGGGGTATGGGAGAAGGTATGGGAGAGAGCAGATTGGAGGAAGCGATATCTTGTGGGTCTGCTATTCTGGGAGGCTGGGTAGGGGAATAATGGGGGGAAAATGATTGTAACTCAAAATCTGGCGGAAATGAATGATGTAAAACAGAAGTTAATAAAACATTTGTTTAAAAAAAAAGATAGAAAAGGAATTTGAAAAATTCACTAAAGAGAATAATTCCTTCAAAATTAGGTTGGAGCAAATGGAAGCTAATGACTTTATGAGATATCAATATAATATAAAACAGATCCAAACAAATGAAAAAAATGGAAGGTGATGTGAAATATCTCACTAGAAAAACCACTGACCTGGAAAATAGATCCAGGAGAAATAATTTTGCAATTACTGGTTTACTTGAAAGCTATGATCCAAAAAGAGTGTAGACACCACTTTTCAAGAAATTATCAAGAAAAATTCCCCTAAAATTCTAGAACCAGAGGGTAAAATAGGAATTGAAAGAATTCATTGATCACCTCTTGAAAAAGATCCCAAAAAGAAAACTCCTAGGAATATCATAGCCAAATTCTGGAGCTCTCAGGTCACAGAGAAAATATTGCAAGTAGTCAGGAAGAAACAATTTGAGTATTGTGGAAATGCAATCAGGATAACACAAGACCTAGCAGCTTCTATATTAAGAGATGGAAAGGGCTTAGAATATGATATTCTGGAGGGCAAAGGAGCAAGGATTAAGACCAAGAATCACCTACAAAGCAAAACTAAGTATAATACTACAGGGGAAAATATGGTTATTCAATGAAATAGAGGACTTTCAAGCGTTGCTGATGAAAAAACCTGAGCTGAGCAGAAAATTTGACTTTCAAATACATGAAATAAGAGAAGCATGATATGGTAAACAGGAAAAAGAAATCAGAAGGAACTTATTAAAGTTGAACTTTTTACTTGGAACTTTTGTACATGTTTACATGTAACTTTTACATGGAAAAACAATAATTGTAACTCATAAGACGTTTTTTCAGTATGAGGAAAGTTGAAGGGAATATATATGTATACATACATATTTGTATATGAATATATATATATATATATATATATATATATATATATATACATATATATGTGAGAGTGGGCATTTGTACATTCATATGTACATGCACAGAGGGCACAGGATGAGTTGAATATAAAGGGATGATATCTAAAATATAAAATTAAGAGGTGAGAAAGGAATTGATCAGGCAAATAAGGAAGGGAGAGATAGATTAGTGTAAATTATCTCATATAAAAGAGGCAATGAAGGGGAAGAGCAGGAAAGTGAAAGGGAATGGGACAACCTGATTCTCATTGAATTTGGTGTAAGCAGGGAATAACATACAAACTCAATTGGGTATCTTACCTGACAAGAAAATGGAGGTATAGGGGATAAGAGGGGGGAGGATAGAAGGGAGAGCAGATCAGGGAAGATGGTAGTTAGAAGCAAATATATTTTCTCATTTTTATATGTTAATTTGCATCATTCATTTCCACAAGATTTTGAATTACAAATTTTCTCCCCATTTTCCCCCTACCCACCACCCCCAAACAGCGATCCCATTGCATGTTCCCTCCCCCAATCTGCCCTTTCCCATAGCTTCCCCCATCCCCTCTCTGACTTTCCAGTAGGGCACGGTGGATTTTTATGTCTCAGTGCCTATATATCTTATTTCCCAGTTACATTAAAATAATAATCATATATATATATATATGTATATATGTATATATATATATATGTATATTTTAAATGTTTGATTTTAAAACTTCTCATACTGAGAAAAGTTTCATAATTTACAATGATCATTTTTCCATATAGGAATGTAAATAATTCAACTTTGATAAGTTCCTTATGATTTCTTTTCCCTGTTTACCTTCTCATGCTTCTCTTGCTTCTTGTATCTGAGTGTCAAATATTCTATTCAACCCTGGTTTTTTCATCAAGAATGCTTGAAAGTCCTTTATTCCATTGAATGACCATATTTTCCCCTGAAACATGATACTCGGTTTTGCTGGGTAGGTGATTCTTGGTTTTAATCCCAGCTACTTTGACCTCCGTAATATCATATTCCAAGCCCTTCAATCCTTCAGTGTAGTAGCTGCCAGATCCTGTGTTATCCTGATTGTGTTTCCACAATTTCAAATTTTTCTTCTTGTATATTTATATTATTTTCTCCTTGATCTAGGACCTCCAACCTGGATATAAAATTCCTAGGACTTTTCTTTTGGGTTTCTTTTTCAGTAGGTGGTCAGAAGATTTTTTTCAACCTCTATTTTGCCATTTGGTTCTAAAACATCAGGGCAATATTCCTTGGGAATTTGTGGAAGGATGCTTTCTAGGTTCTTTTTTTATCGTGGTTTTCAGGTAGTATAATGATTTTAAAATTATCTCTCTTGGATTTATTTTCCAGTTCAGTGGTTTTCCCAATGAGATATTTCACATTGCCTTCTATTTTTTTCATTTTTTTTATCTGTTTTATAGTGTCTTGATTTCTCACAAAGTCACTTGGCTTTTGAGATTCTTTTTCCATCTGGCAAATTTAGCTTTTTAAGGATTCTTCTCCTCACTGCCTTTTTGAGCTTCTTTTGCCATTTGAGTTAGTCTGATTTTTAAGTTGTTATTTTATTCGGTCAGTTACTTGACTCATGTTTCATGATTTCCTTGCATCATTCTCATTTCTCTTCCCAATGTTTCCTACATTTCTCTTATTTGGTTTTCAAAATATTTCTTAATCTCCTCTATGGCCTGTAAGCAACTTATTCTTTTGTTGGAAGGTTTTGGTGCAGGAGGTCTGAATTTGCTGTCTTCCTCCTGTTCCATGCTTTGATCCCTTTTGTCCCCAAAATAGGAGTGTAATGTTGGATTTTTCTGCTTGCTTTGCTACCTTTGCTTGCTCATGTTGCCACACAATTACTTGACTTTTGAACTTTTTGCCATAGTAGAACTCTGCCACCAGAAAGGGAAGCTTTGTCCCAATTGCTGTGGTTTTCTCAGCTCCTAGATCTATTAGTTGATTGCCCTCTCTAAAGCCTTCCCACACTCTGGCAAACTGTACATGTACCCCAGGACTTCCACACTAGACTGCAAATTAAGATTCAAGCAGGTTAAAGCAAGAGTGATCACACCCACAATCTGAAAGCCAGGAGCTCTAAAGCAGGGTGTAAAGGCCAAACCGCACTTTTAAACTCCTAGTTCAGAAAGTCCACACTGCACTGATCTCTCACTTTGTCCTTAGCATCTATGGGTTGATAATTGTAGAAACTGCTATAGCTGCTGATGATCTGAAGTACCTCCAGTAGGCATCTGGTTGTGGCCTCCCTGAGGGTAAAACCTCGGGCTTTCATGGGGCTGGACTCCCAGAGTTCTGAGCTGGCCCCTTCCTGCCAGCTTGCCTGAATGTCTTCAGCAGGAAGTTAGCTTCTCTGTGTCATTGTGTGGGTTCTGTAGCTCCAAAGTTTGTTTAGAGTCATTTTTACATGAATTGGAGGAGGAGGGAGAGGGAGCCTCCCAAAGTCCTCTTTCTGCTCCATAATCTTGACTCCTGCCCCAGAAGCAAACATTTTTGAAAAGGGATAGGGTCAAAGGAGAAAATAGAATAAGTGGGGAACAAGATAGGATGGAAGGAAATATAGTAAGTCTTTCACAATTTAACTACTATGGAAATGATTTGCGTAACCACACATTTACAATCTATATTGAATTGCTCATCTTCCAGTGGGTGTGGGTGAAGATGGAGGAGGGGAAAAGAATCTGGAACTTAAAGGTTTAAAAATTGTTTTGTTTTGTTTTTTTTCATGCAGCTGAGAAAAAAAATTCACAGGTACTGAGGTATAGAAACCCATCTTGCTCTTCTAGTAAGTTAAGAGGGTGAAGGGGGAGGATATAAGACAGAACAGATTAGGGGAAGGGGTATTCAATAGGCTTGCTACTTTGGGGTAGAGGTAAAGGAAAACAGGGGAGAGAAAAAAAAACTGTAACTCAAAATTCTGTGGGAATGAATGCTGAAAACTAAAATTAAATTAAGTAAAATTTAAAAAAATAAGCTATTGGGGTGGCTAGGTGGCGCAGTGAGTAAGAGGGCTGGCCTCGGGTCAGGATGACCCAGTATCAGTCCTGGCCTCAGAAAATGAGCACCCACACATAAATAATGACTGGCCATGTAACCTTGAGCAAGTTACATAACCCCAATTGCTTTAAAAAAATAGGTAATTTACAGGATAAATGGGAGATTACTTCAAAGAAAAGCCACTATCTTTAGTTAATAAAGGCTTCTTGTAGAAACTAGGATTTTGGTTGATACTTGAACCAGGAGCTAAAGAGGGAAAGTATTACGGGCATGCAAATAAAAGTGCATGGACTTGGGACATAGAACATCCTGTACAAGTAATGGCAAAAAGGCTATTGTCACTGAATCTTTGAATATGTAGAGGAGAGTCAAGTGTAATAAGACTGGAAAAGTAGAGATGTCTGCTGTAGACTACTTTCTCAAGGCATTAAGGTGTGAAAGGAAGGAAAGAGAAGGGATGAGAAATATTGGTGACAGAAAGATCACGTGAGTGGTTTTAATTTTAAAGGATGTAGAAAGTTTGAACATGGGGGCGGAGCCAAGATGGCAGAATAGAAACAGATCATCCAAGCCACTCTGTCCCCAGATTCCCCCCAAACTATGTAAAGGGGGATTCTGAACAACTTCTGGAGCCCCAGCACCCACAGAATGACACAGAGAAGCTAACTTCCCACTGAGGACAGCCCAGCAGCCCTGCAGGAAGGACCAGCATAGCAGTCTGGGAGCCGGCAGTGCTCAGAGCACAGGGAGCCGAGTCGAGCAGAGGCCAGGTCCACGTGAGCCGAGGTTTTAGCCCCAGGGTGGCAGGGCCAGAAGCCAGCTGGAGAGACCCCAGAACACCAGCAATTGTGGTGGTTCCATAATTATCAACATAGATATGCCTAGGACAAAGTAAGAAGTTAGTGTCCTATGGAATTTGGGACCAGTATTTGGGGAATGCGTTGGCTCCCTCCCCTGGGGGCTAGAAGCTGCTGAGGAGACATGCCATTTTGTAGTTTTCAGAGGCAGCTCCAGCTCCTGGCCTGCGAACTGTAAGGAGATCCAGCAATCAGTCTTGGGGGGTAATCTCTCTTGCTTTAACCTCCATGGATCTGGATTGTGATCTAGGGTGGAAGTCGTGGGTGGGTTTACAGCTTGCCAGAAATGGAAGTTGCCCCCCACATGTTTGGGACGAAAATTCCTCTATCTGGGGTTAAAGCCATAGTGTGGCAACAAGCCCAAAAGTCAAGTAATTAAGTGACAACATGACAAGGCAAAGGAAAAAGAAAAATGCAACCCTAGACTCCTATTTTGGGGGCATAGAGCGGGAAAAGGACTGCGAGGTCAGAAGCCCTGCTCCAAAAGCCCTAGGGGAAAACATGAGCGGGTTGCAGGCCATAGAGGACCTTAAGAAGGACTTTAAAAATCAAATAAGAGAAGTGGAGGAAAAAATTGGAAAGAGAAATGAGAAGGATGCAGGAAAAGTATGAAATGAGGGTCAACAGCCTGACTGAGGAAAACAACACCTTAAAAAATAGACTAACTCAAATGGCAAAGGAGGCCCAAAAGGGCAATGAGGAGAAGAATGCCTTAAAAAGTCGAATTTGCCAGATGGAAAAAGAATCTCAAAAGTTCACTGAGGAGATTCATTCCTTCAGAGTTAGACTGGAGCAAATGGAAGCTAATGACTTTATGAGAAATCAAGATGCTGTTAAGCAGATCCAAACAAATGAAAGATTAGAAGGCAATGTGAAATATCTCATGGGAAAAACCACTGACCTGGAAAATAGATCCAGGAGAGACACTTTAAAAATTATTGGACTACCTGAAAGCCATGATCAAAGAGAGAACCTAGAAATCACCCTTCAAGAAATTCTCAAGGAAAATTGCCCTGATGTTTTAGATGCAGAGGGCAAAATAGAGTTTGAAAGAATCCACCGATCACCCCCTGAAAAAGATCCCAAAAAGAAAACTCCCAAGAATATTGTAGCCAGGTTCCAGAATCCCCAGATCAGGGAGAAAATACTACAAGCAGCCAGGAAGAAACAATTTCAATATTGTGGAAACACAATCAGAATAGCCCAGGACCTGGCAGCTTCTACACTGAGGGATCGAAGGGCATGGAATATGATATTCCAGAGGGCAAAAGAACTGGGAATGAACCCAAGGGTCACCTACCCAGCAAAACTGAGTATTTTGTTTCAGGGGAAAATATGGTCATTCAGTGGAATAGAGGACTTTCAAGCATTCTTGAGGAAAAAACCAGAATTGAATAGAAAATTTGACATCCAGACACAAGAAGGAAGAGATGCCTGAGAAGGTAATCAGGGAAAAGAAATCAAAAGGAACTTATCAAAGTTGAACTATTTACATTCCTATATGGAAAAGCAATAACTGTGACTGATGATATCTTTCTCACTATGAAAATAATGGAAGAAGGATGTGTGGTCATATGAATACATATGTGAATGTGTGTGTATATGGTTACAGTTATATATGGATAGAGGGCATAGGTTGAATTTGTTGGGAAGGGAGAATACTCAAGGGGTGAAATTATGAGGTGAGAGAGGAAAGTGGCAAGAGGAGATGGGGAGAGACAGGGTAGGGTAAACTATCTCATGTAGAAGAAGCAAGGGGCAGTGGTTGCAAGGGAGGGGGAGAATAGGAAGGCAAAAAAGGCAAAACCACATTCTCATTGAATTTGGTTCAGGGAGAGAATGACATACATACTAAATGGGATATCTCAACCTGCAGCAGAATAGGGGGAATTGGGATGAGAGGAGGGATGATGGATGGGAGGGCATCCTTGGGGGGATGGGAGGTTGGAAGTACCCACTATAGAAGAGGGGCAGGATTATGTAGGGAATGGACCAGGTGGGGGGTGGGATGAGTGGGAGGGAATTATAAGCAGCCTTGTACAATATATCTACTATGATAATGTTTTGCATAGCTAGACATGTACAACATATACTGAATTACTTATCTCCCCAGATCTGAAATTCGAGATCTTAGCATTAAATGTTTCAAATATAAAAAAAGAAAGCTTGGACATGTTTTGAGAGTAGAGATTAGGGAGAAACTGAATATGTGGGGGTGATGTATGAGGTAATCTGCTAGATAAGACAGGCTGAAATAAAATTCATTTTTCATTTCAGGGTCAAGGAACAAGGTAACCATTTTATGTGAAACACAAGGAAAGTAAATTGATGTTGGGTTAAATGGAAGTAGAGTACTAATTATGTACTAAACACTAAGATTGAGTGGAACATACCCAAAGAGAGGGTTCAAGAAAATGGTGTTAGAAAAGAGACGCCTCCATCTCTCAGAAATACCCCTGAAGGACTGAGGGGGAAGTTGCAGCCCTCTGAATATGGTAATATAACCTCTAAGAACATTTGCACTAAACAGCACTGGAGGAAATCTCAGAGGCTATCTGGTTTTGGTTTGTACGTGAGTAAGCCTAAGTCCCAAGCAGTGTTTTGAATAAGACTACACAGGCAATAACCATCAGAAAAGTATTTGAACTCAAATCTGAATACAGAGGCAGTGCCAATTCTATCATATTACTTATGGTTGCCTGTCACCAAAAAGGAAGTGGCCTAAAGAAAAGATGAAGTAGACAGTGGCTGAACTCTAACAAGTTCAAGCAGTGAGATAAGACCTTTAGCTATAAGTAGATCCTAAGAGTGAGCAACCTAACAACGAATTAAAAAAGGTCATGGTAATGAGTTACTTTAAATAAGGGAAGCAAGCACAGAGGAAGAAATTCTTATTACATCCCTACACCTTGACTATGTCTTATAAGCAAAGAGGGCAACTTTAAAAACTCAGTCAAAGAAAATAAAACTACTTGAAATGTAACCACAGCAAGATGCATTTTAATAATGAAAACTTTTAAAACCAATAAATGTATCACTTTAGTTATTTACAGGACTTTAATGGTCCTTCACTATCCACTGAGAGAACTATTCCCACCAGAATTAGGATATAGTCACTAGTGCTACGAACATGGTGATTGTCCCAACAGGGGGCACAGTTGTTCTCATATAGTTTGCCCCAAATGCCACCTTTAACTGTGTGTGTGTATGTGTGTGTGTGTGTGTGTGTGATTGTGTGTGTGTTTGTGTGTGTGTGTGTGTGTGATTGTGTGTGTGTTTGTGTGTGTGTGTGTACAAGTGAACCAGCACTTTTTAAGTGCAAAGGATATGTCAGGCACTGTGTAAATTAGAGGCAAAAATACAGCCCATATCATCAAGATACTTACATTATAAAAGGGAGACATCATGTAAATAAGTAGGTCGATACAAGAAATAGAGAAGAAGAGAACATTCAGAGTAGGGGAAGTCTGGGGAGATTGGGAAAAGCCTCTGTGAACATGTTGGGAGAAGACTGGAGTCCAAGTGAGTGGCTCAGCATGGACTATGATTACTCATAATAACCAACACCAGCATAAAGGCCATTGATTCCATTACAATTCAATTTAATAAATATTTATCAGCTATTTATTATTTACCAGATATGTGCAAAGTACTATAGAGATACAAAGGGAAAAACAAAAACACGTACATTCCATTGTCTTTCAATCACGTCCAACTCTTCATGATACCACACCAGTTCCATTCACGGGGTTTTCTTGGCAAAGATACTGGAGTGGTTTGCCATTTCTTCCTACAGTGGATTAAGGCAAGCAGAGGTTAGGTAACTTGTTCAGGGCCACATAGCTATTAAGTGTCTGAGGCCAGATTTAAATTCATGTGTTCTGGACTGCAGGTCCAGAGCTCTATTCATTGTGCCACCTACCTGCCTCCTAGACATCCACCTGCCTCCATATCTCCATTCAAGTAAGTAAGTCAAGGAACAAGCATTTGTTAAGTATTTATTGTGTACTAAATAATGAGGACACAGAAAAAAGAGAAAAATACAAAAATACTATAGTCCCTGATCTTGAGGAGAATACATTCTAAGGGGTAAGATAACATGTAAATAGCTAATCTCCATTTTAATCCAACTGAATATATTAAGAGATAAATATGTATCTAGTCTAAATTGATTTTCTAGACTTTTCCCTTTAAGAAAGTATGTAGCAGGTGCGGCTAGGTGTCACGGTGAATAGAGCACCAGCCCTTGAGTCAGGAGGACCTGAGTTCAAATTCAGCCTGAGACACTTAACACAAAAACTAGCCACGTGGCCTTGGGCAAGTCACTTAACCCCAATTGCCCTCAAAAAAAAAAAAAGAGAGAAGGAATTATGTAGAAAGTCAAGAAAAAATATGAAGACCTCAGGAAAATAGAATAGTTGCAACCAAAAGTGGATCAAAAAGTACCTCTTCATTAGTTTAAGCCATTCTAAGTCATCCTTTCAAGCAATTGAAGGTGTGACCTACCTAGCAACAATTCTCTTGTACTTTTTTTTCATTTAGAAGAGATTAGGATATTGAAAATATGGAGGAAGATCTTTCAGTTTTTAAGAGAAGAAAAAATGGAGCTCTATAGTTGAAGAATTAGTTGACTACTATTCTAGTATATCAACATAAAATTGGATTTTAGTTTACAGTGATTTTTACAGTGTATTTTAACTTACATTGTTTGAGATTTCTAAAACTAAATCTTAACTCAAATTAGAGTAGAGAGTAAGGGCATGAGGGAAGGGGTAGAATGTCATTTTGTCCATTTCCCTCTCTCAGCTAGAAATTCTTGTATTTAGATATAATAATATCAAATTGAATAACAAAAAAGCCAAACAAACATATTGTGACAAATATGCCAAAAATACAAAGAATAGTCTAAGTAATTTTTTCCCCTCAACACAAGTAAAATATGGGGTATCTAAAGGTTAACTGGTAGGGGAAGGCATTAGTATCTGGAAGAACCTCCAGGGAAAGGCCTCTTGCAGAAAATGTGAGTTGAGCTAAGTCTTACAGAAAGCCAGGGAAATACGTGTCCTAAGCATTTTAGGGATGGGGGTCAGTGCCAAGGCATGGAGAAAGGGAATAGATTGTGAAGTGTGAAGAATAGCAAGTGTTCCAATATGACTGTATCATATTGTGCACAGAGAGGAATAATGTAATGTAAAGATGATAAAAGAAAGAACAGGGCTAGATTGTAATGGACTTTTAAATCCCAAATAGAAGACTTCATATTTTGAATTCAACTGAACTATTGAACTCTTAAGGTGGGGGAAGAGGGAGTGATATGATTAGATCTAGATTTTAGAAGAAAACAAATGGTTGCCATGTGTTGGATGGATGGTAGGGAGGAGAGACTTGAAGGGACACAAGTTATATGATTATTTCAGTAGGCCAGGTGAGAGGTTTTGAGAGCATAGACTAAGTTTATTGGTGAATGAGTAGAAAAAAGATTGATTATAAGAGAGATGTTGGGAAGGAAAAAAATGACAAGATTTGCCAATAGGCTATTTGTTTTGAATGATTGAGAATGAGGAGTATGATATCGAAGTTATTGGCTTAGTTGATTTGGAGAACTGTGGTGTTCTTGACAAGCACAGAAAAAAAAATTGAAAGGAGAGTTTTGGAATAACTCTGTAAAGAAGTGTTTTGAGCATTTGAGTTGGAGAAATCTATGGAATATCCAGTTTAAGATGCCAAAAGGTATTTAGAGATAACTGTGACTCAGTAGATGGAATAGAATTGTGTATGTGTATGATCCATTTGCATAGAGATAATAAACTTATTGGAGCTTAGGAGGTCATCAAGTGACATAGTACAGAATGAAAATAAACAAGGCCCAAATATAGAACCATGAGGGATGTCCACAGTTAGAGATCATGTCATGAATAAAGAATCAGCAAAGGAGATGGATGATTATTCAGAAACAGAGTAGGAAAACCAGAGAGAAGTGACAAGAAAATCTAGAGAAGAGAAAGTATTCAAAATGATGTGATCAGCAGTATCAAATGTTAAAGAAGTCAAGAAGGATAAGGAATGACAAAAGACTGTTAGATTTAACAATTAATAATCACCAGTAACTTTGGAGAATGCAGTTTCCAATGAATGGTGAGGTTGAAAGCAAATTGTTTTAAAGCAAGTGAAAGGGGAGGAAGTGGATGTCCCTAATGTAGAAGAAAAGAAGGGAAATATGGTGGTGTCCAGCAGACAACAGCTACCAGAAGTTTGATCAGGAAGTAGAGATGATTTGATTGAGTTTTGAAAATTAAAATCACCCTCTTTTTAATTTTTTTTTAATTTTGGTGAGGCAATTGGGATTAAGTGACTTATCCAGGGTCACACTGCTAGTGTCAAATGTCTCGTCAGAGGCTGAATTTGAACTCAGATCCTCCCAACTTTAAGGCTGGTTCTCTATTCACTGTGCCACCCAGCTGCCCTAATCACACTCTTCTTAATCCTCTCTCCTTTCTAGGTTTCCATGACACTTAATCTACTCCTTCTCAAACTCCTTCTCTGGATCTGAGTCCAGGTTATGGCTGCTAGCGTTGGATATCCACCAAGGCTCTACCCTGGACTATCTTCTTTTCTCCTTTTATACTATTTCACTTGGTGATCTAATCAGCTCCTATGGATTCAGTTATCATAAATACGCTACTGATTTATTTAAGGATCTCTACCCTCTCTCCCGACCCCTAGTTTTACATTTCTATTTATAGGCCATTTTGAACTGCATGACCAATATTCACTTTAAACTAAACATGTCCAAAATCGAATTCATTACCTTACATAAATACACACACACACATGCACACACACTCACTCCAATCCTCCCTTCTTTCAAACTCCCCCGTTATTGTCAAGGACACCATCACTTTCTCAGGGATTCATGCTTATTCCAACCCCTCACTTTCTCTTTTCTCCTAAAAATCTGCCAGTTTCTACTTCATAGCATATTTCATATGTGCTCCCTTCTCTGACAGTGCCACCACTTGGGGCAGGCTCTCATCACGTCACAACTTATTATTCCAACTGCCTGCTATTTTATCTTCCTTCCTCAAGCGTCTCCTCACTCCAATCCAACCTCTACTAAGTTGTTAAATGTTCTAAAGACTATGTCATCCTCTCTCCCCCTTTCAGAAAATTAAAATCACTCCTTATCACCTCCAAAATAAAATATAAAGCCTTCTTCTCATCATCTGCTCCATCTTTGACCTTTCCACCTTTCTTATACCGAACTTACCTCCTCATGATCTGACATCCATTGATACTGGTCTCCTGTGGGGGGTGGGGGAGACAAGATGGTGGAGTAAAAGCAGGGACTTGGTTGAGGCCTCCCCCAAATCACTCCATGTACTTGCAAAAAATGACTCTGAACACATTCTAGAGCTCCAGAACCCACAAAAATATTGAGTGAAACAAGTCTCCAGCTCAAGACAGCTTGGAAGGTCAACAGGAAGGGTCTATCGCACTGGGCTGAGAGTGGAGCACAGTCCAGAATGTCCTGTGCAGGCATAGACAAGGTCAGAGCAGGCCTTAGGGGACTGAATCATTGGCCACTGTGGTAGTTTCCAGACTTTTCAGCCCACAAATGCCAAAGATAGAATTGAAGGTCAGTGGGAAAACTCTGTGCAACCTAGATGAAAGAGAAGCATGATCTGGCCCTAGCCCCAGGGTGGTGGTGGAGGTGGTTGTGGTGGCAGCAGTAGCAGTGGCTACTTCTGGAGCCCCCAGCCCATAGAGAGGTGGGACTGAGTGGCTGACCAGAGGGAGACTGCAGGGATCTCTTTTCTGAAACTGAGGCAGGATTCTCTTGGTTTGCCCTGCTTGGATCTGGGTCGCAGTCCTGGGTGTTGTTCCTGGGGGTGAGGATGAGCTCTGGTTGTGGTGCAGTGGAGAGGGAATCCTCTTCACAGTTCCAAGACAGAAAACAGTACTTCTGGTCACTCACAGACTGGAGCACAGGCCAGGAAAGTAGTAAACATCTCTCTTGATCATACCACCTTGGAAGAACTTAAAATTTTCAGGCCCCTAGAAGTATCTCTGAAAACAGCTGCATAAACCCCCTGAAGTTTGGGGCAGTACACCATCCTTCCCCCACTGGAAGCAGAGTCCTACTTTAACAAAGAGTTAGAGAGTCAAGTATTTGGCTGGGAAAATGAGCAGACAACCCAAAAATTTCAGACTATAGAATATTACTTTGGTGACAAAAAAGATCAAAACATACAACCAGAAAAAGACAACAAAGTCAAATCTCCTATATCTAAAGCCTCCAAATAAAATATGAATTAGTTGCAGGCCATGGAAAAGCACAAAAAGGATTTTGAAAATCAAATAAGAGAAGTAGAGGAAAAATTGGGAAAAGAAATTAGAGTGATGCAAGGTAATCATGAAAACAAGTCAACAACTTGCTAATGGAGACCCAAAAAAATACTGGAAAAAAAAGATAATGTTGTCCCTATTATTTCTCACATGAGGCACACAATTTCCCAACTTTTCATTTTCACTGGCTCTCCCCCAAAATAGATCCCCCCACTTCCACTCTTCTCTGTCTTCTGGTTTCCTTAACTTTTGTCAAGTCCCAGATAAAATCCTATCTTCTACAAGATTTTTCTGATTCCCTTTAATGCTAGGGCCTTCCCTACACTAATTATTTGCAATGTATCCTCTATATATCTTTGTATGTAAGGAGGATTTTACTATCCTTATTAGAGTTAGTTTCTCAGAATCCATAACCATGTGAATGCCTAGTTTCTATGTGTTTAATAATAAATCCTAGCACAGGCCCAAGGATTCCAGATAGTAGTTCCTGGAATCACTGTGACAGACAGTCCTGCTGAGGCTGTGTCATGAGATAGGGGATGACTTAATCTAATATTTACCACAGTTGCACAGAATGACAATATTGCTAAAGTTAACTCATGAGGTTAATTTGAGCAAGATGCCTTTTTTATCTCTTGCCATATAAAACAAGTAGGCACTGATTGGTGAGGGGGAAACCATGGGGAACCTGTGGGGGAAACCACAGGGAACCCATTGGAGAAAAACCATGGGGTACCCATAGGGGAATCTGTATGTGCCTCAACTGGCCCCCATTGAGACTTTAAGGGATTTAGGGAGTGCACATGTATGCCTGTCTCTATTGACCCCATCAAATTGTAGAGGTAGTTGCCCCACCTTCTCACAGGCTCCACAAGAAGGGTGATTAGGGAATGCTCTAGGAGCTGGTTACTCCCAGCAGCCTTCTGAGAAGACTAGACTACAACAAAGCTGGTTATCAACCCCTCAGAAACTCTCTGCCTGTATGACCAGATTAAGAGTGAACCTGGGGGGGGGGGGGAGCCAAGATGACAGAGTAGAAACAGCTCATCCAAGCCACTCTGCCCCCAGATTTTCTCCAAACTATGTAAAAGGGGACTCTGAACAACTTCTGGAGCCCCAGCACCCACAGAACGACACAGAGAAGCTAACCTCCCGCTGAGGACAGCCCAGCAGCCCTGCAGGAAGGACCAGCACAGCAGTCTGGGAGCTGGCAGCGCAGTGTTCAGAGCGTGGGGAGCCAAGCACAGGTCCGGTCCTCCTGAGTAGTGGTTTTAGCCCCAGGGTGGCAGGGCCAGCAACCGGCTGGAGAGACCCCAGAACACCAGCAATTGTGGTGATTCCAGAATTATCAACATAGACATGCCTAGGACAAAGTGAGAGATTAGTGCCCTATGGACTTTGGGACCAGTATTTGGGGAATGAGTCGGCTTCCTCCCCTGGGGGCTAGAAGCTGCTGAGGAGACACTCCATTTTGTAGTTTTCAGAGGCAGATCCAGCTCCTGGCCTGCAAACTGCAGGGAGATCCAGCGATCAGTCTTCGGGGGTAATTGCTCTTGCTTTAACCTCCCTGGATCTGGATTGTGATCTGGGGTGGAGGTCATGGGTGGGTTTCCAGCTTGCCAGAAACGGAAGTTGCCCCCCCCCCACATTCTGGATGAAAATTCCCCTATCTGGCAGCAAAGACATAGTGTGGCAACAAGCCCAAAAGTCAAGTAATTAAGTGGCAACATGTCAAGGCAAAGGAAACAAATTAAACAGAAAAATGCAGCCCTAGACTCCTACTTTGGGGGCAAGGAGGGTCGAAGCATGGTGTGGGAAGAGGACTGTGAAGTCAGAAGTCATGCTCCAAAAGCCCCAGGGGAAAACATGAGCAAGTTGCAGGCCATAGAGGACCTTAAGAAGGACTTTAAAAATCAAATAAGAGAAGTGGAGGAAAAATTGGAAAGAGAAATGAGAAGGATTCAGGAAAAGTATGAAATGAGGGTCAACATCCTGACTGAGGAAAACAGCACCTTAAAAAATAGACTAACTCCAATGGCAAAGGAGGCCCAAAAGGGCAATGAAGAGAAGAATGCCTTAAAAAGTCGGATTTGCCAGATGGAAATTTGCCAGATGGAAAAAGAATCTCAAAAACTGAGGAGATTCATTCCTTCAGAGTTAGACTGGAGCAAATGGAAGCTAATGACTTTCTGAGAAATCAAGATGCTTTTAAGCAGATCCAAACAAATGAAAGATTAGAAGGCAATGTGAAATATCTCATGGGAAAAACCACTGACCTGGAAAATAGATCCAGGAGAGATAATTTAAAAATTATTGGACTACCCAAAAGCCATTATCAAAGAAAGAAAAAAAAAGAGTAAACCTGTTAGAGGCTGGAGACAAAGAACTCCTTGCCTCCTGTGTGTCATCTGTATAACATTGTGTATATATATAGTCTTGTGCTTGTCACCTCCTTAACTGTATAGCACTGACCATCATGTGCCTTTCTTTTTATGCTCAGGACTTAACTCTGTACCTGGTACACAGTGGTTGCTCAATATATGTATTATTGGCTGACTGCTATCAAGGGTGCGAGCATAGGGGTTGACCTTGGCAAAGAGGAGAGCTACCTCTTCATCTGAGGCAGAAATAAAGAATTAGTCACTGAAAGGAAGCTGTCTGAGTGATGTAAGGTGAGGAGAAAGAGATAAGAGGAACTCTAAGCAAATAATTACTATTTTCAGTTAAATACGAGTCAAGATTTTTGACTGAGAGTTTGGGGGAGGAAATGTTGTAGAAGGTTTGAGGTTAGACAAGGAGGTTTGGAAAAGCCTCTGAAGAGAATAGAACAGACACAGAGTTTGAGAGGAGTAAAATGTTTATCCTGTTCCTTTAGTGCACTTATTCAATGCAGCTTTATAATTTTCTCTACCTCTAATTAATTTGAATTGGAGTGAAGCTGTCAGAGGGGAGGAATCCAGGGTTTGAGACTTGATTAGGCATGATCAGTGACTGGATAAGGGGACTGGGGAATCAAAGATGGAATATAATAAGGCACTACAAGCGGAGAAAAGGAAAAAAAAGAGAGAATATAACTTGTGCAATGGTATTGTCCTAGGAAAGAACTGAGAGGTTAGAGCGAAAGGAGGTAATAATGAGAACAAAGAGGTCTTATGTAAAAATGGGATGATAACAAATTATTGTCAGACAAAAGGATTGTATGGTTCTTTAACATGTATATGGAACACTTATGGGTGATGGACAGGACACCATATTAACCACTCCAAAGCTGGGTGGAATAGTGGAAGAGAGGAGTGAGTCATGGACATGATATGGGGAGAAGATAATGATTGCTAGCTAGGGACTGAATTTATTGGAAAACAAAGGAGAGACTATTTAGGGATTCTATAAATAATTGCCAAAAGAATTTGAATTTAGTGATAAATTTTGATGGACCTCAAAGCAAGAGAATTTACTTAGTGAAAATGCTTCTGAATGAGGTTCTGAAAGTTGCTAAGACAAACAAAGAATATTTTAATTCCTCCCCCATGACCAGTGATTTGAGGTTATTAGAGAGAAAATTCAGTCTGTAATGTAAAGGCTACTTAGGAGCAAGTAACCTATAAGAAGATTAGATGATGATGGAAGAAATGAGAAAGAAAAAAATGGTTAAGATGAAAGGAAGTTTGTTAATAATGGGAGAGACATTCCAGAGGGCACCATGGAAAGGCCAAACTAACCTAGCATATGATTTTGGGAGGAGAAAAAACATGATGTATGCTTGAGGTGAATAAACCTGCGGGAGCAGTGAATTTTTAATATAAAAAATATACCACATGCCAAGGGTTCAGGATGGCTGGTATTGGTTGTATATAAAGAGATAGGAGTATGCTAATTATTGAGCAGTATCTGTGGTTGGAGAAAAGCCCATTGAGGGATGTATGAAATTACAGAGATTGTATTCTTCCCTGGAGGTTTAGCCTTCTGGAAGGTGGAGCTGTTTTGTTCTGTGACACCTAAGCAGATCTGTCTCATTTCAGAGAGAGAAGGCTAAAGTCAGAATGTTTTACTTGAATTATGTAAGACCCTAGAAGTTATAATATGGAAGAGTTCTTTTCCAAAGGGCAAGATGTCAACAGAGAAGATCATGATGCAGGGCGTCACTGAGAGGGGAGATGGGCATGGATATAACTCCTCCTCTATAGCAGAATTTCTGTTCTACTTAATGCAACAAAAATATACACAGATAAATAAACACTTAGTTTATTAAGCAATAAAGAGTAACTTCAAAGAATGAATCTTAACAGAGAGGATCAAGAAAGGATTGATGTAAGAAATGGAATCCAAGTCTCATCTGGAAGGAAACTAAGGATTCTGTTAGGTGGATATAAGGAAGGATGTTTCCATAAATGGGAAAACACCTGTACAAACGCATGGGGGTTAGAACTAAAATGATGTATATGGGAAACTGCTGAATTAGCTAGAGCAGAGAATATGTGATTAGATGATGTTTAAAGCTCCCTTGAGTTCTAGCTCCTAAAAGTGATAAGGGTGGATTCACACTTCCATTTCTAAATTTTATCACACAATCTGAGGAAGCAATTTTATTTCTTTATCCAATGGTATCCTGGTAAACATTTTAACAACTGACTCTCAAGGGGTAAAAGGGGGACATGTACACAAAATGGACATTTAAACTTAATATGTGTTATTAAAATTTTTGTATCACTTCACGTCTAGATAATCAACAACAAAATCCAACACGGATCTGTAGTGTTTGACAATAGCCAAGGTGTACATGCTAACACAGAAAATTTAACAATCAACTCTCCAAAGTTAGGAGATATTGGCTCTAGCTTATCACTACCTATAGCTCAATCTTTCCTGGTCAAAGACGACGTTGCCTCATATGAAAAGAATTAAGGGATTGTCTGGCAGCAAAGATAATCAGGGGAGAACTGATGGGAGAGAATGACTCATGGAATACAGTGAACTCCTCTGTCCACATTCTAACATTTCCTAATCTTTTCTCTTTAAATTAATAAAAGGAGGTACCATATCTGAAAATAGGAGATCTTAGCCCCAAGACCCTTCTTGACACAAGTTCCAAGGAAAAATAATTTCCTTTGACAGGGATCTTTTCTAATGCTATGGAATGTATTCTTTCCAAGGAGAAGTAAAAGATCACTTAGATACAATAATAACAAACCAGCAACTTCCATCAAAATAACATCTAGACATTCACCACAAATTTAATTTTAACCTCTTATACTCTTAAAGCCTTGATAACTACTCTTTACACTCCATCTTTTTTTATTATTTCTGATTATTTCTGTTTTTGCTTTTTCAAACAAGATCAGAATTGGAAAGTATCAGAAGATTATATGGAAAGCTTTTAGATTGCTTGTGGATGAGGCACAAATAAGGATCTAAACTTTTGAGTGCTAGATCTAACCTATTATGCCTTTCAAAGTGCCTTCAGTAGATATTTTCAGCACTGTGGAAAATATTTCTTGCAAATATAAGTCACAGAAGAGACTGTATGCCAAGAGTTGTAGGACAATTGACATCCTTAAGGGTAAACACGGGAGACTTTTCATCCAGAATATGCTAGTGTTGTCATTATAGCTGCTGATATACAGTGGTTACTTTGTCATGGACAGTGATGAGTAGTATGTAGCGTCAGTACAAGAGCTACAGGATATTAGGGGAAAGAAAGTTACTGAAAATCAATCCCCTGGAAGAGCCACACTTAGCAGTGAACTCAGAATTTGTTAATTTAATATTCAAGAAAAGCAGGGGTCATATTTGTAGTAAATCCTGTCTTCTTT
Organism: Gymnobelideus leadbeateri; assembly: GCA_011680675.1. NCBI lineage: Eukaryota > Metazoa > Chordata > Mammalia > Diprotodontia > Petauridae > Gymnobelideus > Gymnobelideus leadbeateri. Next base: position 285,692 of record WOXC01004493.1, read on the forward strand.
GTGTGATTAAAAACAAAATTCAGCAGGAATTGATCTTTAAATGTGGCCTCATCTGCTTCCCTTTACAAAGGTCAAACCTTGCTTAGTAAACAGAGGACTTGAAATATAGATACAGTTCATTTACATATATTGATTTCCTCTTGAAAGATTTTATGTTGGCTAAATTGTTAAGGAGGTCCAGGCACTTTAAAAATAGTAAATTTTCCCAAAGGTTAGGTAGGAATACCAGCCAGTCTCAAAGTACTTGACACAGTAATCAGGATCCCATTCATCTCTATAGCGGAGGCAAAGCAAAAATCATATGATGTTAGAACCAGACAAGAACCTCAAAGTTGGGAAATCTACCAGTAGAGATCTGTGGGACTGCTGATCACAAGGTCATAAAAAAATAAAAAGAATATTGCAAATGGAAGGGAACTCAGGTACTTTATCATGCAAGTTTTTGATTTCTGTACTCAAAGAGAAATGCTAATAAAATAGCCAGGCAAGCAGTCATTCAGTCTCTGCTTGAGAAATAGCATTTTTAAATTATTATAAAAATAATTTTCAGTTCTACTATCCCCTCACTCACCCATTGAGAGGGTAAGCAATAAGAAACTCATTATACAAGTGAAGGCAAGCAATACATACTTCCATATTGGCTATCTTGCCAAAAACTAAAAGAAAAACCAAGAAGTGTATATGTATGTATGTATGTATATATATTTAATTGGCAATCAGAGATCACTAATGAGCTCTCTGGAAGTGAAAATCATTTTTCATTATGAGTCTTTTGGCATTGTCCCAGATAATTGTTTTTATCAAAGTAGTTTATAATTGATTACAGTTACAATATGTACAATTTTTAACTGGTACTGTTCAATTTACTTTGCATCAGTTCAAGTAAGTCTTTCTAAATTTTTCTGAAACCATGCTTTCCCATCATTTATATTGCACAAAAATATACCATTGCAAACATATACCATAATTTATTCAAGCATTCTCCAAATGATAGATATATCCCCAATTTCTGATTCTTTGCCAGCACACAAAAAGAGATACTATATACAAATTTTTGTACATATATGTGCTTCCACCCCCACTTTGATTTCTTTTGGATGTAGACCAAGTAGTGGGTCAAATGATTTGATGAATTTTATGGCCTTTTGGGCATAGTTCTAAATTGTTCTCCAGAATGGTTGGACCAGTTTACATTTCTGCCAACAATGCATTAGGGTACCTATTTTTCCACATCCTCTCTAGCATTTGTCATTTTATTTTTCTGTCATATTAGATAATGTGATAGGTATGAAGTGATATTTTAAAGCTGTTTTAATTTGCATTTCTCTTATTATAAGTGATTTGAAGCATTTTTTCATATGGCTATTGATAGCTTTAATTTTTTTCTGAAAACTGCCTACTCATATTCTTTAACCATTTATCAATTTGAAAATGACATATACATACAGACATATATGTATATATGCATACATAAATATAATTATATACACATACACATGCACATACACACATGCATAAATTTGACTAGTTTCCCTATATATTGGACAAATGATACCTTTACCAGAGAAATTTGTTATAATTTTTCCCCCGGTTTCCTGTTTTTCTTCTAATTTTGGCTGAATTGTTTGTTTGTACAAAATATTTTTAATTTTATGTAATCAAAGTTATCTATTTTAACTTATATGATCTTTTATCTCTTTGGTCATAAGCTCTTTCCTTATCCACAAACTTGACATGCTTTCTAAATTTGTTTATTATATAAATTTTCTGCTTAAATCATATTCCCATTTAAATCATTCCCATTTAAATCATATTCCCATCTAAATCATATTCCCATATTCCCATCTTGCTACATGGTGAGGTACTGATCTATACCTAGTTTCTTCTACACTGCTTTCCTTCTCCCACACTGTCCCAGCAGTTTTAGAATAACAAGTTCTTGCTTCAAAAGCTTAGGTCTTTGGTTTTATCAAAAACTACCTAACTGTGGTCAATTATTTTTGCATATTATACACAGATCTATTCCACTAATCAACAATTCTATTTCATACTTGGTACTAGATTATTTTGTTGATTCTTCTTTTCTAGTATACTTTGTGATCTGGTACTGCTAGACCACCCTCCTAAACATTTTTTTTTTAATTGATTCCTTTGATATTCTTGACTTTTTGTTCTTCTGTACTATATTTTTTTTTAGCTCTATAATGTTTTGGTAGTGTGACTTGGGTTGTCACTGAAAAAAAGTAAATTGATATAGCTCCAAATAATTGCTTTAATTTCATCTTCATTATTTGTTCATCCACACTTTTGATTTTTGTTACTGATGTTTTTTCTTTATTAAATCAAATTAACCAGTAGTATATATTTTTTGTTTTCATTTAATAAAGCCAATTTCTAGTTACATTTATGAGTTCATTTTTTTACTTTCAATATTACTATCCTTTCCTGTGATTTTCAATATTTCTATTTTCCTGTTTAATTAAGAACTTTTAATTTGTTCTTTTTCAAGTTTTTTTTTAATTTGCATGCCCAATTCACTCATCTATTCTTTATTAGTTTTATTGATGTAAGTATTTAATGCTACAAAGTTTCCTTTAAGTGTTGCTTTGGCTGCATCCCACAAAATTTGACATATTGTCTCATTGTCATTATATTTAATTCAATTTTTTTCTAGTATTTGTTCTTTGACCTACTCATTCCCTAAGATAAAAGATACTAAATTCCAATTAATTTTCAGTGTAAGTTTTCAAGAAGACTATTGAGTTTTATTGCGTTATGTCCTGAAAAATAATGTGTGTAGCATTTCTAGTTTTCTACATTTTTTTAGTGCCCTAATGCATGGTCAGTTTCTGCTCCTTTACCATGGTCCCGAATAAATCTTGTGTGGTCCTGTCTGTGGTTCTATTGTATTTCAATAGTTTCTTTCTGGGTGCTTGTAGTATTTTCTTCTTGACCCAGGAAATTTGAATATAATATTACTGAGAGTTTATATTTGGGGATCTATTTTAGAAAATGTTTAGTGGATTATCTTAACTTCTATTTTCCTTTCTAGGTCTAAATCTGGGCATTTTCCTTTACAATGTTTTGACATATGATGTATAGACCTTTTTTTTTAATCAAAGATCTCAAGTAATCCAATAATTCTTATATTATCTCTTCTATTATTTATTTTTCAAATCAGGTGTTTTTCTGATATATCACATTTTCTTTTATTTTTCATTCTTTCCTAATGTCCCATGGGGTCATTAGCTTCCTCATGGCCAATTCTAACTGTAAAGGAATTATTTTCTTCAATGAACTTTTCTACCATTTTTACATTTGTCCAATTTTCCTTTTCAGAGAATTATTTTCTTTAGTATTTTGTGCCCTTTTTTGTCAAGCTGTTGAGTTTATTTTCTTTTTTTTTTCTTTTTAATTTATATTTTATCCTAGAGATAATTTGTTGTTGTTGTACAGTTGTATCCAACTCTTTATGACCCCCTGGACCACAGCACACCAGGCCCCTCTCTCTTCCACTTCCTCTTGAAGTCTGTTCCAATTCATAGTTGTTATTTCCATGACACTATCTATCCATAGCATCCTCTGTCATTCCCTTTCCCTTTCGCCTTCAATCTGTGCCAACATCAGGGTCTTTTCCGATGAGTTCTATCTTCTCATTATGTCGCCAAAGTAGTGGCTTCAGCCTCAGTATCTGATCTTCTAGTGAACAGAGTGAACTAATTTCTTTAAGTATCAACAGATTTGGTCTCCTTGCTGTCCAAGGGACTCTCAGGTCTTCTCCAGTACCACAATGCAAAAGCTTTGTTTCTGAGACACTCGGCTTTTCTTATAGTCCAACTCTCACAGCCATACACCAATACTTGAAAAGCCATAGCAAAGGAAGCCGCTGGAGTTGGTTGAGTAGGGGGGTCCCATGGATAGATCTATACTTAGGGACAACTGCCTTGGGAGAAACTGATAGGATGAGTTAGAATGGGAGGGAGAATTAAAGCAAGGACACCAAAGCGGAGGCTGTTGCAATGATCTAGATAAGAGTTGATGTGGGTCTGAACTAAGGTGGTAACTGTGTGAGTGGACAGGAAGGGGGTCAGATGTAAGAGATGTTCTTAAGGTAGAAATGGCAAGCTTTGACAAGTGATTGATCTGGGGGGGGGTGAGGGTGAATGAGGAATGAAGATTAATGCTAAGAATGAAAACCTAAGATACGGGAAGGACTGTGGTGCCTTCTACAGAAATAGAAAATTTTAAAAGTGCTTAGAGGGAAAAATAATGAGTTAAGTTTTAAGTTGTTTCCAGGACATCCAATCTGAAATGTCCAACAAGCAACTGGTTATGTGGCATATAAACTGGAGACTCATCTGCATAGAGATTATGGTTAAACCTATGAAAACAGATGAAATTACCAAGAGAGTCCAGGACAGAATCCTTGGAAACCCCCACAGTTAGAGGGCTTGACGTAGATGAGGAGTTGGCCAAGTGAAAGAAGCACATTTTAGGTAGGAAGCAGGTACATCAGGAGAAAGTATTTTCATGTAAATCAAGAGAGAAGAAAGTATCAACAGGAGTGCGGTCAAGGATAGGCTGAAGACTAAGAAAAGACAATCAGATTAGGCATTAAAGAGATTTTTCCTAAATTTGGGGAAAGTAGTTTTGGTAGAGTGATAATGTTAGAAGCCAAATCTGCAAAGGATTAAGGAGAGGACAGAACATGAAGGCACCTTTGCTTAACTTAAAAAGGGAAGAGAATGTTAAATTAATGTTAAAATTGTCTTTAGATGTAAATGGGAAGAATAAGATTTTTAAAAGAAAATTAAAAAGAGAAAGGGAAGAGAAGTATAGTTCATTAGCTTGAGGGTGTAATAAAGGATTTTGTTACTGTTTGTTTTTTTTTTTTTTTGGAAGATTGCTGTTGTTAGTCCTTCATTCTTTTTAATTAAACAAATGCTTTATTAACTTCTGGTTTACATCATTCATTTCCACCAGGTTACGAGTTACATTTTCCCCCATTTTTCCCTACCCTCCACCCCAGAATAGTAGTCCCACTAGATATCCCCTCATCCAATCTGCTCTCTCCCATATCTTCTCCCATACCCCCTTCGACTTATGCCTGGACATCTTATGAAACATTTAATTTTAAAACTTCGATTTTCAGATCCATTCCCTTCCTCCCTTGTCACCCACTCCCTCTGAGAAGATAAGCAATTAAGTATGTGTTGTACATGTATAGCTATGCAAAGCATTACCATAGAAGATATATTGTAAAAGACTGCTTATATTTCCCTCCCACCTGTCTCACCTCCCACCTGGTCCATTCCCTACTTTGATCCTGTCCCTCTTTGATAGTGGGTATTTCCAAACTCCCCTCCCCCTAGAATGCCCTCCCCGCCATCATCCCCCCTCTCATCACCCTCTCCCCCACTCAGGAGAGTGAGGTCAAGATAATCCATTTAGTCTGTATGTGATTCTCTCCTTGAGCCAACTTCAATGAGAATATGTTTTTGCCTTTTTGCCTTCCTGTTCTTCCCCTCCCCTGCAACTACTTCCCCTTGCCTCTTCTACATGAGATAGTTTGCCCTACCCTGTCTCTCTCCATCTCCTCTTGCCACTTTCCTCTCTCACCTCTTGACTTCACCCCTTAAGAATCATTCCTTCCTTGGGGCAACTAGGTGGCGCAGCGAGCAGAGCACCGGCCCCGGAGGCAGAAGGACCCGAGCTCGGATCTGGCCCCAGACACCCAACACACAAACAAAAACCCAGCCAATAATTTTTAAATTGTCTCTCCTGGATCTATTTCCCAGGTTAATGGTTTTTCCCATGAGATATTTCACATTGCCTTCTATTCTTTCATTTTTTTGGATCTGTTTAACAGCATCTTGATTTCTCATAAAGTCACTACATTCCATTTGCTCCAGTCTAACTCTGAAAGAATGAATCTCTTCAGTGAGCTTTTGAGATTCTTTTTCCATCTGGCAAATTTGACTTTTTAAGGCATTCTTTTCCTCATTACCTTTCTGAGCCTCTTTTGCCATTTGAGTTAGTCTATTTTTTAAGGTGTTGTTTTCCTTAGTCAAGCTGTTGACTGTCATTTCATACTTTTCTTGCATCTTTTTCATTTCTCTTCCCAAATTTTCCCGCACTTCTCTTATCTGCTTCTTAAGGTCCTCTATGGCCCGTAGCCAGCTTGTATTTTCATTTGGGGCTTTTGGTGCAGGAGTTCTGACCTCACAGTCCTCCTCCATGCTTTGAGCCTCTTTGCCCCTAAAATAGGAGTCCAATGTTGAACTTTTCTGTTTATTTTGTTTCATTTGCCTAGGCATGTTGCCACTTAATTACTTGATTTTTGGGCTTGTTGCCACAGCAGGACTCTGCCACCAGACAGGGGAGCTTCCACCCAAGCGTGGGGTCTTCACAACTTCTGCCAGTTGGGTGGCCTCTGTAAAGCCTCCACCCACTCTGGCAAATTGGATACCCACCCCAAACTTCCCCCCCCAGACCACAATCCAGATCCAGGCAGTTTAAAGCAAGAGCGATTAACCCCCCAGACTGATTGCTGGATCTTCCTACAGTTCACAGACCAGGAGCTAGAGCCACTACTGACACTGCAAAATGGCTTCTGTGCTGCTGTTTCTTCAGCAGCTTTTTGCCCCCAGGGGAGGAAGCCACATGTTCCCCAAATACTGGTCCCAAAGTCCATAGGGCACTAATGTCTCACTTTGTCCTAGGCATATCTGTGCTGATAATTCTGTAATCGCCACAATTGCTGGTGTTGTGGGGTCCCTCCAGCTGGCTGAAGGCCTGGCCACCCCCCTGGGGCTAAAACCGAGGACCTGGGCTCAGCTCTGCACGGTGTGCTGTCAGTTCCCAGTGCGCTGTGCTGCCTGCTCTCAGAAGGCTGTACTGCCTGCTCTCAGAGCACTGCACTGGCCGCTCCCTGCAGGGCTGCTGGGCTGTTTTGAGCAGGAGGTTAGCTTCTCTGTGCTGTTCTGTGGGTGCTGTGGCTCCAGAAGTTGTTCAGAGTCCCCTTTCACATTGTTGGAAATTTGTGTGGAGCAGAGCACATTGGAAATGCTGTTTCTACTCCACCATCTTGGCTCCTGAGTTTATTTTCATAATTTTCTTGCACTGCTCTCATCACTTTCCAGAATTTTTACTCTACCACGCCTCTGATTTTAAGAATCATTTTTTTTGGTCCTTCTGCTCTCTATCCTTGCTTCCTTCCCCCTCCCTGTGTCTCGGTCAGGAAGCAGAGGAGGAGAGTGACCAGCTCTCCATTGGGAAGTTAGCTTCCAGCCTGCCAGCAAATCCAACTGGAAGGATGCAGACTACACTTGTGCTCCCTGAAGAGACCCGTGACTGGGCCCTGTATCCTCTTTCTACAGACTTCTTGGCTGGGCTGGACAACGTATTTGCAGACAAAATGATCGAGCTCACCATGGCTCGAGAGCACTAGGAGGACATCAGCCTACTGGAGGACCTGAAAGGGTTTGTCATGTGTCAGTAGAGAGGCCTGAGGCTGCAGGCCCCCTGCAGTGCTCTCAGTGCCCTTCCTTCCAAGAGAACGTTCTCTGGAGGCCATGCAGTGAGAGATGGCCAGGCATAAATTATGTTCCCTAGCCCTTTATTTCCTTTGTCTGTTGGCATTTTTGTACACCACCACAGAACAATGAGAAATAAAACCCTTGGACACCTCGAAAAAAATCACTTTGTCTTTTCTTATTGGGAATGTGTCCAGTCTCTTTTTTTTTTTCTTTCAAAGGTTGGCTTTTAGATTATTACAGGTCATTTTCTTCTGAGTTAGTGACTTAAACTTCCTTATATTAACTTTTTATGGTCTGGTTCTTTTTTGCTGTTGTTTGCTCTTTTTTCTAGCCTATTTCTAAACTTTGGACTTCATGTTAGAGTTGAACTTTGCTGACTTGATGGGGGTAGGTTACCATCCCAAGCTTCAGGATTATTTGCCTTTTTTTGTTCACTGCTACTTCTGGAAAACTGTACTTATTTAATGTTTTTAATGTGGTGTGATTCTATGAGAAGTGTGATTAGAAGTGGTCTGTGTTCTGATCTTTATGTAGGTGGAACCTCAGCTCCCTTGCAATATCAATTACTCTTCTCCAATCTGGTGCCCAGTCTTGCACCCAGTGCTAGCACAGGGATTCTCCTGTAATCTTTTCTGACAAACAGTTCAGTCCCTTTACTATCTCTAAATGGCATGCGTTCCTGGTACCAGTACTACTGCTGCTACTGAACTTCCTGTCATTTACAGTGACTTCAAATGGTGTTGCTGCCACAATTTGCTCCAGGCCAACCCCCACCACAGTGCCGTAGGCATCTTTTTTGTCCTCTAAATCGTCCTGGGATAGAAAAATGTCTTGCTGACCTTTTGCTGATTATACTACTTTAGTATTTGATTTAATGAATTAGTTTAAAGTTGTTTAGAGAGAATGCTGGGAAACTTTTCTAGAATATTGCCTTTATATTTCCATTTGGGTTCTGCCTCAATAAAATTATGGAAAAATCTTATTGAAAATAAATTCGTCTCTTCCAGAGGCAGCCAGCGCCATTTTGAATTGATTTGATTATTGGGTTTTCCTACTAAATTGAAGTTTATTATATTCACAACAATGTTCCCACTAGTTATGATCCTTTTGGATCCTGACTCCCTTATCCAGTGCATTAACTATTAAGGGGTTTGGTAAAATCTGGACAAACTTTATCTACAGTAAATATTATCTTGATCTATGAATTTAGTCTAAGTAGAGACAAGTGAATCTATATTAAAAGATAGTGACACTTTTTGTAATTAACTGCAAAAAATTGGGTTTCAAAACTCTAGCAGAAGAGGGAAAATTAACAGAACAAAATTTAAACATATTACTACCTTCCTTTCCCCCAAATCATGCTGACATATACAAGTCAGGAACCAAACAGGGATAGCTGTTAGGTTGCTTCTGAGGAGCAACGCTTTGAAATATATCTTCCTAATAATCTAGCTCATGAACACCCTACAATATACATCCCTTTGAGAATAAATTAACAGACTCATTTTGATGGGGTCCTTGGGATGTATATATGTCCATAGTATCAATCTGTAACATCAGTTTGTAAATGGGGTGCTTTGGGATCTATGTCTGTAAAATCAATTTGTAAAACCAGTCTGTACAATCACATTTCCACACCCCACCCAGCCTCAGAGCATTGATTCTGCCCCTTCCCCCTTCCAGCACTCTGCCCAGCAACAACTCATGACCTGTTTATCTCTGCTTGAAACAATGTTATGTAAATGTTATATCCCTTAGTTAGAGTGGCCAGCCCTACCATAAATTCTTCAATACCTTATCTATAGAGTAACTCCTTAGTCAATTATATACCCACACTCTCTCTGATGACCTTGGTGGGTGGGAGACTGGGCACTCTTTAGTGACATATCAGGCCTAAAACCACACCTCCAGCTAGCCCCCCCACCCCACTCCTTGAGCTATTTCCCAGTGAATCATGGGCAATACACCTGCACAGTGGATATTAAAAGCATACAGTACTTTGAGCACTGACCACTCCTTAACTCCTCCCTGATCCCACCCTTACTCAGCTAGTTAGCGTAATTGACACCTTAAAACTATGCCTGTGACCCCTGGAAGTTTGCAGGTTCCATAAGAATCTAGCCCACTGTCCTTGTGCAGCATAACAATAACCTTTACAATTTCGGCTTCAAAGTTTGCTTGAGCCTGGTGAATTCCTTCCAGACTGGATGCCAGGGTGGGTCCCTAGCAGAACCACTTACCCTCCCCCACTCCTTATCACCCTTCCCTCTTCAATTTTTCCCCAAAAAGGTATTTGTTCAAATAGCATAGAAAGAATTGTAGTGAAAAGACAAAACAACAAACAAAAGCAAAAACACAAAAAAACATTCTCCCAAAACATGAAGTACATATTTTTCACAAATATGAAGAAATTCTGTGGAATTGGGAGAGAAAGCGTGAATTTAAGGAAAATGAGAATGAGATACACATGTAGTTGTTGCCAAGGTAACTCACAAATAGTGAAAAGAATGGGTTTCAATCGCTTTACTTTTATTTTATTTTTTCCAGAAGGTCAACAGTAAATTCACTGCCTTCTTGGCCCAGTTATTTGCTTGACTGCTGGGTTGCCTCCCCATGAGGCATGGCTCCTGTGGTTCTGAGATGATTAGTTTACTTTACCATTTAGCATAGCTGATATTGAACTGGCCTGAGTTAATTGACCAGTGCTGCTGGACAGGGTATAGCAAATTACTTAGTCTTGGAACTACAGAAAATATAATTTACACAATATGTATATATGCATATACATACACATGTACACAGGTATGTGTGCATATGCACACACATGTATGTGTATATATACATACACATTCACATAAACATATAAGGACACATTTCCATTCACAAAACACCAAAATTATATTATTTCTAATTTTGTAAGAATTTGTTTAATTTTATATTTCCTTTCTGTTTATTTGGATGTTGGCTCTCTGAGAGAGGAGGAAAAAGGAGTTCAGGAAAAGTACAACACCACACAAAATCTAAAAAAAAATCACAGAGGGATGAAGAGGATAGATATTTATGGAAAGGAATATAAACCCTCATTGTACTCCATGGGCAAACACATGGTGATGGCATGGATATAGAATGACTAGTCAAAGGTCAGTAGTCACTCAAGGGTCATGCTTATTTAGAATCCTTATATAAAAAGTTGTTGCAATAGGAGATGTATATTACCACTGGGGTGGAGAAAGTGGGATGATTTGGACCAATTGAATGAGATTATTATATGGATAGCCTAGTAAGGAGCGAGAAATGAAGAACAGAGAATTGGGAAGCTTAATTCTATCTGAGCCACAAGGCACAGAATGAGGAATTAAGGTAAAAAATATCCCACTGCAAGCAAGTAGATAGGTGCAGTGCCTGTTTTTCTGTCAGGTTAGGTCTTAGTATAGAGTATCATGAGCTTTCTTTCAGTTTGGTGTCTAACTAATTTTTTTTTCTTTTTGGAGGGAGCAAGGTAGGACAAATGGGGTTAAGTGACTTGCCCAATGACACATGGCTAGTTTTGTGTGTGTGTGTGTGTGTGTGTGTGTGTGTGTGTGTGTGTGTGTGTGTTGTGTCTGTGGCCAGATTTGCACTCAGGTCCTCCTGACTCCAGGGCTGGTTCTCTATTCACTGTGCCACCTACCCGCCCCTCTAACTAATTTTTACTGGCTGATATTATGTTACTCTGCCTTCTTATAATTTATTTTTTTCCTTAAGAATTTAGATGATGACATTTTGAAAATATATATTTAATATTGATACTTGTTTGTTTTCCATGCTTCTTTTAACTTAATAGAATTTCCTTATTTTTTTAGTACATAGAATTTAAATTTTTAACTTTTGTGTTGTCATGATTACAAAATAACTGGGGAACATCCTTGGCTCACAGCTGGCCTGTGCAAATATAATAAAAATGATGGTACTACCCAAATATATGTGTGTATACATATATGTGTTACAAATCATCAAAGCTATATTTTACTGAATGCCATAAAGAAATTTTAAAAATCATTTGAAAGAACAAAATATCTAGATTTTAGATGTAAATTATTAGAAATGATGAAACTTAATGAACCAGTGTCAGGTAAACTACATAGGTCATAAATTACTTCAGTGCTTTGACTAGAAGTAGAAGAGCTGAGGTAGTCAAGCAAAAGACATTTCCCCTCCCTTCCCCACAAAAAAAAAAGCCAAGACTACAAAGAATTGCTGAGATGGATGCATTCACACAATTGCAAATTTAAGATTAAATTAAATAAGAAGAGATATCAAGACTTTGAATTAGGAGGACACAAGAAGAGTAATTTTAGTTAAAACTAGATCAAGATATCCACTTCTAAACTTTATCACTTTGTATTTCCTTTAAAAAACAAACAACAACAACAACAAAAAACAATGTTCAAAGATGTTATTAAAAAAAGAAGAAGAGGAATTTGGAGGGACATCTGACAGAAGACTTGAAGAAGTGAGTCTTACATTTGTACTTTACACTATATTCCACAATAAGTTAAAATTGAAAACATGACCTGAATATTAATTTTATATTGTTAAAATAATTAGAAGAGAAATGCTTGCTTTGGCAGCACATATACAAAAATGAAAACAATACAGAGAAAATTAGTATGGCCCCCGTGCAAGGATGACACAAATTTGTGAAGTGTTCCATATTTTTAACTTGACAATGTTTAATGTAAAGGTATTTGTCGAACCTATATTGGATTGCATGCCATCATGTCGGGGGAGGGGGAAGGGCAGGGAGGTAGAGAAAATTTGGAACTCAAAAACTTGTGGAACTGAATGTTGTAAACTAAAAGTAAATATGGCACCTGGTCACAAACCCCAGGACTTCCAGCCAAGACAGTGACCCACATCCAAGCAATTTAAAGCAAGAGTAATTACCCCTCAGAATGGTAGCTTGGTCTCTCTACTTTGTGTAGGCCAGGAGTTCTGAAGCATCCATGCAGCAGTTGCATGGCTGCTGTGCCTCAGTCTCTTCTCCCTCCTGGGGCAGAGGCTGGACCACACTCCCAGTCCCCCTGTTCCCAAAGTCCATATTGACCTTCTATTTTCCTTTGGCTTTTATGGGTTGATAATTCTGGAAACCACCACAGCTGCTGGCGAGCCACTCTCTAGAAGTCCTTCCAGCTACAGGGCCACCCTGGAGCTAAAACTGAATTTCAGGCTCAGGCTGGACTGCTCTCAACAAGCTGCAATGGACCCTTCCTATGGGCCTTCCAGGCTGCCTTCAGTGGGAGATTTGTTTTTCTCTGTCATTTTCTGGGTTCTGTAGCTCTAAAGTTTGTTTAGAGTCATATTTTATAGATATTTGAGGTGGTTATGAGTGTAGCTCAAGTGCCTCTATGCCACCATCTTTGCTCCTCCTCCCAAACAATTAAATTTTTAAAAATACCAAGAATTTTGCAAAATTACAAAGTAAAAGGGTGGCTCAAAAGAAAAGATATGTGAAAACACACCCATTCCATATCTGCATCACATACATACATCCCCACAGACAAACTACTTTTCAGGGGAAGAAAGGCACAAGCAGGTGGAATATTATCCATTTTGAGATATTTTAGTTGTATTGAAGGGTTATGCTGATATTTCCTTCTTGTTCATTACTTTTTAATTAAAAAAAAACTTTTGTCAGATGGAATAGATCTCTAGGAAGGAAGAGGCAAAGGAATAAAAATCTATTGGTGATAAAAATATGCATATATGAATAAGAAGCAAAGGTATATTCATATGGATTATGAAATTCTTTAAATGGTAGACCAAAGAGTTTGACTTTTATCAAGTAAGTAGATCAGTGGTGTCAATCTCAAATAGAAAGGGACTACTTACTAATCTACAGAAAAAAGAATCCAAAGGACACATTTTGATTTAGTTCTAAAATATAATGTTATCTATATTTTACTTTATTTGTATTCTGTTAAATATTTCCCAATTATATTTTACTTTAGTTTGGACCCCATTTGACAGAGAATTCCCAAAGTCAGTGTTTTGAGGAAATATACACTTGTAATTTTTCAAAAAAAATTTCATTATCTTATAGTAGCACTTGTTATTCTCATGGGAAAACTGTTAGTTCTCAACATATTCTTGATTATGTGTTGGCTTATTGAATGTAGGAATGTTATAGCAGAAAATTGAACTACAAAATCTCAGCATCTTTCACCAAGTAATGAAATTAAGTACTTCTGTTGTTTTCATGAAATACAAAGATTCCTACTTCTTATTCCTTTGAGTTAAATAATCAGTAAGTTTACATATGACATGACTTTGATAAATCTCTCATGTTGCATTATAGATGATGGGTATTAGCTTCCTTTGGGCTAATTCCAGATTGTTTAGTCATATTTTATTATAATTATTATTCTAACTGATGTTCTAGGTTTCTACTTAGTTTTTCACACAGTTTACAATTCCCCTTTGACCATGATTAAACTGTCTTTCTACCTAAGTGCCTGGACAATTTGTAGAGCACAGTTTAATGAATAATAATTTTCATAGCCATCTGGCTACAGCTTGACTTCTTTAATCTTAAACTTTGTAAAGAAATAATTTAATATACTTCCATAATAGTCCATGTAAAGGGATTGGGCCTTGCAAAATCCACTAGGTAATTGAATTTTGCGTGACTACCACAGTTCCACAGTAGCCTGAGGTAGAGACAGATCATTTATATAGATTAAAATCATTTGGGGTCTAAATGGTGAGCCCTTTGCAACAGCCTCTTTTGTAAATTGAAATTTTTAAAACTAAGGGATTAATTTTATATGCTTGGTTTCTTTCATCAAGATAATATTTAAGTCAATGAATTATAATTTGTGAAATATTAAAAACTAGAAAGCCTTTTGGAGCACATATTTTTAACAGTTTTGAAGGCTTCCCATTTATTTAAAAATCCAGTCTCAAAGATGTGACTGTAGTATTTTCTCAAGGTGTTTAATTGTTCTATACTACTTTTTGGAATTAAAATTGATGCTAGAATTATGGAAATAATTCACAAATTAGGAAACATTACATAGAAGTTCTCTAGCCTTGATCTCATTTCCTGTCTCCAAAATACAAGAGAACGTATCTTCACTCTTTCATATTGATATGTTACATATTTTCAATACATAAAAATTGAGTTGTCTATTTCTAATGAAATATATCTGAATGTAAATGAAAAATAGACATTTATTTTAAATGTGAAAAACTCTACCTTGCTCAAAATGTGGTTTTGGTTTATGGACCAGAAAGGGAAATCTGAAATTTGTAATTTCTTATCTATGTCTAGACTATCTATTCATATGTATATAAATAAAAGTTTTGAAAAATTTTAGAAACCTAAACATCTCCTCAATGATTCTGAATCATATAGTATGATGATACCTTACATTGTTTATGGAAATTAACATACATTATCTCACTTGAGTCAAACAACATTGTGAATATAAATGCCTTTATTACTCCATTTTCCAAAGAAGGAAACTAATAGAGATGAAATACCTAAGTATATGGCACTGCTATGGTATGCTTAGCAGCCACTCCCTGATGAAACCAGCTTGGGCTTTAGCCAGGTTGAGAGTAACAACATGACTCAAATCCCTTTGTGAGGAAGGGGGCATGTCTACTCCAAGCACAAGAAGACAGAATGAGGGGATAAGAACAATTTGTTCCAATAGCCATGAAGGTGACTGAAGTAGGTGCTGTCAGATGTAGAAGATGCTGAGGTCCTCCATTGCATTTCGGGCCATTGCCAGTTGTCTTCACTTTTATCTCGCCACTGGACTTTAATGACTATGGAAAGAGAGATTGAGGTTTATGACTGCCTAATTTAAATTCAGTATCACCCACAAGTCAAAATATTACCCCATGATATCATTGGGAATCTTAGAAAATAAGGGAGGAGGTGGCAGTGGTGGCAAAAGAAGTAGTGATTGCTTCATGAGCTCTGGGCCCACAGTTAATGGGGGGACCGAGCAGTGGAACAGAGGGGGATTGCAGGGATTTCTTTGCTGGTGCTTCGGCTCTATTTTCTTGCTTTGTCCTGCCTGTATCTGGGTCCCAGTCCTGGGTGGTGTTCCTGGAGTGTGGAGGAGTGCTGGTGTGGCACAGCTTATAGCTGTCGTGGAGAAGGAATCTTCCTCACAGTTCCAAGGCAGAAAAGAATGCTTATGGTCACCCATAGACCAGACCACAGACCAGGAGGGGAGGGAATGAGCGAATCTTATTCTCATCAGATTTAGATTAAGGGAGGAATAACATAACACACTCAACTTGGTGTCTTAACCTACAGGAAAGTAGAGGGAAGGGGATAAGGGGGAGAATGATAGGAGGGAGGGCAGATTGTGGGAGAGGGTGGTCAGAAGTAAACACTTTTGCAAAGGGACAGGGTCAAAGGAAAAAATAGAATAAATGGGGGGTGGGGTAGGATGGAGGGAAATATAGTTAGTCTCTCACAATATGACTATTGTGGGTATGTTTTGCATAACTACATATGTATAACCTATATTGAATTGCTTGCTTTCTCAGTGAGGGTGGGTGTTGAGGGAAGAAGAAACAGAATTTGGAACTCAAGGTTTAAAAAGAAATGTTGAAAATCGCTTTTATACGAAACTGGGAAATGAGACATATAGGCTATGGGATATAAAAATCTATCTTGCCCTACAAGAAAGTAATGGGGAAGGGGATGAGAGGGAGAAAGGCATGGGGTAATGGAAGAGAAGGGAGACTGGGGAAGGAATAATCAGAATGCATGCTATCTTTGGATGGGGAGAGGGTAGCAGCGGGAAGACAATTTGTAACTCAAAATCTTGTGGAAATGAATGTTGAAAACTAAAAATACATAAGTTAATTAAAAATAAATGAAGGATGAGCAAAATGGAATACCAGAAGTAGGTTTAATTAGGAATTGAATCCAGGCTAAAGAAAGAAATGACTAGGGCTGGGGTGGGGTGGGGGGAGCCAAGATGGCAGAAAGGAAGCAGTAACTTCGCTAAGCTCCTCTGTGAATCCCATCACTAAACCTTAAAAAGTAAGTCTGAACAGATTCCGGAGTGACAGAATCCACTTGGAGATGCAGCGTGGCAGAATCCAGCCCAGGAAAGTGCCCTGTGGGTCCAGATAAGGGGAGCGAGGAGCACATGGAGTCTGTACAGCTCAGACTTAAGAGCAGACAAGCAGACTACACCAGAAAGAGAAAAACCCCAGCTGGCTGACTTATTAAGGACTAATCACAGTCATCTCCAGGGGCAGATGGGTTTACTAGTGAATTCTATCAAACATTTAAAGAACAATTTATTCCTATACTCTACAAACTATTTGGGAAAATTAGTGAAGAAGGAATCCTACCAGATTCTTTCTCTGACACAAATAAGGTACTGATTCCTAAATCAGGAAGAGATAAAACAGAGAAAAGATTATAGACCTATTTCCCTCAAGAATTTAGATGCAAAAAATTTAAATAAAATATTGGCTAAAAGACTACAACAACTTATCACAAGAATAATACACTTTACACAAATTTCAAACACTGTGAAAAGGGACTCCGAACAACTTCTGGAGCCCCAGCACCCACAGAACGACACAAAGAAGCAAACCTCCTGATGAGGACAGCCCAGCAGCACTGCAGGGAGTGGCCAGTGCAGCCCTCTGAGAGCTGGCAGCAGAGCGCTCTGGGAACAGACAGCGCAGTGCGCAGAGCCGAGCCCAGGTCCGAGGTTTTAGCCCCAGGGTGGACGGGCTTTCAGCTGGCTGGAAGGACCCTAGAACACCAGCAGTTGTGGTGATTCCAGAATTATCAGCACAGATATGCCTAGGACAAAGTAAGAGGTTAGTTCCCTATGGACTTTGGGACCAGTATTTGGGGAACATGTGGCTTCCTCCCCTGGGGGCAAAAAGCTGCTGAAGAAACAAGGCACAGAGGCCATTTTTGCAGGGTCAGTAGTGGCTCTAGCTCCTGGTCTGTGAACTGTAGGGAGATCCAGCAATCAGTCTGGGGGTTAATCTCTCTTGCTTTAAACTGCCTGAATCTGGATTGTGGTCTGGGGGGGGGGTTTGGTGTGACTACCCAATTTGCCAGAGCAGGTGGAGGCTTTACAGAGGCCACCCAACCACCTGAAGTTGTGAAGACCCCACATTTGGGCGGAAGCTCTCCTGTCTGGTGGCAGAGTCCTATTGTGGCAACAAGCCCAAAAATCAAGTAATTAAGTGGCAACATGCCTAGGCAAAATAAACAAAATAAACAGAAAAGTTCAACATTGGACTCCTATTTTAGGGGCAAAGAGGCTCAAAGCATGGAGGAGGACTGTGAGGTCAGAACTCCTGCACCAAAAGCCCCAAATGAAAATACAAGCTGGCTACAGGCCATAGAGGAACTTAAGAAGCAGATAAGAGAAATGGGGGAAAATTTGGGAAGAGAAATGAGAAAGATGCAAGAAAAGTATGAAATGACAATCAACAGCCTGACTTAGGAAAATAGCACCTTAAAAAATAGACTAATTCAAATGGCAAAATAGGCTCAGAAAGGCAATGAGGAGAAGAATGCCTTAAAAAGTCGAATTTGCCAGATGGAAAAAGAATCTCAAAAGCTCACTGAGGAGATTCATTCCTTCAGAGTCAGACTGGAGCAAATGGAAGGTAGTGACTTTATGAGAAATCAAGATGCTGTTAAACAGATCCAAACAGATGAAAGAATAGAAGGCAATGTGAAATATCTCATGGGAAAAAAAAAAAAAAACACTGACCTGGAAAATAGATCCAGGAGAGATAATTTAAAAATTATTGAACTACCTGAAAGCCATGATCAAAGAAAGAACCTAGAAATCATCCTTCAAGAAATTCTCAAGGAAAATTGCCCTGATGTTTTAGACCCAGTGGGGGAGGTTGAAAGTGAGGTTGAAAGAATCCACCGATCACCTCCGGAAAAGGTCCCAAAAAGAAAACTCCTAGGAATATTATAGCAAGGCTCCAGAACTCCCAGATCAAGGAGAAAATACTACAAGCAGCCAGGAAGAAACGATTTCAATATTGTGGAAACACAATCAGAATAGCCCAGGACCTGGCAGCTTCTACACTGAGGGATTGAAGGGCATGGAATATGATATTCCAGAGGGCAAAAGAGCTGGGATTGAAGCCAAGGGTCACCTACCCATCAAAACTGAGTATCTTGTTTCAGAGGAAAATATGGTCATTCAGTGCAATAGAGGACTTTCAAATACTCTTGAGGAAAAAACCAGAGTTGAATAGAAAATTTGACATTCAGACACAAGAAGCAAGAGATGACTGAGAAGGTAATCACGGAAAAGAAATAAAAAGGAACTTATCAAAGTTGGACTATTTACATTCTTACATGGAAAAACAATAACTGTGTTTGAAGAAACCTTTCTCATTATGAAAACATTTGAAGAAGGGTACATGGCATATGTCCACAGGTATCCACGGATATAGGGCACAGGTTGAATTTGATGGGAAGGGATGATTCTTTTTTTTTTTTGGAGGGCAGTTAGGGTTGGGTGACTTGCCGGGGTTGCTTGGCTGGGTTTTTGTTTGTGTGTTGGGTGTCTGGGGCTGGATCCGAGCTCGGGTCCTTCTGGCTCCAGGGCCAAGGCTCTGCTCGCTGGGCCACCTAGCCACCCCAAGGAAGGGATGATTCTTAAGGGGTGAAGTCAAGAGGTGAGAGAGGAAAGTGGCAAGAAGAGATGGAAAGACACTGGGTAGGGCAAACTATCTCATGTAGAAGAGGCAAGGGGAAGTAGTTGCAGGGGAGGGGAAGAATAGGAAGGAAAAAGGGCAAAAGCATATTCTCATTGAAGTTGGCTGAAGGAGAGAATCACATACAGACTAAATCTAATATCTTACCCTCACTCACTCTCCTGAGTAGGGGAAATGGGTATGAGAGGGGGGATGA
Source organism: Gymnobelideus leadbeateri (assembly GCA_011680675.1). NCBI lineage: Eukaryota > Metazoa > Chordata > Mammalia > Diprotodontia > Petauridae > Gymnobelideus > Gymnobelideus leadbeateri. Next base: position 305,156 of record WOXC01004493.1, read on the forward strand.
TGGAGGGGAGGGCATTCTGGGGGGAGGGGAGGTTTGAAGTACCCACTATGAAAGTGGGACAGTACAAGTCATTCCCCAATTGAGAAATGGTCAAAGGATATGAATAGGAAGTTTTCAGAGAAAGAAATTAAAGATATCTATAAGCATATGAAGAAATGCTCTAAATCACTATTAATTAGAGAAATGCAAATCAAAACAACTCTGAGATACCACATCTCTCCAGTCAGATTGGCTAAGATGACAAAACAAGAAAGTGACAAATGCTGGAGAGGATGTGGGCAAATTGGAACGCTAATACATTGCTGGTGGAGTTGTGAACTTATCCAACCATTCTGGAGAGCAATCTGGAATTATGCCCAAAGGATTATAAATAATTTCATACCCTTTGACCCAGCCATACCACTCCTAGGGTTATATCCCAAAGAGATCATAGTAGTGGGAGGAAGAACCATATGTACAAAAATATTTTTAGCAGCCCTTTCTGTGGTTGCAAAGAATTGGAAACTAAAGGAGTGCCCATCAATTGGGGAATGGCTAAACAAGTTGTGGTATATGAATGTAATGGAATTTTATTGTGCTATAAGAAACGAGGAGGTGACGGATTTCATAATTACCTGGAGAGACTTATACAAACTGATGCTGAGCGAGAAGAGTAGAATCAGAAGAAATTTGTATACAATCACAGACATACCATATCTGTGACGACCAAATATGACAGACTGGACTCTTTTCAGCAATGCAGTGATATAAGTTAATCCCGAATGACTCAAGAAAGTGAGAAATGTGCCATCCAGAGATATAACTAGAAAGAACTGAGCCTGAATCCTGATGGAAGCAAACTAAATGATCTTGTTCTTCTCATTGTTTGGTTGTACTTCTTCCTTACCATCTTTCATCCCACCTAGTACAATAAGCCTTTGTAATTGGAATAATGTTTAATATGAATGCATTTGCAGACCCTATACTGTACTATATGATGTCATGAGGGGAGGGGGGAGGGAAGTAAAGGAAATTTGAAAATCAAGGAACTATGGAATTGAATCTTGTCAACTGAAACTAAACTAATAAATTAATTTAAAAAAAAAAAAAAGAAAAGAAAGTGGGACAGGATCAAACTAGGGAATGGACCAGGTGGGAGGTGAGACGGGTGGGAGGGAAATATAAGCAGTCTTTTACAATACATATACTATGGTAATGCTTTGCATAGCTATACATGTACAACACATACTGAATTGCTTATTTCCCAGAGGGAGTGGGTGACAAGGGAGGAAGGGAATGGATATGAAAACTGAAGTTTTAAAATTAAATGTTTCATAAGATGTCCAGGCATTGGCCCTCAGAGATTCACCTTGACCTAATGGCAAAGTCGAAGCGGGTATGGGAGAAGATATGGGAGAGAGCAGATTGGATGAGGGGATATCTAGTGGGACTGCTATTCTGGGGTGGTGTGTAGGGAAAAAATGGGGGAAAAATGTAACTCATAATCTGGTGGAAATGAATAATGTAAACCAGAAGTTAAAAAAGCATTTAAAAAAAATAAAACAAACAAAAAAAAGAATAATACATTTTGATCAAGTAGGATTTATTCCAGGAATGCAAGGATGGTTTAATATTAGGAAAACCATCAGTATTATTGATCATATCAACAATAAAACTAGCAGAAAGCACATGATTATCTCAATAGATGCAGAAAAGGCTTTTTTTATTTAATTCTTTTTTTTGATAATAGTATTTATATATATTTGAAACATTTAATGTTATGGCCTCCAATTTCAGATCCATTTCCTTCCTCCCTTGTCACCCATTCCCTCTGGGGAGATAAGTAATTCAGTATATGTTGTACATGTCTAGCTATGCAAAACATTATCATAGTAGACATAATGTACAAGGCTGCTTATAATTCCCTCCCACTCATTCCACCCCCCACCTGGTCCATTCTCTACATGATCCTGTTCCTCTTCTATAGTGGGTACTTCCAACCTCCCCTCCCTCCAAGGATGCTCTCCCATCCATCATCCTTCCTCCCATCCCCCTTCTCCCTATCCTGCTGCAGGTTGAGATATCTCATTTAGTATGTATGTCATTTTCTCCCTGAACCAAATTCAATGTGAATGTGGTTTTGCCTTTTTAGCCTTCCTTATTCTCCCCCTCTTTTGCAACCACTTCCCCTTGCTTCTTCTACATGGGATACTTTACCCTACCCTGTCTCTCCCCATCTCCCCTTGCCACTTTCCTCTCTCACCTCATAATTTCATCCCTTGAGTATTCTCCCTTCCCAACAATTTCACCCTATGCCCTCTATCCATATATAACTCTAACCATATACACTCACATTCACATATGTATTCATATGACCACACCCCGTTCTTCCATTATTTTCATAGTGAGAAAGATATCATCAGTCACAGTTATTGCTTTTCCATATAGGAATGTCAATAGTTCAACTTTGATAAGTTCCTTTTGATTTCTTTTCCCTGATTACCTTCTCAGGCATCTCTTCCTTCTTGTGTCTGGATGTCAAATTTTCTATTCAACTCTGGTTTTTTCCTCAAGAATGCTTGAAAGTCCTCTATTCCACTGAATGCCCATATTTTCCCCTGAAACAAAATACTCAGTTTTGCTGGGTAGGTGACCCTTGGGTTCATTCCCAGTTCTTTTGCCCTCTGGAATATCATATTCCATGCCCTTCGATCCCTCAGTGTAGAAGCTGCCAGGTCCTGGGCTATTCTGATTGTGTTTCCACAATATTGAAATTGTTTCTTCCTGGCTGCTTGTAGTATTTTCTCCTTGATCTGGGGATTCTGGAACCTGGCTATAATATTCCTGGGAGTTTTCTTTTTGGGATCTTTTTCAGGAGGTGATCGGTAGATTCTTTCAACCTCTATTTTGCCCTCTGGATCTAAAACATCAGGGCAGTTTTCCTTGAGAATTTCTTGAAGGGTGATTTCTAGGTTCTTTCTTTGATCATGGCTTTCAGGTAGTCCAATAATTTTTAAATTGTCTCTCCTGGATCTATTTTCCATGTCAGTGGTTTTTCCCATGAGATATTTCACATTGCCTTCTATTCTTTCATTTGTTTGGATCTGCTTAACAGCATCTTGATTTCTCATAAAGTCATTAGCTTCCATTTGCTCCAGTCTAACTCTGAAGGAATGAATCTCCTCAGTGAACTTTTGAGATTCTTTTTCCATCTGGCAAATTCGACTTTTTAAGGCATTCTTCTCCTCATTGCCCTTTTGGGCCTCCTTTGCCATTTGAGTTAGTCTATTTTTTAAGGTGTTGTTTTCCTCAGTCAGGCTGTTGACCCTCATTTCATACTTTTCCTGCATCCTTCTCATTTCTCTTTCCAATTTTTCCTCCACTTCTCTTATTTGATTTTTAAAGTCCTTCTTAAGGTCCTCTATGGCCTGCAACCCACTCATGTTTTCCCCTGGGGCTTTTGGAGCAGGACTTCTGACCTCACAGTCCTTTTCCCTCTCTATGCCCCCAACATAGGAGTCTAGGGTTGCATTTTTCTGTTTCCTTTGCCTTGGCATGCTGCCGCTTCATTACTTGACTTTTGGGCTCGTTCCCACACTATGGCTTTAAGGCCAGATAGAGGAATTTTCGTCCCAAACTTGTGGGGGGCAACTTCCGTTTCTGGCAAGCTGTAAACCCACCCACGACTTCCACCCTAGATCACAATCCAGATCCAGGGAGGTTAAAGCAAGAGCAATTACCCCCCAAGACTGATCGATGGATCTCCCTACAAATTTGTAGGCCGGGAGCTGGAGGTGCCTCTGAAAACTACAAAATGGTGTTTGTCCTCAGGGGCTTCTAGCCCCCAGGAGAGGGAGCCGATGCATTCCCTAAATACCAGTCCCAAAGTCAATAGGACATTAACCTCTTACTTTGTCCTAGGCATGTCTATGTTGATAATTCTGGAGTCTCCATAGCTCCTGGTGTTCTGGGGGTACCTCCAGCAGGCTGCTGGCCCTGCCGCCCTGGGGCTAAAGCCTCGGCTCATGCGGACCTGGGCTCGGCTCGGCTCCTGTGCTCTTCGCTCTGAGTGCTTCGAGCTGCCAGGTCCCAGACCGTTGCGCTGGTCCTTCCTGCAGGACTGCTGGGCTGTCCTCAGCGGGAGATTAGCTTCTCTGTGTTGTTCTGTGGGTGCTGGGGCTCCAGAAGTTGTTCAGAGTCCCCTTTTACATAGTTTGGGGGGAATCTGGGGGCAGAGTGGCTTGGAAGAGCTGTTTCTACTCCACCATCTTGGTTCCGCCCCCCGCAGAAAAGGCTTTTGACAAAGTACAACATATGTTCCTATTTAAAACACTCGAAAGTATAGGAATAAATGGAGCCTTCCTTAAAATAGTAGATAGCATCTATTTTAAACCATCAGTAAGTATTATATGCAATGGGGATAAACTAGAAGCATTTGCAGTGAGATCAGGAGTGAAACAAGGGTGTCTACTTTTAACCCTCTTATTCAGTCTGGTACTAGAAACGTTAGCAGTAGCAATTAGAGAAGAAAAAGAAATCAAAGCAATCAAATTAGGCAAAGAAGAGACCAAACTATCACTCTTTGCAGATTATATGATATACTTAGAGAATCCTAGAGACTCAAGCAAAAAAACTACTTGAGACAATAAATAAATTTAGCAAAGTTGTAGGATATAAATTAAACCCACATAAATCCTCAGCAATCCTATATATCTCTAATGAAATTCAACAGCAAGAAATAGAAAGAGAAAATATTTGGGAATCTACCTGCCAAAACAAACCCAGGACCTATATGATCACAACTACAAAACACTTCTCAAACAAATAAAGTCAGACTAACTAATTGGAAAAATATCAATTGCTCACAGCTGGGTAGAGCTAATATAATAAAAATGACAGTTTTACCCAAACTAAATTATATATTTAGTGTCATACCAATCAATTTACCAGAAAAACTACTTATTAGAGTTAGACAAAATATTAACAAAATTTATTTGGTCGAACAAACAGTCTAGAATATTAAGGGAATTAATGAAAAGAAATGCTAGGGAAGGTGGACTAGCTATACCGGCAGCAGTCATCAAAATTGCTTGGTACTGGCTGAGGAGTACAGTAGTGGATCAATGGAATGGATTGGGCACACGAGTTAATGAGTATAGTAAACTATTGTTTGATAAACCCAAAGACCCCAGATTTTGGGATAAGGATGCACTATTTGACAAAAAGTGCTGGGAAAACTGGAATATAGTATGGCAGAGACTGGGCATGGACCATTATCTAACACCATATAACAAAATCAAGTCTAAATGTGTGCATAATCTAGGTATAAAGGATGATACTGTAAGCAATTTAGGAAAGCAAGGAATAGTTTACCTGCCAGATTTGTGGAGAGGGAATGACTTTAGGACCAAACAAGAATTAGAGAGCATTATAAAATGAAAATGGCTAATTTTGATTACATTAAATTGAAAAGCTTCTGTACAAACAAAGCCAGTGTAACCAAGATCAAGAGGGATATTGGAAATTGGGAAAGAATTTTTACAACCTATGTCTCTAGTAAAGGTCTCATTTCTAAAATATGCAGAGAATTGAGTGAAATCTATAAGAATTCAAGTCATGCTCCAATTGATAAATGGTCAAAAGATATGAACAGGCAGTTTTTAGAGAAATAAATTAAATATATCTATAAGCATATGAAGAAATTCTCTAAATCATTATTGATTAGAGAAATGCAAATCAAAACCACTCTGAGGTACCACATCTCTCCAGTCAGACTGGCTAAGATGATAAAACAAGAAAATGACAAATGCTGGAGAGGATGTAGGCAAATTGGAACACTAATGCATTGCTGGTGGAGTTGTGATCTTATCCAACCATTCTGGAGAGCAATCTGGAATCATGCCCAAAGGGCTATCAATAATTGCATACCCTTTGACCCAGCAATACCACTTCTAGGGTTATATCCAATGAGATCGTAAAAGTGGGAGGAAGACCCATATGTGCAAAAATATTTTATAGCAGCCTTTTTGTGGTTTAAAGAACTGGAAATTAAAGGGATGCCCATCAATTGGGGAATGGCTAAACAAGTTGTGGTTTATGCATGTAATGGAATAGTATGGTGTTATCAGAAACGAGGAGGAGAGGGTTTTCATATTTACCTGGAGATGCTTATACAAACTGATGCTGAGTGTGAAGAGTAGAATCAGGAGAAATTTGTATATAATCACAGACACAACATATTTCTGATGACCAATTATGACTGACTGTACTCTTTTCAGCAATGCAGTGATATAAGTCAATCTCAAAAGACTCATGAACAGAGAGATGCAACATCCAGGGAAATAACTAGAAAGAACTGAATTTGAAGCTTTATGGAAGCAAACTAATTGATATTTTTCTTTTCATTGTTTGGTTTAATTTCTTCTTTACCATTTTCCATTCCATCTAGTCCATTCAGCCTTTGTAACGTGACTAAATGTCTAATGTGAAAGTACTTGCAGATCCTATACTGGACTATATGCCATTGTGCGTGGTGGGGGGAAGGAGGGAAAGGAAATCTGAAACTCAAGAAACTATGGAATTGAATCTTGTAAACTGAAAATCAACAAATAAATAAAAAAAAACAAAAACTTGGGTTTTAGTATCAATCCTATTATTCACTTATTACATGTCTATAAGAAAAAATCATTTCCCTATGAGAATTTGGTTTCCTTTTCTAACAATTGAAGAGTAATGACTTCACCTTGATATTGTGAAGATAATAAAGATGATGATGATGATGATAATTATTACCATATTCACAGACCACAATCTCTGTCATGGAAAGACAGGGTGAATGACAAAGGAAGAGAATGTAAATCAGCATGATGTATAGTAGGGACTCTGTGGACCTTTAGACTCATGAAGTGCTTATGAAAGTGTACCCATTCTATAAAATATAAGTTAATTAGGTTCCACTTGTTTCACTAATTGAATTAGCAACTTGGATAGTATGATGCAACTGTTCCTATGAATTTTGTAAATATATGGGTTATGTACCAACTAAAGTATTGAAGTAATACTTTATAGGTATTGATGATAATTTTTTAAAAATCATTTGTAATAAAAGATATAGAATGTCATAATAAAAATAATAATAACAACAATAATAATTGTAACCAAGGATAAATGAGGACTGGCATTTTTAAACCTCAAAACTCTACTGTAAAATAATAATTGATTTAAAATAGATTTATAAAATAATAGGATTATATACTTTATTTTTTCATAATTATCATGAAAAAATATTTTGGAATGCAGAATGGTATATTATTATGTAGTACAACTTTTTGTTCTGGTATCACAAGAAGACAGGTTGTATTAGAAAAAAATTCCAATAACTCACTTCCTGGAAATGTTTGAGTATAAATAATATAGATGATTAAAATGATCAAACTGCAAGTGTAAGTGAAATAAAAATATTTTATGGTGTGTAGATGCTATACTATAACAAAATTTGTCACAACTTACCAGTTGAAGGAAAGGCCTTCATACTTTATCTTGTCAATAATAAACTGGTACAAATTACACAATATATTAAAAACAAAGTCTGAACAATATAAGAAAATGGTTTATGTAATTTAAATTAATTTAGTTTAACATTAATTTTAATTAAATAAAAGTGGATGTTAAGGTGTTCCTAAATTTTGTAGAGGAAAAACACTGAAGGATCTGAAGGCATTGGAAATTTGTATTTAATACAAATGTCAGAAGTGCTATATGAATATAATGAATTGCAAAAACAATGTTGTTGTTATGAATTACTTTGTAAAAGAAATAGACCTACTTAAACTGAAATTTGGAAAAGTCTTTTTTGAATTTGGTAAAAATGAATTCAACAAACAGACCAACTATATTAAAATATGACAATTCCAAAAATATGGTATCTGCTACAACCATAAAGAATGAAGAAAATCAATAAATATATTTGATCTAGAATATAAAATCATTTCAAGGACTGAATGTAACAATATATGTGGTAACTGATGCCATTGCAAAGTCCCAGACGAGAAAGTTGAAGATAACTATGGATTTTCCTAAGGACAGTCATCAAGTGCCCCTATAGCAGAAGTTTTATAAAACTATTTAAGGCATATAGAAAAACTGTGAAAGTTTACAGTAATGCATGGGTGGAATATACATTAGAAAATCTAAACACCATATTACATGATTAAGATCAACAAAAAGGAATCATGGGGGATGGAATTTAAAAAACCAAAAAGTATGTTAAAATTCTCAATACCTGAACTCCAGATCCCACAAAATGACACAGTGAATATAACCTCCTGCTGAGGACGGCCCAGCAGCCTGGCAGGAAGTGGCCAGTGAAACACTCTGGGAGCTGAGCACAGGCCCAGGTGGGTCATAGGTTTTAACCCCAGGACTTCCCGACCAGCAGTGGTCCGGAGGGACCCCAGAACACCAGCAGCTGTGACATTTCCAGAATTACCAACACATAGATGCCAACAACAAAGTGAGAGGTCAGTGTAGTATGCACTTTGGGACTGGTTGAGAGAGCTCTTTGGCCTCTTTCCCTGGAGAAGAGAAGCCACTGAGTACACAGGGTGCAGCCACCATGTTGAACCATCAGTTCCTGCCCTGCAGTCTATAGGGGGACTAGCAATCAGTCCTGGGCAGGTAATTGCTCTTGCTTTAACCTTCTTGTTTCTGGAGTGTGTTCTGGGGTGGAGGTCTTGGGGTGTGTGACCAGATGCCAGAGAATGGGGAGGCTTCAGAGAGGGCACCCAACTAATACCTATGAGAGTAGAGAAAACCCCAGCATTTGGGAAAGAAGTTCCCCTGGCTGGTGGCAGGGTCTTATTCTGGCATCAAGGCCAAAACTCAAGAAATTGAGAGGCAACATGCCTAGGAAAAGGAAACAAAATAAAAAGAAAAATTCAACCTTAGACTCCTATTTGGGGGGCAAAGAGCATCGAAGCATAGAACAGGAGGAGTACTGGGAGGTCAGATCTCCTGCATCAAAAGCCCCAAATAAAAATACGAGCTCGTTATAGGACATAAAGGACCTTAAGAAGCAGATAAGAGAAGTGGGGGGAAAATTGGGAAGAGAAATGAGAAAGATGCAAGAAAAGTATGAAATGAGAGTCAACAGCCTGACTGAGGAAAATAACACCTTAAAGAAAGAGACTAACTCAAATGGCAAAGGAGGCCCAAAAGGGCAATGAGGAAAAGAATGCCTTAAAAAGCCAAATTTGCCAGATAGAAAAGAATCTCAAAAGCTCATTGAGGAGATTCATTCCTTCAGAATTAGACTGGAGCAAATGGAAGCTAGTGACTTTATGAGAAATCAAGATGTTATTAAACAGATACAAACAGATGAAAGAATAGAATTCAATGTGAAATATCTCGTGTGAAAACCAGTGACCTGGAAAATAGATCCCTGAGACATAATTTAAAAATTATTGGACTATCTGAAAACCATAATCAAAGAAAGAACCTAGAAATTATCCTTCAAGAAATTCTCAAGGAAAACTGCCCTGATGTTTTAGATGCAGAGGGCAAAATAGAGGTTGAAAGAATCCACCGATCACCTCCTGAAAAAGATCCCAAAAAGAAAACTCCCAGGAATATTATAGCCAGGTTCCAGAATCCCGAGATCAAGGAGAAAGTACTACAAGCAGCCAGGAAGAAAGAATTTCAATATTGTGGAAACACAACCAGAATAGCCCAGGACCTGGCAGCTTCTACACTGAGGGATCGAAGGGCATGGAATATGATATTCCAGAGGGCAAAAGAACTGGGAATGAACCCAAGGGTCACCTACCCAGCAAAACTGAGTATTTTGTTTCAGGGGAAAATATGGTCATTCAGTGGAATAGAGGACTTTCAAGCATGCTTGAGGAAAAAAGTAGAGTTAAATAGAAAATTTGACCTTCAGACACAAGAATCAAGAAATGCTTGAGAAGGTAAACAGCAAAAAGAAATCATAGGGAACTTATCAAAGTTGAACTATTGACATTCCTATATGGAAAAGCAATAACTGTGACTGATGATTTCTTTCTCACTATGAAAATAATGGAAGAAGGGTGTGTGGTCATATGAATATATATATGTGAATGTGTGTGTATATGGTTATAGTTATATATGGATAGAGGGCATAAGTTGAATTTTTTGGGAAGGGAGAATACTCAAGGGATGAAATTATGAGGTGAGAGAGGAAAGTGGCAAGAGGAGATGGGGAGAGACAGGGTAGGGTAAACTATCTTATGTAGAAGAAGCAAGGGGAAGTGGTTGTAAGGGGGGGGAAGAATAGGAAGGCAAAAAGGCAAAACCACATTCTCATTGACCTTTGTTCAGGGAGAGAATGACATACATACTAAATGGGATATCTCAACCTACAGCAGAATAGGGGTTAGGGGGATGAGAGGAGGGAAGATAGATGGGAGGGCATCCTTGGGGGGAGGGGTGGTTGGAAGTACCCACTATAGAAGAGGGACAGGATCATGTAAGGAATGGACCAGGTGGGGGGTGGGATGAGTGGGAGGGAATTATAAGCAGCCTTGTCCAATATATCTACTATGATAATGTTTTGCATAGCTAGACATGTACAAAACATACTGAATTACTTATGTCCCCAGAGGGAATGGGTGACAAGGGAGGAAGGAAATGGATCTGAAATTCAAGGTTTTAAAATTAAATGTTTCAAATATATATAAATACTGTTATTAATACTCTTTTGCTTATAATTGTGAGATAAGATGTGCAGGCAAAGGGACACAAAGATTCACCTTCCTCTAATGGAAAAGTCCAAGGGGGTATGGGAGAAGGAATGGGAGAGAACAGATTGGAGGAAGGAATATCTTGTGGGACTGCTATTCTGGGAGGTTGGGTAAGGGAATAACGGGGGGAAAATGATTGTAACTCAAAATCTGGCGGAAATGAATATGTAAAACAGAAGTTAATAAAGCATTTGTTTAATAATTCTCAAAAAAAAAAGAAAATTGTTAAAAAAGGGTATATGGGTATATGAATATATATGTGAATATGTGTATATATGTGTACAGGTGTATATAGATGGAGCGCACAGTTAGAATTTAATAGGAAGGGGTGATACTTAAAAGGTGAAATCAAGAGGTGAGAGAGGGGTAAAACAAGAGGAGATGAGGAGAGACCATATGGGGTGGACTGTCTCATTTAAAAGAGTCAATGGAAAGTGCTTACAAGGGAGAGGAAGAACAGGAAAGCAAAAAGGCAAAACATTGTTGCTGTTGAATTTGGCTTAGGTAGATAATGACATACATACTAAATAAGATATCTCACCCTACAGGAGGGTAGGGGCAAAGGGGATGAGAAGCGGGATGATGGAAGGGAGGGCATGCTGGGTGGAGGGAAGTTGGAAGCACCCACTTTTGAGAAGGGACAGGATCAAAGAAGGGAATAGACCAAGTGTAGATGGGGTAGGAGGGAGGGAAATATAGTCAGTCTTTTACAATGTATCTACTATGGTTATGTTTTGCATAGCTACACATGTACAACATATACTGATTGCTTATCTTCCCAGGAAGAGTGGGTGACAAGGGAGGAAGGAAATGAATCTGGAAATTAAAGTTTTAAAATCAAATGTTTTAAAATATATAAATACTATTATTAATACTATTTTACATATAATTGGGAAATAAGATATACAGGCACTGAGGCACACATAACATTAAATGTTTCAAATATATATAAATACTATTATTAATACTCTTTTGCTTATAATTGGGAGATAAGATGTGCAGGCATTGGGACACAAAGATTCACCTTGCCCTACTGGAAAAGTCAAAGGGGGTATGGGAGAGAGCAGATTGGATGAGGGGATATCCTGTGGGACTGCTAACCTGGAGTTGTGGGTAGGGGAAAAATGGGGAAAAATTTTAACTCAAAATCTGGCAGAAATGAATAATGTAATCCAGAAGTTAATAAAGTATTTGGGAAAAAAATTCTCAATACCTTTAATCAAAATTATAACCTAAAGTTTAAATTGATGTGATGAGTAAACACAGTACAAAGAAGTTAAGCAGTTCAATATCAGGTGTGTTTTTAACTCTTTATTACAGATTCTTAAGACTAAAACAAAACAAAACAAAACAAACAAACAAACAAACAAAAAAACTAGAGATGAAAGCCAGAAAGAAACACTATGCAGAAAATTTCCAGACATCTTCATGGTATAAAAGAATGCAATAAAACGAAAACACAAATGGAATCAAGTCTGAAATAATGTTTGTATACTATGAATATAATGAATAATAGACCATTTAGAGCAAGGAAATTGACTGAACTTTAATTTCTCTGCAAAACTGAAAGATAGTGAATTCAAATAATATCTAGAATTATTTTTAAACAATACCAAACAATTAATGCATTATTAGCAAAGAACTTTATCTGCTTTCTATCTTTGGTGAGCCTGATCCTCTATTAAAATATTGATTACCAAAAGATGAGAACATCAGTGGACCCTCTGATTATGTATTTCTAATCTTCTATAAAAAACAATTGATCCTTGTATTAAAATAAAATTACTTATAAGAATAGAATATACTGTGTGAGGAGAAAAAGGGATGTATCAGAATGTCCCGGTTGTATGAGAAATTGTTTGTTATCAATTCAATGGTTATCACATAATCCACCTGAAAGGTCTGTAATACTTATATAGCCTTTATTGATTATCGAAAAAGCTTTGACTCAGTTCTTCACTCATGGTTTTCTCATGTGCTGCAAATACATGAATAGATTCCCACATAGTGAGGAAACACTGGAATATTTCATGGCTAAATGGAAAACACTCTTCAATGGCAGCCAAACAGTAATGTCAAGAATCATTGATATAAAACATAACACCTTCTACATAGAAAGCTTAAAATAACCATGATTCTTCTTAATCAAAATCGTTAATAATCCTTGCTGATAGACCTGAGTATGATTTTCAAATCAGAATACCAATTATATAAAAATCATCATATAAATCACTTGATATTAATGGAATAATGCAGGTCTAGGTTTTCACTGAAAAATTACACTAAGCATTTAATCTAAGAAACTTTCCTCAATAGCATCAAAATATAATTTGTGCTCTATAAGTGGGAAAATTCTTAAGGTATCCCAAAGAATAAAAGCTAAAGACTTTTACTTTGAATTTACAGGTCAGATTGTCAACCAATACTTACAAATCTTTTCACCAAATATATAAAGGGAAAAAATGAAATTACAAAAGTTAAAGAGACTGATTTGTATCTTGAAGTAAAAGTTTAGTAGGAATAATCCTTTAGCATAATTAACACATAATAAGGCCTTGGGTTTCCCAATGCAATTTATGCCTTTTTTGTTGTTGTTTGATCCTCACAATAAGAGGGAGGTAAGGGAAGTTATGTGGAAATATTGTGAAAATAATTCAGTGGTACACAAATAAGGTCATTATATTGCCATTTAGCCATTTCAGGCATGTCCAATTCTTTATGACTCCATTTTTATTTTCTTGGCAAAGATACTGGAGTGGTTTGCCATTCCCTTCTCCAGCTTGATTTGACAGATGAGGAAACTAAGGAAAACATGGTTAAATGCCTTTCCCAGGGTCACAAAGCTAATAAGTACCTGAGGCCAGATTTGAATTCAGGAAGATGAGTCTTCCTAACTCCTGGCCTGGCACTCTATCCACTGCACCCTGTAACTATATACAAGGGCATAAAAATAACACATGCACAAATATTTTATAATCAATCCTTGAATGGCATTGACAATAAATAAATTAAGTGTATAATCTAGGAAGCCATGTATGAACTGGAAAGCATGACATCTGGATTGTGGTACTGACTTAAGTAGTAAATAAATGTAGAATCCTATATTCATTACTTTACATCCAGTAAAATTTAAGCTCCTTCAGGGCTTGAACTCTTTCTGATGTCTTTGCAATTCATAATGTGTTCATAGTATATGTGTTTATCTATAGGATCACAGATTTAAAGATAGAAGGAAACTTAGAATTTCATGTAATCAGACTTCATTATCACAGACAACTTTCAGATGCTACAAAGAAGCCCCCAAAATTTATGTTCTTACCAAGGTCACAAAGTTTGTGATGTATCCAGGATTTGCACCTTGGCTTTCTTTCTCCATAGTTAATGCCCATTCCAGGGCTTCATGCTGAATTGAATTGAATATCTCACCCTTGGTTTCCTAACTTATCAAATGAAACTTTAAACTAATGATCTCCCAGTGTCCCTCCAATTCTTTATGTTCTATATAATTTAACATTTTATATATTAAAAAAATAATGAACAAGCTAGTATTTGTCTCATAGTAGTAAACTGAAGAGGTGAAACTTTCAAAGAGATTCCAATTCCTGCCAAATGTAGTCTACATTCACCTTCTCCTTATTTTAAAATAAATGTATTTACAAGTTAAATGTGCTTTAGCAGTCACAATTTATTAAGTTGTAATACAAAAACATTCTTGGCAAAACAAAATTACAATGCACATCAGGAAGTTTAATTTAAAGCAGTTCTGATAAAATATTTTGAATTTAGCTAACAAAACACCAATTATTTAAAGAAACAATTAACCCAATGTAATCAACAGAAAACTGCTAAGGAGTCAATGGTACTTCACTTGTAAAAAAGTCCAGACCAGTGTACTTCATCATAATTTTGCTGCTACATCTTCCTTGATTATTCAGGCTTTTTGGTCTTTGTCTTCCTATGGTAAATGAGGCTGGTAAGTAAGAGTAAAAGATAGTATTTTGTTCCCACTATTTATCACTCCCCTGAAATCACAATCCTTGGTGTGCGATCATAATCATCTCCATGGGAAATAATTGTGATGTCAAATGATCAAATCATGGATTTAACTGGAAAATAGGCAGTAGAAAGACATGTGGCCTATTAAAAAAATTGTTTTCATGAAAATTAATTTTACAAATATAGCATGTTTTCTTTATTAAAAACAGCTAAAATTGAATAAAACTACCCCTCCCCTCAAGCTCCTCAATTCTACTTTTAAGACTGGGTCTTATCTGATACTTCAATAGTAGACTAGGGAATTTACTGAAAGAATTTGGGTTGTTTTCTGTGATGTGTAACCTTGCAAGAGGTTTGCTTCCACTATGCTTTCAATTAATAACCTTGAACTTTATTTTTTAGTAAATCAAAAATACAAGCCTTATTATAATCATCATTGAACATAAAGCTAAAAGGTAATAATTTATTTCCTCTCATGAGTCTTAAAATTAGCTGAGGTAGAAAAATGGAACCATTATTTCCATGTTACTTTTCTTTATACAAGTTCACCACAAATCTCAGAATCGCTTTTCTCTCTCTCTCTCTCTCTCTCTCTCTCTCTCTCTCTCTCTCTCTCTCTCTCTCTCCCTCTCTCTCTCCCTCTCTCTCTCTCTCTCTCTCTCTCTCTCTCTCTCTCTCCCTCCCTCCCTCCCTCTCTCTGGAAATGCATTAATGACCAGAAAACAATAGCACAAGATAATTATTTTTTAATTTATTAAGTATTTTATTTTTCTACAGTTACATCTAAAACAATTTTAATATTTATTTTTAAAACTTTGTATTTGGGGCAGCTAGGTGGCGCAATGAGTAAGAGCGCCGGCCTCGGAGTTGGGATGATACGAGATTGAATCCAGCCTCAGAAAATGAGCACCCACACATAAATAATGACTAGCCGTGTAACCTTGAGCAAGTTGCTTAACCCCAATTGCTTTAAAAAAAAACTTTGTGTTTCATATTCTCTCCTTTCTTCACCCTCCCTTCATTGAGAAAGCAAGTGATTTGATATAGGTTACACATGTGTCATCATGCAGAAATATTTCCATATTAGTCATGATGTGAAAGAAAACATAGACCAAAAAATAACCTCAAGAAAAATAAAGTAAAAAAAATAGTTTGCTTCAATATGTATTCAGACACTATCAGTTCTCTGTCTGGGGGGATATATCTATCCCTTTTTATTATACGTTCTTTAGTGTTGTTTTAGATCATTGTATTGCTGAGAATAGATAAGTCATTCACAATGGATCATCTTACAATATTGCTGTTATTTTGTACACAGTACATTTCACTTTGCATTTTAATTTGTACACAGTACATTTCATTTTACATATCACTTCACATAAGTCTTTCTGGCTTTTTTTTTTTTGCAAATGCTTTATTAACTTCTGTTTTACATTATTCATTTCCGCCAGATTTTGAGTTACAACCATTTTCCCCCCATGTTTTTCCCCTACCCACCCTCCCAGAATAGCAGTCCCACAAGATATCACTTCCTCCAATATGCTCTCTCCCATACCTTCTCCCATACTCCCTAAGACCTTTCCAGTAGAGGAAGGTGAATCTTTGTGTCCCAATGCCTGCACATCTTACCTCCCGATTACAAGCAAAAGAGTATTAATAATAGTATTTATATATATTTGAAACATTTAATGTTAAGACCTCGAATTTCAGATCCATTTCCTTCCACCCTTGTCACCCATTCCCTCTGGGAAGATAAGTAATTCAGTATATGTTGTACATGTCTAGCTATGCAAAACATTATCATAGTAGATATATTGTACAAGGCTGCTTATAATTCCCTCCCACTCATCCCACCCCCCACCTGGTCCATTCCCTACATGATCCTGTCCCTCTTCTATAGTGGGTACTTCCAACCACCCCTCCCCCCAAGGATGCCCTCCCATCTATCTTCCCTCCTCTCATCCCCCTAACCCCTATTCTGCTGTAGGTTGAGATATCCCATTTAGTATGTATGTCATTCTCTCCCTGAACAAAGGTCAATGAGAATGTGGTTTTGCCTTTTTGCCTTCCTATTCTTCCCCCCCCCCTTACAACCACTTCCCCTTGCTTCATCTACATGAGATAGTTTACCCTACCCTGTCTCTCCCCATCTCCTCTTGCCACTTTCCTCTCTCACCTCATAATTTCATCCCTCGAGTATCCTCCCTTCCCAACAAATTCAACTTATGCCCTCTATCCATATATAACTGTAACCATATACACACACATTCACATATGTATTCATATGACCACAAACACTTCTTCCATTATTTTCATAGTGAGAAAGGTTTCATCAGTCACAATTATTGTTGTTCCATATAGGAATGTAAATAGTTCAACTATGATAAGTTCCTTTTGATTTCTTTTCCCTGATTACCTTCTCAGGCATCTCTTCTTTCTTGTGTCTGGAGGTAATTTGTGGATTCTTTCAACCTCTATTTTGCCCTATGGATCTAAAACATCAGGGCAATTTTCCCTGAGAATTTCTTGAAGGGTGAGTTCTAGGTTCTTTCTTTGATCATGGCTTCCAGGTAGTCCAATAATTTTTAAATTGTCTCTCCTGGATCTATTTTCCAGGTCAGTGGTTTTTCCCATGAGATATTTCACATTGCCTTCTATTCTTTCATTTGTTTGGATCTGCTTAACAGCATCTTGATTTCTCATAAAGTCATTAGCTTCCATTTGCTCCAGTCTAATTCTGAAGGAATGAATCTCCTCAGTGTACTTTTGAGATTCTTTTTCCATCTGGCAAATTTGACTTTTTAAGGGATTCTTCTCCTCATTGCCCTTTTGGGCCTCCTTTGCCATTTGAGTTAGTCTATTTTTAAGGTTTTGTTTTCCTTAGTCAGGCTGTTGACCCTCATTTCATACTTTTCCTGAATCCTTCTCATTTCTCTTTCCAATTTTTCCTCCACTTCTCTTATTTGATTTTTAAAGTCCTTCTTAAGGTCCTCTATGGCCTGCAACCCGCTCATGTTTTCCCCTGGGGCTTTTGGAGCAGGACTTCTGATCTCACGGTCCTTTTCCCACTCTATGCCCCCAACATAGGAGTCTAGGGTTGCATTTTTCTATTTCCTTTGCCTTGGCATGTTGCCACTTAATCACTTGACTTTTGGGCTTGTTGCTGAAGTATATCTTTGTGACAGATAGGGGAATTTTTGTCCCGAACTTGTGGGAAGGAGACTTCCGTTTCTGGCAAGCTGTAAACCCACCCACGACTTCCACCTCAGATCACAATCCAGATCCAGGGAGGTTAAAGCAAGAGCGATTACCCCCCAAGACTGATAGCTGGATCTCCCTACAGTTCGCAGGCCAGGAGCTGGAGCTGCCTCTGAAAACTACATAATGGAGTGTCTCCTCATCCTCTTCTAGCCCCCAGGGGAGGAAGCCGATGCATTCTCCAAATACTGGTCCCAAAGTCTATAGGGCACTAATCTCTCACTTTGTCCTAGGCATGTCTATGTTGATAATTCTGGAGTTGCCACAGCTGCTGGTGTTCTGGGGTCTCTCCAGCCGGCTGCTGGCCCTGCCACCCTGGGGCTAAAACCTTTGCTCACGTGGACCAGGGCTCCTCTCAGCTTGGCTCCCCATGCTCTGCGAGCTGCCAGCTCCCAGAGTGCTGCGCTTGTCCTTCATGCAGGGCTGCTGGGCTATCTTCAGTGGGAGGTTAGCTTCTCTGTGTCGTTCTGTGGGGGCTGGGTCTCTAGAAGTTGTTCAGAGTCACCTTTTACATAGTTTGGGGGGAATTTGGGGGCAGAGTGGCTTGGATGAGCTGTTTCTACTCCACCATCTTGGCTCCGCCCTCCTGGCTTTTTTCTGAGAACATCCTGTTAATCATTTCCATGATAATAACATACCACAATTTTTCAGTCATTCCCAATTGATGTGCATCCCCTCAATTTCCAATTCTTTGCCACGAGAAAAGAGTTGCTATCAGTAGAGCACATATAGTACATAATGGTCCTTTTTATTTTTTTATCTCTTTTGGGAAACAGACCTAGTAGTGTAATTGCTAGTTCAAAGGGTATACATGGTTTTATAGCCCTTTTGGCATCATTCTAATTTGATCTACAGAATTGCAGAATCAGTTTGCAACTCCATCAACAATGCGTTAATATCTCATTTTCCCATATCCTCTCCAACATTTGTCATTTTCCTTTTTGAGTCAATTTAATAGTTATGAGGTAGTAATTCTATTACTTTCTTCAGTATGTTTTTGTGTCTCCTTTTACCAAAATGTCGACTAATTTTTTTCATTATTTTCTTGCAATCACTTTCATTTCTCTTCCCAATTTTTCTTCTACGTCTCTTACTTGATTTTCAAAACCCTCTCCCATGGCCTGAAACCAATTATGTTTTTCTTAGAAGCTTTAGATGTTGGAGCTTTGACTTTGTTTTCTTCTTCTGAGTGTGTGTTTTGATCTTCCTCGTCACCATAGTAACTTTCTATGGTCAGAATGTTTTCCTCTGTTTGCTCCTTTTCCCAGACTGTTAATGTGACTTTTAATTCTTTGTTAAACTAGCACCATGCTTCCAGGGTGGAGGACAAACTGTCCCAAACTTTGGGGGTTTTGTGCAGGTGTTTTCAGAGATACTTCAAGGGACTTGCAAATTTTCAGTTCTTTCAAGGTGGTATGATGTAAGCAGGGGTGTTTACAACTCTCCTGGCCTGTGCTCTGGTCTGTGAATGAACCACAAGCACACTTCTGTGCCCTGGAACTGTGAGGAAGGTCACTGCTTCACTATGGCCAGAAGCTCTGGTGTGTTACTGATTCTCCTCACCCAGAGACTACTACCCAGGACTGTGCCCTGGATCTGAGTATGGGCAAAGCATTTTGATAGCCTTGGTGCTATCAAAAAAATGAAAAAAATAAAAAACAACAACAACAACGACAAAAAAAAAAAAACATGTAATCTCCTTCTGACCAGTTGTTTGATCCCCTTGCCATCTGTGGCCTGATTGCTCCAGAAGCAGCTTCTGCAGCTGCTGATTCAGTGGCTTTCAAGGCCTGCTCCTGGTTTGCTGGGGCTGAGCCTACACTGGTGTGCCTTATGGTAGACTGTGCTCCACTCTCACCCAGGAGCAAGAAACCTTTCCTGCTGACCTTACAAGTTGTCTTTGGAATTGGTGGGCTAAGAGGTATGGAAAGCACCGCTGCTCCCACTGATTCAGTTGCCTGGAGGCCTGACCTGGGTGTGATGGGGGTTGGTCTGTGATGGCCTGGCCTGTGTTGGACTGTGCTCCTCTTTCACCCTGGTGCTATAGACCTTTGTTGTCAGTCTTCCAAGTTGCTTTGTCCTGGAAATTTGTTTCACTCTGTCTTTTTGTGGGTTTTGCTGCCCTGGAATCTGTTTAGAGTCATTATTTAAAGGTATTTGGAGGTATTTGGGGGAGAGCTCAGATGGACCCCTGCCTTTACTCCACCATCTTCAAGATAATTCTTTAAAAAAAAGACTTAATTATCAACATTGGAAAAATAAAATGGATATGAAAAATAGAATAGATTAATGTATATTGTTGTATGGGAAGTCCATTTAGTTTATCACTACATAAACCATCACCAAATGGACAATTACCTGGCTACAGAAGTGAATATGAAAAAAAATATATGCCCGACAATAGCCAGAAAATGACTAAATTCTTTTATTGTTCAGACATGTAGAGGAAGGCCAGGGGAAAGAGGCAGTAAAAAAAAGCCCAATAAAGAATATCCAGGATCAGGAATGACCAAATCACTCAGAAATTGTAATGAGGCCACTTTAAGAAAATCTAAGTTTATTAATAAATTTTTTTCACACAAATAATCCTAAGAAGACTTTGCATTCTATACACTGCAAATAAATAAAACCATTTTATTGTTACATGATTGTGGAGAGCATCGGTGTTAAATTCAAATAGAAATTAATCACTGTAGATCACATATTCATTTAGAAAAACCACAAATGAATATTATCTCTATTGTATTTTTATTTATTTTTTTAAACATTTCCCAGTGACATTTTAATCTTGTTCTTGTACTCAGGAGTTTTGTAGGCTGCAAATCTGATACTTCTGAAGTAAAGGTTTTTAATTCTAAAGTTCATGGTGGGTCTTTCCATAGTGCAAGTAATAAATTATCTTTAGAAATAGAAAACTAAATGGAAACTTAATGAATTATTTTCTAATGATCATTTTTTCCTTGCAGGCATTGACTAAAAAAATTATGGTTGGTTGTATTACATTCTAAGAATGGGGTTTATCATAGTAGCTTCCAGGTAAGTAAGAATTCCTTATAGTGAAAAATCAATGAGAGTCAGAATTTTGCCTATGAAGTCTTTGTTATATAATGCTTATCACCATGCCAATTAGTTGCTTATGGTGCTTGATGTTTATTGGAAATAGTAGAGAAGATATTCTACATCTCTTTTTAAGATGTGATTTTTATTTATTTTTATCATTCTGATGCAGAGCTTGAATTACATAGAAAGACTCATCTACTTATACATAACTATTCCCAAGAATGGGTGTGATGAGAGATCAGGATAGTTTAGTTGTAATACTTCTTTTATATAATGAAGTTATTTTCCAAATACTTTCAAAAGATGTCATTAGCATTGCCCTTGGAAACCAAATAACTAGAAGACAACATCATTCAGTGATAAACAAAGCTGCCCCAGAATCAGAGGACCTCTTTTAAATACTTTATCTTCTACTTTGTTGTTGTTGTTTAGATGATTAGTTATGTCTGACACTCTGTGACCCCATGCGGGGGTTCTTTTTATTTTTTAATTTTAATACATTTATTTACTTTTAGTTTACAATATTCAGTTCCATAATCCCTTTAGTTCCAAGTTTTCTCCGCTTCCCTTTTCTCCCCCCTCTCCCCATGGCATCAAGCAATCAGATATAGGTTCTACAAATACCTTCACATTAAACATTAGTCAACTTGTAAATAATTATAAACAATGGAATGAGCAATGAGAAAGAAGGAACGAAACAAAACAAAACATAAAAGAGAGAGAGAGAGCAAGTATTTTGCTTCAATCAGCATTCAGACTCTGTAGTTCTTTCTCTGGATATGGATATCCATTGAGGGTTTTCTTGACAAAGACACTGAAGAGGTTTGTCATTTCCTTCTCCTACTCATTTTACAAGTGAGGAAACTGAGGCAAACGAGGGTAAATTATTTGCCAGGGATTGCACATAATAAGTATTTGAGACTAGATTTGAACTCAAGTCTTCCTGACTTTAAAGGTAATTCTATCCACTATGTCACGTAACTGCCTCCATATCTCATACTTATGTAATTTAACCTTCTGAGCCTCAGTTTATTCATTTTAAATTGAGGTACTTGAACTATATAATCTTTTAAGGTCTCTTCTAATTCTAAATTTATGATTCTATAACTGAGTCTTAGGGTCATCATATAGACCACTGTAACTACAAAGTACTTACAAAATGTAATTTTTTTTCACCTTTAAAGGGTTCAGAAACCCAGTATAGGCTAAGTGTTTATTTCCTGCACAAAAAGAATTGCTAAGGAATGCAAAATGTCTCAGGTCACATTGACTTAAAACAAGATTCAAAAAGTTAACTTATAACTGCCCATACAGTCTCCCAGGAAGCTAATTGTTCAACATCTTAACAGGAAGCCATTTTCAGGGCTGATGTTTAGGCATTTTCATCTTACCCAAGTTTTGTATACATGTTTCCTGGCAAGCAAACCAGAGATTTTGGCTCTTCCTTTTATCAGTAGTTGGTTTTCCCTCATATAATTCCTGGATTCCCGACTCACTGAATCCAGCACCTCCAGACCTCTCAAACTCATAAGGTCATTTCTAAGTATGCCTGGATATGGCCAGATAGACAACAATGTTCAATCACTTACTCAGGAAGGGAAATCTAGAGAGGAAAAGGAGCCCTGACACTATCCTATCTAATTGAGTCCATGCTCAGTATGGGAGCAGCATAAGAGAGGGTGAGGAACACTAGCTGTCCTCAGCTCCCCCATCTTCTCACAGGGGAAAATTAAAGCAATACAGAAGTTGCCTCACCTTTAAACATGTTCATAAAATCACAGGCTTGAATAGCTCAGTATCCAGGAAAAACTTCATTATTCCTAGGTGCCCACAATGTTCACTACTGAAAACATAACTAGCCATAATAAAGGAATTCATTAGCTCCAACCTATCTTATACTTAAGTCAGTACACGTGGTCAGCCAGAACCAGGAAGGACAGCTCTGATAATGTTGCATGAGATGGATTTTGTTACAAGGGTTTATCATGAGGCAATGTCTTAATTCTATAATTTCCTTAAATCCCAGGACCTGAAATTATAGAAAAAGAGAACTAGAAGTGAAAAAGGACTTAGCTGTTACCTAGAGACTAGGATTGCTAGTCTAAATGCCTCATTTAATGTTGTATGCTTCTATTATTAAGTGACATCAGAATCTTCATAACAAACCACATCATAACAGAGTTCTGTTCTCTAGCATAGTGTGTTATCCTCAAGGGAGAGGCAGTGTGGTATAGTGCATAGGGAGCTGGCAATAAAACAGGAAGATCTGACTTGAAATCCTGACATTGACACATCATAATTGCAGGTCCCTGAGCATATCATTTAAACTTTCAGTGCTCAAGGTGACTTTCTTAAGAATATTGTAGATTACAAAGAAAACAGTTGCATTCATCATAAGATGGAGCTTCTTCATCTGAGCTCCTTATATTAATGAAATCACAAGTGTAGTCCATGTTTTGAACCCCATCTTACAGGAATCCTCCTTGATACAACCAAATCTTAGGTCAACAAGGACAGTTTTTATTTGCTTACTTTGTTTTATTTAGCTTTTAATGTTCTTCTCTTGTTTCTGATGTCAACTAAATTGAGTGACATGTTCCAGGTTATGCTGCATTATCTATGTCTTTTTCTCCCTCCTGTAGTCTCAGACAATGGAAATATGGTAGCATTTCTATTAGAATGATTGTATGTTGAATGTAGTAGAAGTCATTGAAATGTTGCTATAAATGTTTTCAGTGCTAATCTAAAAAAAACAAAAGCAACACCAGGAGACACAAGTACCTACAAAGGAGTTCATGCAAATAAGTGAGAAATTACCATGAAGAATCTCAGAGATGAAGCCAAGAAGACATTGAGTCATATAGCTACAGGTATATAGATATAGATATCTAGATAGAGATAGATAGAGGTATATAGATAGATATAGAAATGGATATGGAAATAGACATGAAAATAGATACAGATATGATCAGAGATAGATAGATATACATATAAACATTTATACAGATATATACACACATATTTGCATTTTTGTGTGTTTAAATATAATTAGATGTATATATGCATTTATATGTATGCATGTGCATGCATATACATAAGTGTGTAGACTGTTATTTATGTGTGTGCACACACATACATACCTATATACATCCATACATATATGCATCTATAATGTGTGTATGTGTTTCTTTACTCTCAAAAGTTATAAATTAGGTCTGGGAAAGTAGGTTGAGTATCGAGTAGTAGAAAATTTATCATTCCATTACAATCAGCTCAGAGAAGTCCCCTAGCCAAATAAATTGGTAGTAATATAATAGATATAGGTAGAAGTATGATAGATTGTTTCTTGTTACAGAACCCTTTTATTTAAAAATATACTTTTTCTAAAATCCTATCCCTTGAATATATTAAAACAATAAGGCAAAAATAAATAGGCAAAGGCAAAAATAATGTAAAAAATGCAAAGATAAATTAGCCTGTAATCTAATCTAGAGAAAACGCTTTTTTGCTTTCTAATAGCATTAGCAAAAGAGCTAGCAATCACATTTTCTATTAGTGAAAATAAGCATTTTAATAAACTGCTTGAGTATCTCACAGGTATTGTAAATGGCAGCTGCTATTGGAATTTGCTTCAATAATATAATAGATAGCCATATAAAACCTGCATATCTTAACAAAGCATAAATGAAATTTGGCTCTCAGATGGCTTTCACATATAAAGGCAGCTTTTTTGAAAAATGTTTTAATTTTTCTTTTAATGATCTTCCCTGTTTTGCACAATAGTGACTAGTAAACTTTTCTCATATCTTTCTGACCTTTTTAAGTTCTATTGCTACTAAAGAAACTTTTTAATTTAACTCCACTAATTATTAATGAAAAACCAAAAGCAGTGGGTGCATGTGTGTGTGGACATACACACACACACACATACATACATAGAACACTGACCTGAGTTCAAATATTGGCTTTGCCACTTACTATATATGTGATATTAAGCATTGGATTTTAAACCTCTGAGCCTTCATTGTTTCCTCATCTACAAACCAAAGTGACTGGAGCAAATGACCTCTAAGGTTCCTTTCAACTCTAAACATCATATTCTGTGATCTTATATCAGCCTCCATAAAATAGTATCCAGTAAAGTGAATGAGAATTCAGTTTCTATAACTAATAAGAAGAAAAATATCTCAGTTTTGTTTGTATAAACTTTACATATTCAAGAGAAAATATGTTGTTTTTGAGTACCAAGAGAGTTCCTAGTATTATAATGTTTGCCATAGTTGCCAATAGGGTAAAAAAGAGGATTATTATTATCAATGCACTAGTTATTGGAATGTCAAAGATTATTGAACCAGTGCTAATTACTACACTGAGGAGGAAATTGGTGATAGTGAAAAGCACGAATTCAATTTCTGCCTCTGAAACATACTATCTTTGCAGCTATGGAAAAGTACAAACCTCTCAGTAGCTGTGGCCGCCTCTCTAAGATTCTAAACTACAGAAAAAGTGATCAATATGCTGCCAGTGGTAGGAGTTCCATACACAATAAAAATTGTAATCTTTGGTACTGATTTTATACTTGTATACAAACACACATATTTGTGAGAGTGGATGTATATATTTGCAGGGTGTCCCAAAAGTCTTAGTGCATGGTTGAGCTATTAGAGGTAACTTAACACAGCACTAAGACTTTTTTTTTGAGACTTAAGTGGTTTAACAGCATGCTAACATTAAGATTTGGGGGATAACAGTCTCTCTCTTATATATTTACACATATATGAAACTCTCATTGATCTCTATGACACCTACATATGTATATATAGCACACACATATGTATGTGCATATATTGTGTTTTCATTCATATATGTGAATATATTATGCATATATATACTTGTATATTGCCGGTAGTTTACAATGAAGTTTATAAATTTCATTTTACTGAAGTTCATTTATTTTGTTTAATTAATTATTAGGACGAGAATAATTTTTGGACTTCATCATCAATCATAACTGATATTTATATAACACCTAAACATTTTAAAGATGATTTAAATATATCTTTTGTCCCATAACAAACATACTTCTTAACTCTGTCAGTTAGTCAATAAGCATTTATCAAGGACCTACTATGTGCCAGGCTGAACTAAGCACAGAGGAAGCAAGATGAAATAAAAGACAGACCCTGCCCTTCAGTAGCTCAGTTATTTACTTAAAACAAGAATTTTGTAAAAGGAAAGCTAGATTATGCTTTATATTTTCTCTAAACTAAAATTCAGTAATTTCTTGTCCTCTAATCATTAGTTATTGTTGCTAAAGCACAATCAGGTAAATAATCACTTTGTAATGCACTCATATGATACTGACTGACAGCAGGAGCTTCTAGTGTGCACATCTTGGTTATTACCATCATTTTGCTTTCAGTAGTGGAAATCACTAGTGAAGTACTTGATAACTAAAGGAGTAGAAATCTATATGACTGTAAAAGATATTAGATGTTTAATTCTATGAATACCGATAAAGAATGCTATTTCTTTGATCTTAACTAAAAGAAGAATGGCGTTTCTACCCAGAATATTAAAAATGTCGACAATGCTGATGAATTTGTTTTTCTTTTACCTTAGGGATATTTTCACAGTTCTTCTTTCCATTATCTGCCTCATCTGAATGCTGTTCACTAAAATAGGCCCTTGCTCGATTTTCCCAGTTTCTGAATTGAATGAAATTTTACAAACACTTTGACTATTTAGCAGAATTCACTTTTAGGATTGTTTTAGGAGTCTGGTTGGAGAGGAATATTAAAAACTGGAAAGGAGTTTGAGGTTATCAGATCTACTTGGGGGAAGGCTTATTTTGTACATCAAACAAACGAACAAACAAAAACCCAGAATTGTGGCAATGGCGGCAATTCCCAGATCTCTCAGCACAGAAGTGGGGAATCTGTCAGAACTGGGTAAGAGAGAAGCACAGTCCTATGCAAGGCCTGTTGCAGTAGCAGCAGCAGCACCTAGTCCTGGGGTTATCAGCCCACAGACTAAACGTGTGAAAGTCACCTATTTAAACTGCTGGCAGTCAATACGGGGGAGTAAATAGTAAGTCACTCCCATCCTCCCTTGTTGACCTTGAAAAACCCAGAGAATATTGCCCCAAGAAAAATCCTGGAATAGTGGAGCCGGCAGAAAGTTGGGGTATTGCAGTCTTTTTGCTCTAGCTTGGGAGGCTAGGGGATTAATGAGAAAGTTCTCTATTGCTGTGGCTGAAGGGGACCAGTACAAGATAGGAGACATCCCAGAAAACCAGGAAGAAATCCCTCCCACCTCAGCAGACTCCAGGAGATCCTGTGTACCAGAGTGCAGGAGCAGGCAACACCAGGCACATACCACCTCCAGCTCAGTACCAGGTAAATTACCAGACCACTACAACATCCAACTGCCAGCACCTGAGACCCCAGTACAGAAAACCAGCACAAGAATTATGGCACAAAAGCAGAGATCAAATTTAAAAGCTAGAAAAAAAAAGGAAAACAAAATGAGCAAGATGAATAAAAAAAATTAAAAACAAAACAAAAAATGAACTGGTCTCAAGCCCACAAAACCTTCTTGGAAGAGCTCAAGAAGGATTTTATATTTATTTTTTTATTAAGTTATTTATTTTATTCATCAATATTCATTTCCGCAAGATTTTGAGTTCCAAATTTTCCCACCATCTCTCCCCTTCTCTCCACCCCAAGATGGCATGCATTCTGATTGCCCCTTCCCCCAGTCTGCCCTCCCTTCTATCATCCCTCTTCTTATCTCACTCTGCCTCAGTTTCTTATAGGGAAAGACAGATTTCTATACCCCATTACCTGCACATCTTATTTCCCAGTTGCAAACAAAACAAATTTTAACATTTGTTTTTAATACTTTGAGTTCCAAATATTTTCCCTTCTTCCTTCCTGTAGAGCCAAAGCAATATCCACAGCACGTACAGTGGCTATTATTATGCTGGCATAATTCTGAATTACAAAATATAACAGACTCTCCACATGAAAGAAAGAACCAAAACATTTATTCAAACACCAGAAAGTCAAATTCCAAAACTAGAAAGCCAAATCCATCATAGTAACGAAGAAATCTATATGCAATAATAATGCACGGGGCACTGCCATCCCCAAGTTTTCGCCCGCTAGGGCCTTCCCATAAATGGACACTCATGGTTCTCTGTCGGCTTCTTCTCTCTCCCTCAGTTCTAACAGCTCTGACCAACTTCCTCTGGGTTCTGCTCCACCCTTCCTGCTTCACCTATTCAGCAAACTCATATTTCAGCAAATTGATAATTAGGACCTATTATAAGCTTTATGTGACTCAAACTCATGGCTTCCATGTAATTTAAAGCAAGTCACATGAACCTATTAATGGATGGGGAAAATCTTCCCATTTACATTACCATTATGTTTGGCCCCAAGATCTGTATCCATTACACAGGTTATGGGAGTTTAACCGTAAACAGTAACAGCTATTCTGCTGTCAAAAGAACCTTACAATATAACAGGCATAGCACAAAATAAGCACATAAAACAATATTTTAGGATGGAGCTTGAGAACAAGGGCTTTTCTTTTCCCCCTTGAAAAAATGGCGCTCAAAATCTTGGGATAAGAGGAGAAGGTCTCTTCTTCCATAGCTACTTACTGCTGAAATTGAACATAGAGCTGTCCCGGTACCAAGAGGTCCTATTTGAGAAGTCAGTTCTTTAACTGGCATCTTGAGTTTGGTTGACACCAGGTCCAGGCATGATGCATTTCAATGGTGGACAGGGGGTGATATTGGGTTTAAGCAATCAGGCATCTGCAGGTGGAGGGTACTGAACGAGCAGAAAATCTCTATCGAACAAGTTTAACAGACAAAAAGAAACAGAGACAAAAACCAGAATTAGGGTAGATATAACATCAGTCACACTTCTAGAGTCCATGAATCCACTATCATAGCCTTAATCACAGTAGAATATATGAGTTAAGGGTACAATTTGGTAAACATTTTCTCGTGGATAAATATCTACATATATATATATATATATATATATATATATATATCTACATATATATATATATATATATATATATATATATATATAGTCATCTTTCCCCTCTACATATCTATATATATATAGTCATCTTTCCCCTCTGCTATAATATGCACAGCGTTTGGACATTGTCTGGCTTTTGTTTGATAGATATTATAGCTCCCAATTTTATTCCATCATTAGAACCAAACCCTGCAGCTCCTCTGTTAGTTATTTTTGGAAGGAGGATCCGTTTTCACAAAGGGTATTGTTTCATATGGAATAATGATAACTTGATCCATTCTATCATTTTTACAAAACTGGAGGCAGCTAGGTGGTGCAGTCAATCAAGCACTAGCCCTGGAGTCAGGAAGACCTGAGTTCAAATCCAGCTTCAGACACTTAAAATTACTAGCTGTGTGACCTTGGGCAACTCACTTGACCCCAATTGCTCTCCAAAAAACAAAAAAAAAAAAAACAAAAATGACAAAAAAGCAAAATTTAGTATGGGTTCTTCACCCAAATTTTGGAATGTCACAATAATTTCTCCTTGATAATTACTAGATTGATTACTCCAAACAATACATGTATTTCCCAAATTGCTAATCCTGATTTAGGTAACATCCACCCAAAATTATTTTTAAGGTTTCTCATACATATTCCAATAGACATTTTTCTTATTTCTTTTCTATCCAAACAAAAGTAAATGTAAATCAAATTCTGCCAAACCAGGTGTTTCTGGATACGGTGCTGGAACATCTAGCCTCACAGTCTGATACTCAATATTTGGAATCTTATGTATTTGTTGTTTTCTAAATTTCAGATTTAGGGTCATCATTCTGGCTAGAGATGCCCTTCCTCCCAATGGTCTATTATTGAAATTGCGTAAAGCAGTGAACAAATTATCCTTCCAATGTTGATATGAATTATTAGAACTTAGTTTCCTTACCTGTTCATTCTATAATCCATTTATTTTTCAATTAACCTAGATGTTTGTAGATAAAATGAAACATGGTATATGATATATTAAGCAATATATTCTATATTGTTTAATGCAATATCTCTTCATTTTATTACCTTTGAAATGTGACTCATAGTCACTTTGAATCTCCATTGAGATATAAATTTTACAATATCTGGAGTTTCATGCGTGTTTTTCTGGGTCATATTCTTATAAGGACAGGACACAAGTATATCTAAATAATTGTGAACACAAGTACAAATAAATTTTCATCCTTTATCTTGGGGTTGGGGTCCAATACAATTTAACTGCCAAATCTGGGCTGAACATTTTCCCCTTGCTATCTCTTCAGTTACTACCCAAGGAACAGTTAGTTCCTTTTCAAACTAATATATGTAACATCCCTATGCTACTTTTTAAACAATGAATGAGAGTTACTGATAATTTCATTTTGTGCCCACCAGTGTGTGTCATAGACCCCTAAATAGTCACCATTTGATGGACCCATTTTGCTAGTAGCAGATCATTGGTTGGTTTCAGAGTAGGGATAATATGTTTAATAGCAATCTTTGCTGGTTGATTGTACTCATGTTCTGGCATGGTGAGAGCCAAGTGAGCATCTACATGAAAAACTGACAAATTAGAAACCAAAGACATGTCCTATATATCTTTTCATAATTCTTTGCCCCAGCCTTGTTTGCCATAAATTTCCCAATTTTGATTTTTCCACATGGGATTCCATGTAGCTAACTCATTACCTGCTGCCCATGAATCAGTGAATATATGACACTGTCTACCTTGTTCTGCTTTGATAGCTTGATGAATTGCTATAATTGCAGCATATTGACTACTTCCACCTTCCCAGTACTTTCCAAAGTCTACCTAGTGTATGGGTTATAGGCTACTACTTTCCCATGTCTTTTGTAACCCAAATATTTTGCTTTCCAATCAATAAACCATGCATATTTCTTTTGTTCTTCAGTTAATACATCATATCCTTAATTTCATTTTACCAAGGAATGTACCAACTGTT
The DNA here is from genome assembly GCA_011680675.1 of Gymnobelideus leadbeateri. Classification (NCBI taxonomy): domain Eukaryota; kingdom Metazoa; phylum Chordata; class Mammalia; order Diprotodontia; family Petauridae; genus Gymnobelideus; species Gymnobelideus leadbeateri. The sequence continues at coordinate 336,260 of WOXC01004493.1, forward strand.
GCTTTGCTTCAGGGGGTGTATCATTTCCTTGAGTATCTATGTTTACTATAGATTCATATAGAACAGAAACTGCACTTTTACCTGTTTTAGATATATTTTGAATATACTATTTCCATTTAATTATGCTAGCCTCTTGTGCATGTCCAATTCTAAGAGAATCTAGAGTACTCATTACCCAGGTCATAATCAGCATTCGAATCCTTCACATTAATTTATGGCCCAGAGTTAGTTGGTCATTCTCTACCAAAACCCAATATACAGCTAAAAACTTCTTTTCAAAAGGGGTACATTGAAATCCAGATGAAGGGAATTTCCTATATCAAAATCCTAAGCATATATTTCAGTTTTAGTGTTTTTGGAATAAACTCCAGTTTGCATATTCATCCCTGTATAGTCACTTGTAATTCCATTGGGTCATTTTGCAGAAACCTAGGGCCAATTGTATAGTAGCTTTGACTTCTTCAAAAGCTTTACTTTGATCAAGTCCTTAAATTTATATTTCTTCCTAGTAACTTTATGTAAGGGTTTCAAAATCAGCCCTAAATATGGTACATGATACGTACATGATAAGTACATCAATACCCAAGTAATCCTATAATCTTTTGAGCCTCTTTCTTATTGATAGGGATAGAAAAATCCTGAATCTTTTGTCAGGTTTGTATGAGAATCTCTCACAGCCCCTTCGTCTATTGTATACCCTCAAATTGTACAGTGTGAACTGGTCCTTGAATCTTTACAGGGTTAATTTCCCACCCTTTGCTTTTCATATACTCAATTAAAAGCTTCAAACTCTGCTCCACTTCTTTTGCATTTTTCACTGTATCATTATATCATCAATGTAGTGGGTAATCTGTACCCAGATATTCATCCAAATGTTCAGCTGCAATCCTTTGAAAAACAGTAGGGTTATCCAGACTTTCTTATGGCAAGCAGGTAAACTCATATTGTCTGCCCCTGCCAAGTGGAAGCAAACTGGTCCCATTGTTTAGAATATATTGAGATAATAAAGAAAGCATTGGTTAAATCAATATCTGTTGTAGCAGCAAGCACCCCAGAACCCCCAGGTTGGCTGCCAACACAGGTTCTTAGATTTGCTTTGCTAAAGGAAAGCAACTCAAAATGGGTTAACAATCTTGCTTTAATAAATAAAAATATCATTTTACCTTGTTCAGGGGAAAAAAATCAGCACCTCAAACTTCCGAGTATACAGACAGAAGTTACAAGAAAACCAAAAAACTTATCAAGCAGACAGACATCCAACTGTCTTGACCATTACATCCATACCTAGTCAGTTACCATTGAGGGAAGCATCAACATCTGGGTTTTCAAAGCTGGGGGTCTCTCAATGGATTCCCAGAGTCTCATGTGGCCAAATCACACAACACTTCTCAAAGTGAGCCTCAAAACAAAGTCTCACATTAAGGTTTATATAGCCTTCTCCAGGCTCAGAGAATGTGTAACAACTTTCTTGACCCACTGCCCAATCACAAAGTACCAAGGTGTGGATGTTTCTGAAAAACAAGCCTCCCACCACAGGCTCCAGGTGCACTTAACCTAGGGGCAGGGAAGATCTTAAAAAAATTACATTCCTATAACATCTGTGTACCAAATCTTGTCATATTTCTGGATCCTTTCTATTAAGGTGACAGTATCTGGAACAGCAACATACAAGGGAGGAGTCACTTTATTCCATTGTCTATAATCCACTATCACTCTCCACATCCCATTTTAATTTCATACTGGCCAGACAGGATTATTCTATTATGTGGTTGTAGGGACTAATGCTCCTGCTTCAACATATTCCTTTATAGTATTGTTATTCCGTGTTTCCCACCTGGCACACAGTACTGATTTAAAGTAATTACTTCAGAAAGTTCAGGTAAAGTGATTGGGTTCATTTTTATGTTTCCCACTAAAATTGTATTAATTCCTATCTTCCTTACTGCAAATTTGTATCTCCCCTCATGTAAATTTAGAGTCATACCTCTCAATATATCATGATCTATATATCCTGTCATATATCTATGCATCGAATGATGCATACAGGAATGGGTGCAATTACTACTGAATAAACTTTCTTAACTAATTGTCCAATTTTCATTGTTAGTTAAACTTGTCTGACTAATATTTCAGCTCCTCCCAGTCCTGTGATGGGAATAGGAGTTCCATATTTAAATTTATCAAGGTTCCCATATATAAGGGAGGTCACTTACCCAGTATCTAATAATACCCTAGTTACAGTATTTCATCCATTTTTCCAATAATTGGGCAAATTGATATGGGGTCTGTAAATTTCTTCTGTGTATTTCTTTAATCTGAGCTTGGGGCTTGATTAATTTACTCTTTTCCCAAAAGGTGTGACAAATTTGAATACAATAATTCAGGAGGATTTGTAGGGACAATTCTTACTTCCCTATTCCACCTAATAGTAAGTCCCTTTCTTGGTACATTTTGCATATTTCATTAGTTGGAATCTATTCTTCCAAAATCTACCCTTCCCTTCAATAGAGCAGTAAACTTTTTTTGTTTTTTTTGTGTTTTTTTTTCCTTATCAGTCTATTCTGGCTTTGAATCTGCTGGTTATTTACTCCTCTCTCAAGGAAATGCATATTTTCCCATTCCTCTACATCAGTTATCTGTGAAATATTATCCAGTACTTCTGAGAGTGCCCTATCTCCCCAATTAGTAGAGTCAGAATTAGGTACTTATAATCAAGAGGAGACATCTTCACTCTGATATTTCTTTTTTTTCTTTTTCTTTTTTTTTTTTGGAGGGCAACTGGGGTTAAGTAACTTGCCCAAGGTCACATGGCTAGGTTTTTTTTTTTTTATTTATGTGTGCATTAAGTGTCTGAGGCCGCATCTGAACTCAGGTACTTCTGAATCCAGGGCCAACGCTCTACTCACTGCATCACCTAGCCACCCCCATGATATTTCTATGAGAAACTGCTAAGAGGTTACTGTAATAACCCTATGTGTCTCCCATCATTATTGCTGTCTTCATTACCACCTCCTTTAACTTTCTTATATAGTCCCTAAAACAAATACCAGGGTCTTTCTCCACTAAACCACATGGAGTCCATAGGATACTCCCTGTTGAATCTCTCCACAGCTAACGCTAACAGATTAATCTCATTGTTAACCCTTGCATATGATGATCACTAAAATCTTGCTGTATAAAAGTATTCTGACAAATACTTATAAATTTCAAGCAATCCATGATCTATCAACACTCCTTGACCCCTTCATGATTGATTCTCACCATCCAAGACACTAATGATTCTCCATTCCTTTGGGTCAATCGACTTCAAATATCAGTGACCTCCTGTTGAGTAGAATCCTCAGTTACTTCCCAAAACTCTATGTGACCACCCTGGTTCACCTGTTTTCTTCTTACTATGGGGCAAATGTCTGCACTCATAAAAGCCTCCTCATCTAACTTTGTGTAATTTTCTTCCCACACATTTTCCTGGCAATCATAGAGTCCCAGACTGTGCAAGGGCTGCATGCATATTCCTTTTGTGCCCTCTTTAGCAACCTGTTGATTTGTTTTTCATGATATTCTTGGATCACTCTCATTTCTCTTTCCAATTTTTCCTCTATTTCTTTTACTTGATTTTCAAAAAAAATTTTTGAGTTCTTCCATGGCCTGTTACCAAATCATATTTTTCTTGGATATTTTGGATGTAGGTGCTGTTTTCAGAGATGCTTCTAGGGGTCTGTAAATTTTCAGTTCTTCCAAGGAGGTATGATCAAAGGAGAGGTGTTTTTTTTTTCCTTTCCTGACCTATTCTCTGTTCTGTGAGTGATCACAAGCACTCTTTTCTGCATTGGAACTGGGAGGAGTTTTCCCTCTTCTCTGCATCACAAGCTCCTCAACACCAGTGCTCTTCCTCATCAGTGCTCCTCCTCACCCAGGAATGTCACTCAGGGCTCTGACCCAGATCCAAGTAGGGCAAAGCAAGAGAATCCTACCTCAGCACCAGCAAAGAGGTCCCTGTGATTGCCTTCTGATCAGTTGCTTGATTCTCACACTGTGAGCTGTGAACTATGGAAGAAACTGTTGCTGCTATCACCATCACCACCACCTCCTCCACCAGACTGAGTCTGGGTCTGGGTCCAGACCATGCTCTTCCCTCACCCAGGTCTGACAGTGTTTTCCCACTGACCTTCTATGTTGTCTTTGGCATTTGTGGATCAAAAAGTCCGGAAACCAACTCAAATGTCAATGATTCAATCCCATGAAACCTGCTCCAGTCCCATTTATGCCCATGCCGCATGGCCCATGATAAACTCTGCTCCACTCCCAGCTCGTGGTGGAAAAATTTTCCTATTGACCTTCCAGACTCTCTTGTGGCAGAGATTTGCTTCACTCTGTCATTTTGTGGGTTCTGCAGCTCTGGATTTTCTTTAGAGAGTTGTATAGGTATTTGGAGTTATTTGGGGGTGATCTCAAAAATATCCCTGCTTTTACTTCAGCATCTTGGCTCCACCCTCTCAAGAAGTATTTTAAAAGTCAAATAAGAGAGATAGAAGAAAATTTTTTAAATAAAATTGACATAGTAGGGAAAAAATACATTGTAGAAAACTACTCCTTAAAATATACAATTTGACAAATGGAAAAGGAGGTATAAAAGTTAACTAAAGTAAACAATTCATTAAAAATTAGAATTGGGCAATCAGAAGCTAATGATTCTATAAGGCATCAAGAATAAGTCAAACAAAATCAAAAGAATGAAAAAATAGAATAAAAAGTATAATATTTCAAATAAAATATCCAACTGACCTGGAAAATAGATCCAGAAAAGATAATTTAAGAATTATTTGCATGCCTGATGGAAAATGGAAAAAAAAAGAGAGCCTGGACAGTATATTTCAAGAAATCATCAAGGAAAAGTATCCTGAGATCCTAGAACCAAAGAGTAAAATAGTCAGCCAAAGAACCAAATGATCACCTCCTGAAAGAGCTCCAAAATTGAAAATGCCAAGGAATATTGTGGCCAAATCCCAGAATTATCAGATTAAGCAGAAAATATTACAAGCAGTCAGAAAAGAAACAATTCAAATATCATAGAACCACATTCAAGATTATGCAGGACCTTCTAACTTACACATTAAAATACTAGAGAGTTTGGAATATGATAGTTCATAAGTTAAAGGAGCTTAGGTTATAACCAAGGATCAACTACTGAGTAAAATTGAGCATAAACTTTTAGGGGAGAAAATGGACATTCAATAAAATAAGGGAATTCTAGACTTCCCTGATGAAAAGACCAGAGCTCAATGGAAAATTTGATCTTCAAATATAAGACTCAAGAAAGGCATTAAAAAGGTAAACAGAAAAGGGGGCCAAAAACATGTTATTCCATATGGACAAACTGTTTACATCCCTACATGGGAAGTGATACAACTATTGAAAACTGTCTCTTTATTACATCATATGGGGAAAAAAAAAACTATATAGACAGAGGGGGTGGGTTTAAGTAGATTTTGATGTATTGATAAAAAACCTACTTAAGTATACAAAAAAGGATATTGTAATGGGAGAAGAGGAGGCAGAAAAGGGTAAATTATATTTCAGGAAGAGGCACAAAAACATATTATGGTAGAGGGAAAGAAGGGAGGGTGATGATCGTTATTTGAACTTTACTCTCATCAGATTTGCAGCTGAAGGGGAAAAGGTAAAGAAAAGGGAGGGAGAGGATAGAAGGGAGAGAAGAGGTTTTAAGGGAAAAGGGAAAGAAAAGTGGGGGTGGGGTTGATGGATGGGAGGACAGATTGAGGGAAGAGGCAGACAAAATCAAAACTCTAATGAGGAGGGAAAGGGAAAAAGGAGAAATAAATGCATAAACTCATGGGGGGAATGGATGGAAAGAAAGACATGACTAATCATTATAACTGAGAATATAAATATGATAAGCTCTCCCATAAAGTGGAAGTGGATAGCAGAACGAATTATAAATTATAATAATTTATAAATTATATTATATTATATACAATATAATTTATAAATTATATTATATATAAAATAATAATCCTCCAATATGTTCTTTACAAGAAACACATTTGAAACAGAGGAACACACACTGGGTAAAGGTAAAAGGCTGGAGTGGAATGTATTATGCTTCAGTTGAAGTAAAGAAAGCAGGGGGTAGCAATCCTGATCTCAGACAATGCAAAAGCATGGATCTAGTTAAAAGAGATAAGGAAGGGAACTATATCCTGAGAAAAGGCACCACAGACAATGAAGCAATATTATTACTTAACCAAATAGAATAGCATCCAAATTCTTAGAAAAATTAAAAGAGTTACAGGAAAATATTGACAGTAAAATTATTCTAGTGGGGTCAGCTAATAAATAAAATCAAATGGAGGTTTTATGACAAAACCAATAAAATAGATACACATTTGGTTAATTTTATTTAAAAAAGAAAAAAGAAAGCCAAATTACTAGTATCAAAAATGAAAAGGTTAAATTCACCCCTAATGAAGAACAAATTAAAAATAATTAGGAATTATTTTGCCCAACTATATGCCCATGAACTTGACAATCTTAGTGAAATGAATAAATATTTACAAAAATATAAACGGCCTAGATTAATAGAAGAGGAAGTAAGATACTTAACTCCATTTCAGGAAAAGAAATTGAACAAACCATCAATGAACTTCCCAGGAAACAATCTCCAGGGTCAGATGGATTTACAAGAGAATTCTATACATTTAAAGAACAACTAATTCCACTACTATCTATACAGACTTTTGGAAAAAAAATTGTTTTTATGATAGGAATATGGTACTGATACCTAAACCAGTAAGAATCAAAACAGAGCAAGAAAAGCATAGATCAATTTCCCTCATGAATATAGATGCCAAAAAATAAATAAAATATTAGCTAAAAGATTAAATTGAATTCTCATGAGAGTAATATGTTATGGAGATGTAGGAAAATTGGAACACTAATGAATTGCTGGTGAAATTGTGAATTCATCTAACCATTTTGTAAAGCAATTTGGAATTGTACCCAAAGGGCTATAAAAATGTGCATACCCTTTCACCCAGCAATACCACTTCTATGACTGTATCCCAAAGAAATCATACAAATGGGAAAAAATCCACATGTACAAAAATATTAATAGCTCTTTTTGTGGTGACAAAAATTTTTAAATTGAGGGAATGACCATCTATTGGTCAAAATATATATGAATGTAATGGAATACCATTGTGCTGTAAGAAATGATGAGCAAGTGGACTTTAGAGAAACCTGGAAATGCTTAATATGAACTGATGCTGAGAGGAGCAGAACCAGGAGAACACTGTATACAGTTACAACCACATTGTGCGACGACCAACTTTAATAATTGCATTTCCTCTTCCCAGCAATGCAAGGTTCTAAACTCAACTCCAACAGGCTCATGATGGAAAAAGCTATCCAAATATAAAGAAAGAATTATTAAGTCTGAAGGCAGATAGAAGCATACTATTTGCCATCCTTCTTTTTTGTTTTGTTTCTTCTTTCTCCCGTCTTGTTCCATTGGTTATAATTCTCCTTTCTACATGACAAATGTGAAAATATTTTAATGTGAATGTATAGGTAGGGCCTATATTGGATTGCATGCCATCTTGGGGAGGACAGGAGGTGGAGAAATTCTGAAACTCGCAAGCTTGTGGAACTGAATTTTGTAACCTAAAAAATAAAGTTTTAAAAAATTAAAAAAATATCAATACCTTCAACAATGGGTCAACTGACCTCTTTCAGTAATAGAACTTTGATAAAAACCCAGCTTTCTTGGTTCCCAGTGGAGACCTGTTTAATTAAATTGTATTTATCTATAGCTACCCAAATGATATGGTTCTAAGGAAAGGCTTAACAAAGTTCATGAAGGAAGAAATATCTTTATTAACTGGAACTTTTTTGGAAACAAAACATCTTTCTATTAACAGTAATAACTCCATTTTAATTTCAGCAACCATTCCAAATGTGATGTGCACAAGCCATTACAATGCTGCCTTTTACAGGGCTGAGGGAGGGGAGAAAGATTAAAGAAATTTTATTTGGGATAACCAAAGGAAAATACAATTAAACATTATCTGTGGTTGTAACAAAGTAAAAGGTAACCTTCTGCCACCCCCCGGCCCAAATATGAGTTTAAAATGCCTCCATCAAGGGGAAAGGTATTGGAATTT